>JAJJMC010004708.1:1193245-1324812 GCA_023531435.1 Papaver californicum | reverse complement strand
ATTTATTATCTGAGCTCTTTTAGAATACTGGAAAAGAAATCTCTACAACATCACAAGTTTGAGCTAATAAGAAATCGCAACATCTCAAAAATATTCACATAAATGAGGACAGTGTCACATAGAAGCATGCAAGATCAAGAGGAAAATTCAGGAAATCATTTTTAAAGGGAATGTTATAGGGGCTCCATAACAAAGGGAAATGGCGAGAGAGTTACAAGAGCCACAACCCAGTAATGATCACATAAATAATTCTGAAGGCCACGCAACTAGTTGTTCATCTGAAGAAAAATCTCAATATAGTATTGACCACATTCAACAATAAATGGAAGAAATGGATGAGATGTGCAAGGAACAACGAGCTTGTGCGGAACAAATTGCACTGCTGACCAGAGAAAATCAAGTACTTAAAGAAATAGTCCAGCATGGTGCGGAGCCATCTACAACTAGAATACAGGGGAAAAAAGAAAGCTCTAGTAGACCCGCAGGAATAAGGGTGAAAATTAACAAAGATCAAAGAGTAATGGTGGTGGAACCCCTACGCCACCGGAATGACCCAGCCAGATACAATTTTGATGGATCAAGGTTGCAGAATGACAGGTGGAAAAAATGCTATGAGGACATGGAACTAATGCGAGAAGAAATAAAGAATTTGAAGAATAAAGAGGGTGGAAGATTAGAAGAAGTGTTAAAAGAGGCAAGACGAACACCATTGGCCCCACACTTGGCATACACATCAATACCACATGAATGTAGTATTCCTAATTTTGAATGCTACGATGGGATAAAAGACCCAACGACTCATTTTAAATACTACAATCGTATCATGACACGTTGGGAGCAAGATGACGTTGTTATGTGCCTGTTTTTTCCTTCGAGTTTGAAAGGAATAGATTTGGCGTGGTACGACAATTTACCCGAAGGGTCGGTGAATTCTTACACAAAGTTGACCCGCAAGTTCTTAGAAGCATACATGTACAACCGGCCTGCAGATGCGGGGATTGACTAGTTATACTCACTTGCCTCATCAACAGAAGAAACCATCCGTGATTATACAGATCGATGGCAAACGATCTGTCAAGCAATTGGGGATGTGACCCCAGAAGTCGCAATCAATAGTTATAAGTGGGGAATAGCCAATTGAGAAATCGAACTCTTTGTTGATATCCATAATACAAATCCAAAAAGTAAAGGAGATCTCAGAGATATCATTGAAAATTATGCAAGATTACAGGATATTCAGAGGCAACATCCGAGAATAATATCTCAAGGAAATGCAAGGAGAGCCAATTCTATAAAGCCATCATCCGGATCCGGGAAGAGGCTTGCGGGGAAAAATCCAAACAATGAATCAAAGCGAGCTAAGATAGATGAAAGAAAAAAATTTATCCAACAATTTGAAGAGCGGATTTTTACTAAACTCAATACTCCTTATTCAGAGATTTTGAATACAATAAAGAACATACAAGATTTTCAGTGGCCGCGATCAAAAGAGCAACAACCCAAACATACACAGAATTCCAAGGAATATTGTGAATACCATTGCTATCGGGGTCATTCCACAAACCGATTTAGGAATTTAATAATGCAAGTACAAAGGTTGATCGATGGAGGGGAGTTAAAGGAATTCATTCAATCAACTGATCCCCTACCAAGGTCTAATAAGGGAAAAGTTGTTAATATTCCTCAAAATAACCAAACTATAAACATGATCACATATTCTGAATCAGGTCAATCGTCCATGAGTGCAGCCATCAATAAAAAGCTATATAAAAGGATTCGTAGTCATGAAGTGTTCAAGGTTGCTGGAAGAGTTACTGAAATATGGGAAGATGGATTGCATCCCCGATAACTTTTTCTGCAGACGAGGTGGACCAAGAGATTGAAATGCACAATGATCCTTTAGTACTTACACTGCCAGTATCCGGATGGAATGTAAGGAATATCCTTATGGATGGGGGCAGTTCTCTTAATGTTTTGTTTTATGATACCTTTCAGAAGATGGGGTTAAAAGATGATCAGCTAATGCCTTCATGCTACACAATTTATGGGTTTAACGGATTAGCTTCAAAACCGAAGGGGGAAATCATGCTTGACGTTGCAGCGGGCCCGATAAGTATTCTGACAAAATTCAGTATAGTGGAGGCTACATCTCCGTACAACGCTATCATCGGAAGACAATTGGGTTCATCAGTTGAAAGGGGTAACTTCAACATATCACCAGTACTTGCGGTTCCAACACCGCAAGGGAAATGAAGATAAGAGGAGATCAAAAGGAGGAAAAATCTTGCATCATGGCAGAAGTCCGCATGAATGAAGAGCGGCAACAACAGCAACAAAATAAGAAAAAAGAGCGCAAGACGAAGGCTAAAAAAGAAGCCTTTAACCAATATATGATTAAGACTGCAGGAAGTAAAGCAATAAATGAAGTAACTGAAGGGAGTACCATAAAGGAAACCATGCCAAAAATTGATGAAGGTAGTCTTCCAGCATAACAATCAAAGGGGGCTCCCACACTTTTAGGAGCTCCCAAACCCACCTTTACCCCAATAGAGGAGACCAAAAATGTTAACATTAGAACAAAAGACTTTCCCAAGTTGATAAAGATTGGAACGCTGATGGAGGCGGAAAAGGAGCAAAATTTGATCATACTACTTCAAGAATTTATGGACATATTTGCATGGAAGATGGAGGACATGCCAGGCATCGACCCAAATATTGTACATCATGAGTTACATATACACCCCGAAGCTACACCTTTTCGGCAACGCATACGTAAAGTTGCGCCCGAATATCATGTGTCAGTTGAAAAAAATTAAAAAATCTCGTGGATACGGGATTCATCCGAGAGGTGCGATACCCAACTTGGATTTCCAACATGGTGATTGTACCAAAAAAGAATGGCGGAGTAAGAATTTGCATAGACTTCACTAATTTGAACAAAGCATGTCCGAAAGACAGTTATCCACTCCCCAGCATAGATCAGTTGGTGGACGCTGTTGAAGGTCATGAAGCCTTATCCTTTATGGACGGACAATTAGGATATAACCAGATCGCACTGGCTAAAGAAGATCAAGAGCACATTGCGTTCTTTACTCCTCACGGTTTGTACTGTTATACCAGAATGCCATTTGGGCTGTTTATGCAGGAGCAACTTATCAACGGCTCATTAGTGCAATTTTTAAACCATGGATAGGCCGCACACTCGAATTTTATGTAGATGACATGCTGATAAAAACTAAATTTTCAAAGGATCATTTACAAGATTTGAAAGAGATATTTGAAGCCTTGAGAAAATACAGAATGAAAGTTAATCCCGATAAGTGCATTTTTGGGGTCACCTCAGGAAGGTTTCTGGGATATTTGGTTACTAAAAAAGGAACTGAAGTTGATCCCGCAAAATTTCAGGCAATAGTAGACATGCCATCTCCAAGGAACGTTAAAGAAGTGCAGAGACTAAATGGTTCTTTTGCCGCACTCAGCAGGTTTATCGCAAGATCATCGGAGAGATGCAAACCTTTTTTCGATATTCTAAAAAAAAGAATAAATTTGAATGGAATGAGAAATGTGAGCAAGCTCTCCAAAATATCAAGGTTTACCTCGCAACATTACCTGCACTGCAGAAGCCAAGACCTGAAGAAGTTCTGGCCTTATATATTGCGGCAACTGAAGACGCAGTAAGTGCGGTGTTAGTCTGAACCAATGAGAAGAGTGAAAAACCTATTTATTATATCAGTAAGACTTTGAACCTCGCAGAAAGAAATTATACGAAAATTGAACAATTAATCTTAGCACTGGTATTTTCTACCCAAAAATTATGTACGTATTTTTGGCACATTATGTGCGGGTACCAAGCAAAGCACCATTGGGGTCGGTACTGAAGAATGCAGGAAAAATCGGAAGGATAGCAAAATGGAACGCACAACTTGAACAATTCAACATATTATTCGAATTACAAACTGGACAGAAGTCGTAAAATTTTTCCTTGCGGATTTTCCGTTAGACGATGATTTCAAAATTAAAGGTTCGCCCGGATTTGAAAATAATAATCAACCATGTTTCGTTTTTTCATTTCCTAATTTTTATTAATTTAGTTACTTATTATTTTATGAAATTCAAGGTTTGCCCGGATTTGAAAATGATGACCCTCAGGATATCCTAAACTTTGTAAATCCCCAAAGATGGGAGGTATTTGTTGACGGGTCCAAAAACAAAGATGGTGCGGGAATTGGAATTGAGATTACAACACCTACGGGGGATCGAAAAATACATTCATTACGACTTGAGTTTGACGAGCATACAAATAATATAGTGGAGTATGAGGCAGTGGTTCATGCTCTTAGACTCATTATTGAATTGGGGATAAGCGATGTGCGACTCACAAGTGACTCACAATTAGTAATTCGACAGGTTGAATTAAAATATCAAGTGCATGATGAATACCTAATAGAGTACATAAATCTTGTACAAAAATTGGCGCTTCAAGTTCCAAATCTAACTTTTCGACACCTATCCAGAGATAAGAATCGCCATGCTGATGCATTGGCATTTATTTCTTCAATGGTAAAGGATCGGAATACATCAGCCGTAAAAATTGGGAGTATATATGAACCATCAATCAAGTTGCGGACAATTGAAAATATGGAAGAAGAAATTGGGGAAGATATTGAAGATGCAGCTGTCCAAAATGATGTAAATTTCCCACAAAAAATAGAAAATAACCTAACTGGAATAGATTGGAGAGTTTCAGCCCATCAATATTTGTAAGATGGGATATTACCCATAAATTCTAAAGAAGCAAGGAAGGTGCAATCAAAATCTACAAATTATCAACTGCGGGATAACATTCTTTACCGCAAGTCTTTTTTGGGACCGTTACTTCAATATTTATCATAAAAGGAAGGGCTACGAATTCTCAAAGATAGACATTATGGAGATGCGGGAAATCATAGTGGAAGACGATCACTGGCATTAAAGGAAAAAACGCAAAGTTATTATTGTCCCTTTATGCATAAGGATGCGGAAAACATGGTGAAAAGATGTGAAGAATGTCAGCGCTATGCGAAAAGAATAAAAGCTCCCGCAACAGAACTTAATTCGGTGCTCAGCCCCTAGCCATTTGAAAAATGGGGTATAGACATTGTTGGACCATTAGTGGAAGGTACTCGAAAAAGAAAGTACTTGATAGTGGCTACGGACTATTTCACTAAGTGGGTTGAGGCCAAAGCTCTTGCACATATTAGAGATACCGATGTTTTTAAATTCTTGTTTGAGAATATAATCTTTAAATTTGGAATTCCGGCAGCCATAGTCTCAGATAACGGACAACAATTACAAGGGAAAAATATTGATATGCTCTTCAAAGCATTTAATATACAAAAGAATAAGTCTACCCCGCTCTATCCGCAAAGCAATGGACAAGCTGAAGCAACAAATAAAACAATTGTCATGAATTTAAATAAAACTCTTGATGGCCATCATAAACAGTAGTGTGAACAGCTTCATAATATATTATGGGCATACCGCACTACAAGAAGGGGATCAACTGGAGAATCACCATTTCTTCTTACTTATGGAACAGAAGCAATCATTCCAACAGAAATCATTCTACCTACTACAAGAACAGAAGCATGGGAAAAGAATTTAAATTCAGACCTAATGCTTGAAAAGTTGGATGACTTAGAAGAAAGAAGAGAAGTTACACATCAAAAAATGGAAAATTATCAAAGAAGACTAGCAATAGAGTACAGTAAAAAAGTAAAGTTGCGGAATTTTGTGGAAGGACAGTATGTTTAAAAGATCCAAATAAATGAGATTTTTTGCAACAGAGATGCTTAACATTACATTGATTACAATACCAAGTACTCTTTACTACATGAAGCGTTCGCAACCAGCAATGCAATTACACAGCAACTTGGTATCACATTAGGTAAATCAACAAATGCAACCTCTCTAAGAAAGTCCATATGAATGTCTATGAGTGAATGACCATTGGATCTTTCGCCAACATGGGTGCCTAACGTGATATTAATTGTTGTATCTTTCTCTATTTCAGGAGACTTTCGGGACCGCATCCTAATTTCCTCCTGCCCCAGTGAAGTTAGACATGTGTTACACCCACAAAATACCTCAAGGTACAAAATTTTCTTGCGGATAAATAGATCACACTCATACAATGAACTAACAATCAATATACATTCAAAATCTGTTTTGTAGGGATAAA
Organism: Papaver californicum; assembly: GCA_023531435.1. NCBI lineage: Eukaryota > Viridiplantae > Streptophyta > Magnoliopsida > Ranunculales > Papaveraceae > Papaver > Papaver californicum. The sequence continues at coordinate 1,318,592 of JAJJMC010004708.1, read as the reverse complement.
GTTACAAATAAATATTGAAACACAATAACCATTAAAAGATGAAGAGCGGAACAACAATAAAGAAAGTTAAGGAGCGGGAAGCATGTCTTTGAAGGGAGGATTATCTGGAATATCTCTGCGCTTGTACACCTTTGTAAATCCATCAGCTTTTACTTGGTCAAGAGTGTTATTGACCGCTTTTGCAATTTTAGCTTTAGCTTCGACTCTTAACCATTCAATATAAGCTTTTCTATTTTTAATCTCCATTTTGAATTGATTTACTTTAGTTTCGCATGTCTGGACTCTTTTTTGCAAAAAGTTTTATTTCCCTCTCTCAGTAGCTAAATCCCGAACAAGGTTTTCATTCTTTGTAACCTCATGCTTTAGAGTCTCTTCAACACTCTTAGCTTTAGAAGATAAAATCTCAAGTTGAGCTTGCGCTTCATTGGCTTTTGTGGAGGCAAGCTCGAGCTGAGTTTGTGCCTCATTAGATTTGGCAGAAGATAGCTCAAGTTTCCTATTGAGTTCTTCTATCCTAGTAGTTGCGGCACCAAGTTATCCCTCAGCCTTAGCAGCTCTTTCTGTTGCGTTCTTAAAGTTTTCTTCAAAACCTGAAATTAAAGTAATGAATTAATTAATGCAGGAATAATTTGAAATTTTAAGCTTACGATCAAATAGGATACCTCTTGCGAGGGATTCAAACTCTACTAGTTCACGACCCATCGCATATTTCGTAATATCAAGATGATTCAACTTAGTTGTGCATTTTTCCACTTATTTGTGCAGCCGGAGAATATCGCTCTCGCGATGAAGAACATAATCAGATAAGTTTAGAATCGTAGCTTGAGCATCCGAAAGGGATTTTCCTTTAGCATAAGCCTCTGCAGTAGAGTTGTCTCTGTCCTCTATGAGATGAGCGATGTACGAAGAAAGTTGTGAATGATGATACGATCCGGAATGGGAAAATCCCGAAAGGATATTCCGCCGCTCCACACAAAGCTTGCGGTTCTCTTCTTCTAATTTTCAGATATTGCCTGTGCTTCAGAAATGCAACCTTTAGTCCACAGCAAAGTGGCATCAAACTCTACTTTCTTGCGAACTTTTTCCACGAATATAAGCCGATGTTGTGATTCTAATTCATTATACTTCCGAATAACCGAATCATGATTGTCTATAAGATCATTGAATTTTGTCTTGATTTCCACATTCTCATTATTAACTTTTATAACATGATCTCTCAACTGTGTAATCCTATGTTGCATCATAGATACAAGTTCTGAATCCTCCGTTGATCCCATAAAGTAGTTCAGAAAACAAGAGAAATAAAATAAGGAAAAAGTAACTGGAAGAAACAATAAAACCTTGATTCTGAAGATTCAGCACTTGTTGGCGGAGCGCATCATTTTCCCGCTTTAAATCTAAAGCATCATTTTCTACAGCTCTGAATTAGGACTCCATCATGGAGGACCGCGCCTTGTAGAATTGGTATGCAGTATGTACGGGCCTTTGACCCCGATGCGGAATTAAAGTTATGATTATAACAGAAAATAAGAAGAAATTAAGAGGTAAAGAAACAATTAAAATACCTGTAGAAGAGATTGTTGAGGAAATGAATACACTTGTCCATCCGCAAGTGCAAGTGTTTCCGCAAGTGAAGAGGGTTCGATGATGCGGAATGAAGGATCAACAGCTTCACCTTGGTCTCTTAACCAAGCATCCCTGACCACATCGTATGGTACAACTTCCATGGATTTACGCAACCGGGAAACTGAAGAGTTATCGGATTTAATCGGTAGAGAGTTGAATGGAACAGACATAAGATTCTTTGACATGAACCATCTGAAGGCTTCTTTTTCCTTATCCAAGAGATTAGAAGCCTCTGCAACCCCCCCCTTTTCTGCTTGATTGCGGAAACTCCATGTTTTGCTGAATTTCATCAGCATCAACCCTGCCCGCAACAGTATCCCCTATAGCACCAGCCTCTGCCATAGTGCTTGGGGGCACATTACTCGTTTTACTAGTACTTGCCGGTTCATCTGCTTCCGTAACATGTGCTTGCGGATTCACTTATGATGAAGAAATTATGGAATCGCCTTGAGAGTTACGATCCTCTTCATCAGTTGAATCATCTTCATCAGAAGTGGCTTCAAGCGGCTCATCACCAGGCAAAGGGGAGAATTGAAGATAAAAAGAAGGATCGGGAGCGATAGCTTGGTGCGAGAAATCGTTGGCAGCATGTGAAATCTCTTCAGCAGCACTAGCTTGTTCCATAGATTCAAAGTTCGTTAATTGAAGAGGAATATGTTGATCATTTTCTTGTCTTTCTGCGGCAAAACTTCCTTCACCCCTTAAGCGTGGACGATGAGGAGGAGAATCATGGATCTCTCCCTCCTCCCTATCTGAAGAAGCATGAGGTGTACCCTTCGCTTTCTTCCGACCCTATAGATGCACCGTAATACCTCATTAGATGAAATTCTAAAGCAATATAAGAAGTCATCGGATTAAAGTAATACCTTTTTTGGAAGGGGTGAGGCCTTGCGTTTTACCCCCGCATCATCTTGTGTATCTTCATCAACCGGCGGCTCAGTCTCCGACCCAACTTGCGGCTATAAAAAGAAGAAGGAAATTTAATCGAAAAATGGAAACTCTAATCATTAAGCAATATATAAATCACTAAAAGAAAGAGAAAAACTCTACGTACCTCAATGAAAAGCGGGAACTTGAAATCGGAAAAATTTAATCGCCAAGGGCAATAACCGTTGAAGCGAGTAAGAAGATCGTAAACTACGTTATCGGGAACGGACCCGAAAACCCATGGACCCTCAATAAGGAGAGGGGTGCGGTACCATTTATAGTCGTGATCTTCCCGGACTCTTTCCCTGAGAGGACGCGTCGTCCCCAGAATATATTTCATCTTCGCGTTATCAATTTCCTCTAGCAAACAGAACCCCTCACCACCTTTGCGGTACGGGCCAACACTACACCTCTTGAAATTCTTTGTGGCAACATTGTCCGCATAAGTGGCATGGAAATTCTTCACTGTATAGTATTTTCTTAATGCAAGGTTCGGAACGTAACATGCAAACCTGGTTTTTCCTTGGCTACGCAAGCTTCATTCATTAAGTACTCTCCACCAATTTCCATTGTATTGTATGATAGACCGCACTAAGCCTTGGTGGGATTGATTACGGCTAGAAAGAACTTCGAACTGATAAGAATTGTCCTTTTGATATAAAGGAAGCTGCATACCCGCATCTAAAGCTCCGGCAGGGATTAATAATCTGTCGTTGGTGTATTGAAAACCCTCTATCATTTCCAGGGAAATTTCATCGTCAACGCAATCGTAAAAGGAGACTTTGAATCCATGAAAACCATGGATCCTTTTAAATTCTTCAAGATTCATAGACCTGAAGCTACAACTTTCATGAGCACGCTTGTCTTTGGGAGCAGGATTATTCACTGCAGCACGGACACTTGCGGGCCTTAAAGGTTCCGAAGGATGACTCCTCAATACAGGATAACGCGATGGTTTCCTGTGTAAAATTTGATCATCCTGATGAGAAGCATCACCAGTAACTTTGGCTTTATCTTTTCCAGCCATGATAAATTCTTATCTACACAGAAAAGCAAAATAAATAAATAAGTTTATCAAGATCACAAAACAAGAACAAAGCAGAAAAGTTGCAAAATAAAAGAACAACAATAGGATCATTACATCAAGATGTAAATCAGCCACTAATTCTCTAATTGGGAAAAATAAGAGATCATGATAAAACAACTAATCATCAAAAGAAAGATCAACAACCTTAAACTCATCATTCATCCATGCAAACAAACAGATAAAGACATCATCTACAATGATTAAGGTACAGATACAGAGAATGATAAACAAGCAAAAGAGTTACTTACAGTGAAGAAAAATCTGATTGATTGAAAATCTAAAAACTTGATCCCGATGCAAGAATTTTAGATCACAAAAGTTCAGGAGAATGAAAAGATGTTGAAGAATCTTTGAAAAGCTCAAAGGATGAAAAAGCACCAAAACTTTAAGAAGAAGAAGACAAGAGGTATAAAGAATGGAATGAAGAAAATAATTGATATTAAATAAGAGAAAGATGAAACCGTCGAACCGTCGAAAACTGAAAAGAAATAAATTTTAGAGATTTGATTTCCTCGAAAAACGCCAACTGACAAAAACATGCAAAGGAAAGTTACTGCTAGCGAAAAAGCAAGAAAAAGTGTAACGTGGGAAAAGAAGTTATTGCAGGCGTGGGAAGTGAAAAAGTAATTATTATTTTTCCTTTTTTCAATTTTTCTTAACAACTGTCAATTCCAAAAAAGGAAAAAAGGGGGCAAATTGTGAGAATAAATTTTGAGGTACACGTGTGTAAAAACTATTGGAGGAGTAACAAGCTATGATGAGATGAGAAACAATGGAACAAAGTCTTTTGAAAGCGTTGAATTGACGGCTCCAAAATCTTTAAAGTTTGAAACTGACAATATTAATGCATGACCAACACGTGGGTTGCGGGAAAGTAATGCACACTGCACAAAACAAATAACCTCACTGCCTGACCGACACGTAGGTTGCGGGAAAGTAAAGTGCACTAATCAAGACAGATGGCTTTAATTGCTCGACTGACAACAGGTTGCGGGAAATCCTGACGCAATAAAGAGTAATAATGAATATTGATGCATGACTGACACGTATCGATTTTACAAACAGCTAAACGCAAAGAACTAAAGCATGACGATTCACTTTAAAGAACTGTGTGTCAAACATGCCATGATTCAAGTAAGATCGCAACAACCATCTTAATCCAAAAAACAATAACATAATTACAAGACCGCATAAGAGCTGCGGGATAACCAGTAAGAAATCATAAAAAGCAAGCAGTACGCTTGTTAAGATTTGCGGGAAGAATAATTAGGTCTTGCGCAAACCACAAATAAACTTTGCGGAACTATACATAGCAGCAAGAATGGATAGGAATAAATAGGTGGAAAGGAAGATTGGCGGGACCCATCAATTTGGCTATAAATACCAAGCTCATAAACATGAGAAGGGGTTGAAAAATTTAAAGAGAAATTAGACTGAAGACATTGAAGTGATAACAAAGAGCTTAGGTATGAAATTTATGTAATTGTTTAGTTCATTTGAATCATGATTAACATGATTATGATTTATATGAATTCATCACATTGGAATAGATGATTCCTCTTCTCTTTTCTTCTATATTGATGGAAATTTGATCATATTAATGAATCCAATTATTTTATTTGTGGACGTAGACAGTTTAACTATTGAACCACGTTAAATCTTTGTGTTATTTTATTTCTTGTATTGATTAATTACCATCTTAAAAATGTATTGTGAAGCGATTTTAGTTAAGATATCATACTTCACTTTGTTTTATTTACTTTTGGTTGTGATCCAAAGTTCGCCAAATTTTTGATAATCACAAAGTGGATGTATTTGTGCTGGATCCATTGCATGTTAGCTGAAATTATTTACAGCAAAATCATGCCAATCAAAAAGGGAAACATTTGTTATAAGGCTGGATATATATGTGTGATCATGTGATGAACATACATATTTCTACATAGGACAGAAATAGTAATGGAGAAGACCCATCCAAAAACCAAGACTCAATTCAGTAAACGATATTTGATTTATGTTCCTCCGTTTGTCATTTACCGTTATTTATGTAGGAGATTTTTAACTACTTGTCGGTTACACATGTGTTTCATGGTCTGTACAAAAAGGGAAAGGGTTATAATTCATTATTTTATGATTCTAAATTAGTTCATCCGCCCCAAATGACCCGAACAATTTTGAATAGCTCCCGAACATTTATCTGTATATATATAAGAGTATTTTTAATAACAGGTGTATAAAAATTACGTGAAAGTTTTATTAAAACCTTTAAAGGTTTATACATGTAGTAAATATAGGATACATAGCTAATAAACTATCTCTAATGGTATAAGGATTTAATCTTTAAAATATTTTATGTGATAAAATTTTAGACGCTTAATTTTATTTTAAATATTTTAAAAAATAAATAATATGATATGGAGGTCATTCCGAAGGTTTGGTTAAGACTTTCTTTAAAACCTTTGTATTTAGTATGACATCTTTTCTATTTTGTAGGATCTACTATTTGAGATGAATTTATCTTAAATAGGGGTTTAAAATACTATATGTCATGAAAAACAAAATTTACATCTTCTATTGGAGATGCTTTAAATAAACAGAGGTTAGTCAATTAAAATATGTAGAGATATTAAAAGACTTTTTATGCAATAGATTTCAGAAGAATCTTTGTGAGTTTATAGACTTTGGGGAACTCTCTAAGTGATTTTTAAGAAATCTCGGTGATTCATAGCACAAAAATACATAAGAATTTCATAATACATACATCAAAATAATAATAATCTTAAACTAATATAGAATAAATCATTTTACAAAGTAAATGTACAAATAATTTAGTGAAAAAATATAAGTCTAAGCATGCCTAATACAAAAATTGCAACTATTCTGTCAACCACAGATTAAACCAAACTGGACATGAACACTAAGGATTGGATTTTGTCATAAATCTTATGCTTTTTCTGGAATACAACATTAATTTTTCTTTTATTCAGATGGAGTTAATTGTAACTTATTTGATTATTGTTGTTATTATTATTATTTTGATATTTAATTCTTAGAAAAAGTAAAATAAAGAACAAAATCTTGTAAGATATCACATATATTGGAAAAACTTTTCTCAAACCTTTTATGATATATTTTAACATAAAAATATCTAGAGATCCCTTAAAACTTTAAATCACTAATTTCAAAATCTAAATCCAAAAACAGGGAGTGTTAAAGACTTTTAGAAAGTCTCTATCAAATAAGAAAAACTTTCAGAGATTGTTAGAAACTCTCTATCGACTAATAAGAGATTTGGAATGTCTCTAGAATTCCCTATAAATCAAAATTCGATAACCCCTGAAAATGTCAAATTTACATTGTTTAAAGAAGTGCTTATAAAGTTGGGATTTAAATATATGACATGGAATTCGTTGACCAGAAAATAACCATATAATGAAATAAAAATTCTTGGTGTACCACTCAAACGAACACCATATAAACCGTCCACTAATTACAAACCCTCACGGGTGAGCCCCACAAAACCATTTCCTTGCAGATTCAGCGATAGCGGGGCCCATTGTTTGTGAGTGGGCGGTTTATATGTCGTTCCCTTTAGACGGTACGCCTAGAATGACTAATAGTAAAAACCTCTGAGAGTGGCAACTAGTAATTTACTTAATCAATTTTCTCCTAAGATGTCAATTGACAATTGTCAGTCAACAACTTTCAATTTTCTCTAATGCCCAATACTATAGCGGTATACCTTTTTATTTTTCCATTTACGACACCAATATACCTCTCGAGTCAAGAGGAAACTTTATATGCCAAGTCATGCTCCTTTTTTTTTCCATTTACGACATCAATATACCTCTCGAGTCAAGAGGAAACTTTATATGCCAAGTCCTGCTCCCTTTTTATTTTTTCATTTACGACACCAATATACCTCTCGAGTCAAGAGGAAACTTTATATGCCAAGTCCTGCTCCCTTTTTTTATAAGAAAAATCATAGGCATAGCTTAGGGATAAGAAATACAAAATACTCTCCATGCTTAACCGAGCATCAGATATGATGTTAGAGTTAAACTCTGACTGGTGAGCATAGTTTTTACAGACAAAAGCTAATTGAAAAGCATGATAGTTTGAAGTTCTATGAATTACTCTAAGGTTTAAAAGAACAAAAAGGATTAGATAAGAGTCATCTTCCTGGTTCACTTAATGACTACCATGGAAGCTGGAACTCATTGTGAATCTTCCTTGAACTGCATTCTGGTGTAGTAAGATGAATCTACTCTAGTTGTTTCATCTGTTCAATAGTATCCTGGATGTCCTCTATCTCCAACGTGGTTTCCTGCAAAATCAATATCATTTAGAGAAGTGTACATGAAAAGGGTTTTAGGGTTTTGAAGGGTGCAAATTTTAATAAAAAACCCAAAGGTCCCTTTAGCATTTGAGGGGAAAAGATTATTATGTTGCATATTATCACTTCTTATGTAGAGAACATTGCTTAGGATATGATATTGGTTGTTATGTATCATGTTACTGTCATAAATGTGTCATTTTATGTTTTTGCCTATTTGAACAGGATTCAAACCAGTGTTATTGAAAATGTGATTATATCTTGTCTTCCAAATGAACCACCAAGCTGAGGCATATGTCTCATTTCCATACACCCTTCCAATATTAGTTTTAAATCAGGAGTTGAACCAATCACCAGAGTTTGTGATCTTACCAAATTCCACATTGTTATACCCAAATAGAACTTACAAAACAGATTTAGCAAAGGGGTAGTCCATGAAAAGGTGAGTCATGCTTTCCTACCCATAACTACAAGATTTACACATAAAATCAATATACTTGTAGTGTTGTCCATTCTCCAAATTTTACTCAAATCAGTAATCTGAGCCTCATTGTTGTACTTTCTATCCATTTTTTCCTTATAAAGAAACTTACTGAAGAATTCACCATTCTGAGTAAGATTCCAAGGGATTTCGTTTTTCTCCTCCGAGTTCATATTTGTGCTTATGATACAAAAGTTTCCTCATGTGTGAACCAAGTATTGATTTTTTGGACATCCCATTCTCCACTTCCATAGATAAGATGTTTAACAATTATAAGATCACCAAGATAATTTAGAGGCTTGATGAGGGATATATTGGACTCAACTATCCATTTGTCCTCCCAAATATTGATAAAATTCCCATTTCTTATTCTCCATATGTTGTGCTGTTGAATATTGATAATTTCTTCCCGTATACCCTTCCATATCCAGGAGTCTCCCGCCTCAGGTTTAGTGTTCAAACTCAGATTTTTTTTTATCCTTCAAGTACTTGGCAATCATAGTTCTAAACCAGAGAGAATCTTTGTTCGTAACTAATATCTAGCCAATTTTGGTGATCATAGTACTATTGAACATCTCCATATTCATGAACCACATACCCTAATTTTGCGCCCATATTAGGTAATTTAGATCATGCTCGCTCAGTATATATATTGTATATATGTATCTCTATCCAAAAAAATTCTCCCCAAAATATCCGAGATTGGTCGTAACTCTAATACTTTGAAAAGGTGTATAAATCGATAGTGATGTTTTTTTTGTTTGTTTATTTTTTCTTTCTTCTGAAGCATCGATAATTGAGGTCATTTTTTTTATAACTTGAAAGTTTCTTTTAGAGGTATGTATGACTATTGGGAGGTTGTTGTTTTTTTTTGATAAAAATGTTATATTAAAAATGGAAAGATATATCAGATTCCCCAAATCTAATTATAGGTCATTATATTCTCTCATTGAAACAAAATTTGTGAAACTGAAAGCCCTTTGAACACGTCAGTTTGAGAGCACCAAAGACATAAATCATGTTTCACATCCAAAATCTACGGCCTTAGTTCGTCCCCCATGAGCTCTTGAGTTTCTTTCTTTCCAAAGTTCTCATATGATAGCAAAGGGTAATATCTTCCGGTTTTGCTGTAAAATGATTCAAATTTAAGATCAAGGTTCTGTCAGACTTACTTTCACTTTTTCCTCCAAGCCTTTTTTTTTTGCTTATAATTCACTTGTTTTGGCATATAATCATGATAAATACCTGCAAAAACAAATTCAAATTTTTCGAGAATAAAGAATCAAACAAAATTAAATTTTTTTTCTAATTTAATTGAAAAATCAAAATCAAGTCTTTGGTGATGAAATCAAGTGATCAAGAACGATTAATCAATTCAGAAACCCTAATCAGAATCAATAACAATTAATTAAAAACTTAATGTGTAGCACCAATATTTTTCACATGACGCATATTGTAGGATGCGTCATTGATTACAATGATGCTTCATCTTGAATTTGCGATGTACACTTGGAACAAGTGATGCATATTGCCCTGAAGTTAACCATCAGGCATAAGTGTTCCTCTTATGACGCATCATTGAGAAAACAATACATCATCTAAAACTTGCGATGCACACTTGGTACAAGTGATACATCAGCTTGTCATTTTGATATTTCGACATCATTATGCTTATCATTTACCAAGAGATGCAACATTTATCAATGTTGCTTACCCAAGGAAACATCGTGATGCTAATGCATAAGTATGCTTGTCACTTACAAAGTGGCAACATATTACTATGTTGGTTACCGAGGATGCATCATCTAGCATGCAGTATGTCCTGTAAAAGAGGTGGGACTCGGCATTTGGAAAACATATCCCCTATTTATATTTATGAAAATGTCAATAAAACATATATAGGTAGGAGGTGTCGATACCTACGTCGCTAGTCATTACATTTTGGACTCACTATTAGCAATATGGTCACACCTTGAGTCGAATTTTTCTATATTGACGCTTAACCTTTTATAGGTTCTTAGAAGAAAATTATGACAACCAGTTTGGAAATTATAGACATAAACCATTATCAAAGGTCACATAACCTTTAGAAAATGGGACTCATGTCCTTGAAAAGAAACCCATTAAACAAATATAAAAATTATTGTCTTTTATGAAGAGGTCTTAAAAATATAAGAAAAGTTATCTTAAATTCAATAATAAAAGATACTAGGATCCCACCAAAACACTTGGAGAAGCACTAATAAAATAAAAATGGCTAAAAATTCCTAAGATTTCGTACATATCAGGAATAACGGTCATCCTGATGTTTATGTGATCCTCATTACATAAATATGAGGATCAACACCCTTACTACAATTAAGTAGTAATGCGGTGAGCACAAGTCTCACTACTGGTATCAAGTATTGAAGTATCGAAATCTTCTATTTTCTTATCTTGAGAAGAATAAAAGTGTTCCTTACCCTTTTTTTACTTTTCCTTTTGGCTTGGTGGAATAAGCTAAGGATTTACTCCATTTCTTTCCTTCAGAGAGATCACGTAGATCTTTTTCAAGCTTTTTCTTATTTTCCTGGAGTTTTTTTTGATAATCTTTTTTTTATGGTCCAACATCTTGTCTTGCCACAATGAGAACAATTCTGAGAATTGTTGTCTCCTTGAACTTTTGTACTTATTTTGGCACCAGAAACAACTTTAACTTTTCCATTTGCAGGAGGTGAAGATCCGGAAAAAATGAATGTGTTATTTTTCTATGTGGGAGGTATTTCCATTATACTATGTGCAATTAGTGTTTCTAAAGGTCTTTGGACGAAAAAAAACATGGAGGAATTTTTTTCAGGACTTCCAGAGAGCCTTTGTAAATCTCTTTTCAAGGTGTCGATATTTTTGTCTTTTAGAACAAGGTTCTTTAAAAAATAACAATTTAAACTTTTTATTGCGTGAGATTTCTTTAGAGAAAAATCTTTGGTCACGTCAAGATTTTTCTTCAATTGAAGATTTTCATGATGAAATTTTTCATTTTTATTTAGAAGTTCAAAAATCATATTTTCGGACTTATCATTATCTTGATTAAGGTATGCATCTTTAGACGTTTCTTTGGAAAAACTAAAACTGTCTGTGAAAGTATCATAGAAATGCAAATTCACTATATTATTAAGAGTTGCAGTTAATACTTTGTTTCTTCTATAATATTCCTTTCTGGGGAACTCTTTTACTATGACCGAAAACACGACATTTAAAGCATTGGAATTCATTATCCTCTTATGAATATCTTTCTCTTTCATAGGAAATATTTTGAGGTCTAAAGGAGAAATTATTTCCAAGATGTCGATTTTTCCTGTTTTTTCAAAATGTCTCTAACTTGTTGGGTAATTAGAGACAATGTTGTATCAAGATCTTCAACTTTGTCATCATCACTGCATGCATCATCCCATGATAAGCTTAGGTTTTCACAAGTTGTGCTAGAGACGTTTACTGCTTCAAAGACATTGATATGTATTTCCTTAAACAGTTTGTTGTTCATGATCAAATATCTTTAATTTTCCAACAAGTGAACTACTTGTAAGTTTTGAAAGATCGTTGGCTTCTGTGATAACATGTTTTTTATACTTGTCCCTTGATGATAAAGACCTAAGAATTTCACATACAATATCCTTTTCTGGAATAGTTTTTCCCAATGAATGTGAGGCATTTACTATTTCAGAAAGTTTATGGTGAAAATCCTCAAAGGTATCATCATTAGACATCCGAAGGTTTTCCCAGTCAGAAGTTAGGGTTTTAATCCTAACATTTTTCTTGAAGAATTCCCTTTAATTACGGTCTCCAAAATTTCCCAAGATTACTTAGAAGTCTCACATGTAGAAGCATGATGTTTGGTATCTTGGTTTATGTCATGGATAATTGCATGAAGTCCTTTTGAATTCTTCTTTGCTTCACTAAACCCACTATTGTCATAGTTTTCAAGTTCCATGTACTTGTAATCGGTTAGAGAAACTTGTACTAAGACTTTAGGGCGTGTATATCCCTTGAAAACCAAGATCCAAGTTTTGAAATATCGAGATTGTAAAAAAGAACGCATAACAATTTTCCACCATTTTTTTGTTACGGAACCTATAAACAATTTCCTTTTGTGAATTTCAATTCAAGATTAAAGTAGACAAGAAAATATCATTGGATAATATCAAAAAAAATATTTTTGAATCACAATGATTGGTTATAACGTACAACTTACTTATACTTTTAATTATTAAGATAAAATCAATATAATGCGAAAATTAAAAGTACAACAAGATACTGAAAACTTTGTTAAATTGGCGCTACCGTGTCTCCAATAGGAAGCCTGGTGATTTCTTTTTTGATTCCAGATCTAGGATGTAGAAATCGGTCCCCTAAATTTAGAAGAATTTAAATCCAATATTAGGTTTTATACTCTGTAAACTTATAGAGATACCTAATCTTATGTCTACACAAGAATCACAAACTAGATCATAATCTAAGATGTATTCTTATGAAAAACTCATAAACAAGATTTCAATAGATAAGAGTTATACTCAATCGTGTTTTTAGTTTTCTATCATATCTGGATTTAATTTGGAATTATTGAATGACCCCAGCTATAACAAAAGAGAAGTATTTTAGAATAAACAAGAATTATACACAATACAAACATAGGTTACGAAATTATATTTGTTCAAGTTAGATGAACTTGTGCTTTACGAATCCCTAGTGAAGTCTTTCACAGTCGAACCTTGGATCTCGAAGATCCTTAGGTGTTTGCAAGACAAACTTTGCAACAAGATACACATGAGTGGAATGAGTTTTATGTGTTGTTGATGTTTCCAATTTATAGTGATCAATAAAGGTTGGGTTTCTTAGGATGTAAGAAATGAATTTCCTACAACCCAAAATAATTCTCAATAGCCAAATCAAAATTGTTTCCTAAAAGACAGAAAATTATTTCATAGGAAAGAACTTGCTTTCAAATAGGTTATTTTCATGTTTGAAGTTGTAGACAATTGTTAGCTCAAGTGAATTCTATAAAGAGACTTACAAGCAAAGATGAATTCAAACTTTCAAGAAAATAACTAGACTTTCCAATCAAAGGAATTAGATAAGGAATAACAATTCGTAAGAATGTGGAAAGTTTTCCTCAAAATCCAAAGAAGAATGACTGAATGAATGAGCCCAAAGATATTATAATGTATGGACCGGATCATTAAGCTTTTTGATTCATGACCAACAAAAGTTAATTATATAAACCAAAATATATAAAATATAGAATTTTTCCTTTGCAGGTTCACGAACTCAAATAGGTAGGTTCGTGATAAATGCATAATTTATAATATTGTAGTGTCCAATCCATATTAATATTTATTATAATTCTTGCATATTACCTTTTATTGTGTTTTTTCTAGTTTATGTCTTTTATTAGGTGAATCATCCAAAGAGGAGCTACAAAGTGCTAGATGAGCAAGGAAGTGAAGCACTAGTGAAAGAGGATCCAATATACTTTATCAAATCCATGAATTCTTATCATCATATTGTATAGAGTGGAAACACGAAGCCAATGCAAAAATAATGTGGTAATTCCGACATCGGACGAAAAGGTTATGGGAAAAACGAGTTTAAAAGACTTGAGTATACAGAGAGAAGTTCGGCTGATAATTGTTCACTACGAGTCAGCCGAACCTGGAGCCTAAAAATCACGTTTTTAACAAATTATACAAACAAATATTCTGCTAGAAAGTAACCCAATCAATTCAATCGAACCTGACACTGCTCTGGGACTTATTTGGACGTGAAATTGACTTCTAACTCAAAGAAATATGGTCTCGGAAGGATTCTAAACCCTAGAAAGAGGAAACTTAAGGGCCAAGAAACGAAGGCAATAAAATAAGGTATCCAAGGCTCAAACAAGATATACTCTACATATCATACTACAATTTTACATCTAAAACCTAAGGTTTACCCCTTTAATGGGAAATCACCATTCTTCTTCATCTTCTTCTTTTTTATAATATGGGTAGCTAAATATTTTATTGATAAATCTAAATTCAATGTTCTAAGCGTGAAGGTTTATTAGTTATACAAGTTATTTGGAATTTTATCATTTTCGTTTGTTTTCACTACATCTAGGGTTTAAGATTGATTTTTATATCGTTTGAGTGCGCAACCAATCTATTATATTGATTATTATAATGCTAGTATAGAATTGAGCAATCCGTAATTGTCGAGCATCGCCTACACAAGTAGAAAACTTGAGACCTTACAGAGGGATTCTGTGGAACAATCGTAAGTGAAGACAACACCAGTAAGTGAACTGAACGTACTGAGTTTAATTGCTTGGATCAACCTGAATTCACAACCCTAAAGTTTTCTAATGAGTTACACCTTGAGAGCATACTTCTTGGAAGCTCTGACGAACATAATTCGGTGACTAAGCATACCTGTTATCCGGTGATATAAGGAGTTCTGGGATATCTAAGCATACCTGTTATTCTACGGTTGGTGATGAATGATTCAGATGAGAGGTAAACGAGTATAATAAGTGAGTCAATGTTTGATAACGACGAACGACTCCTTAATCATTCTTTCTTTATTATTATATTTTTATTGCTATCTTTAGTTAATTAAACTAAACCCCCGTCGTATTGATTTTTATTATAGTTTTGCTAATCTAGATAACATATCAATTACACAGCTCTCTGTGGGAACAATCCTTACTACCGCTATATTACTAGTTAATTAGTGGGAAATATTTTGAGTAATTTATTGCAATTACAACATGCATCAAATTTTGGGGCCGCTGCCGGGGAGAAGTTGCTAATTGATTTGTTGTTTATTTTAGTTTGTCTAGTAGTTTAGAATTTTTCACATTTTTCTAAAGTATTTTTCAGTTGTTTTTTTTAGGTGTTCGTGGTTATAACAACTAGTTGAAGGTGTTGTCTGCTTGTCAAAGCGGGAGGTAAATTCTGAAAACAGGTTGTAAGTATCACTTTTAGTTATTTTTGTTTTAAGATTTAGATTTTTGTTTAGATTTTCTCGTTTTCTTGTGATTCGTCATGTTTTTTTATAGAAATAACATGTACATTGCACAAGATCAATCATATAATAATAGTAATCAATATGGTTTTCAATCTCAATCTTATGACAACTACCAACCATACCAAGGGAATCAAAACCAATCTTTTGGCTATGATCAATATCCAACGGAACCTTATAGTTATTCTCATACATACCAACAACGTTACAACGGGTATGTAAGTGAACAGTTACAAGGATGGGAGGATAGTTATGCTTTTAATCATATTTATTCTAGTGTTGCAGAACAAATGTGTACCATGATGGAAGAACTTCACATTCAAATTGAAAAATATTATCACTAACAACATCAACATCAAGCATTGATCAATCACTCCAAGAACTCCAAGAGGGTATGGAAAACTTAAAAAGATACATGGATCAAATTGAGGAGGAAATGAAAATAGATGATCAACCTTTCGTAATTCCGTGTAACAAAGATGAAGTTATGCCAATTTCAGAACATAATAACGATCATTTGCTTAAGAAAGAGCCTTGGTATAACAGGACCATTATTCTAAACGGTGTAATATACTCAAATACATATCAGTGTGATAAAGAATATCTGATTACAATGTTTTTAGGACAGTTGGTTTGCAAGTAGAAAACTCAGTATTTCTTCTGAGGAGACTCATACTGAATACCCTAGGGTTTACACCGAGGAAGATCTTCTTATAGAGGAATTTGATACCGATGATGAGAGTGTTGAAGAGATGGTGATTGAGAATGAAACCAAATTGATTGATTTCGTGGAAGACCCAATTGAACTTACCAAGGATTATAATGATGCTGAGATTTCGGTTGAAGCAGACATTGATGAAGAATGGTTTTCAAAAATTTGATAGAGGACCACGACATACATGAGGTAAATAATCCAGTAGAGTTATTTAAGAATGATGAGGATCTTGTAAAATTTTTGTCTAATCCTTTACGTAATTTAATATCTCTTGGTTATCCTACCTCAATCGAATTAGTTCCCCAAAAAGTTGTTAAACCGATTTTTAAGGAAATACCTCACTTAGGGTTGGTATATGTGCTACCAAAGTTCTTTAAAATTATTTTTCTTCCAATTATCCACTACTAGATATGTTTGATTCTAGCATTGTGCAGGTTCACCGAGAGGAACCCCAAAAAATTTCCTTTTTCTATGTTCTTTATACACTTCCAAGTTTAAAAAAGATTAAGTGTGGGGGAAACTTCCAGCAAATAAAAATTTCGATATTTTTATCTTATGCTAACATTTGTGTGAAGCTGTTATGAGAACTTCAGATTGTTATGTGGGTGGATCAACAGATTTTCAGGTTTTTGGTTTATGGGGGCGATAACTAGAAGGTCAGGTTGAGGACATTAAACCTGCATTGGAGGCAACCCATTAGTTTTGTATTTCTATCTTTTTTTTTTAATGTTTAATTTACATATCATTAGTTGATTTCCCATATTGATTATACACTGGAAGAGTCAATTTACATTGAAGACAATGTAAAGTTTAAGTGTAGGGGAGTATTTGCATATAAAGTTTTTAGTCTTTAGTTTAGATTTCACTTTCGCATGTAATTTTTTCAATTTTTGTATATTTGCATGAAACTTACAACTTTTAGAGATTTTAGAGTCACTTAGTATACTTCTATCTAAGTTTACATACGGAGTTCTTACCGAACTTAGAAGCACTAGAGAACGATATTCGAGTTTCTTAGTTGTTGAGATAATTATTGGACTTAACCATGCTGGTGGCAAACTAGGTGCTTGAAAAAAAAATCTATTAGAGAAGCTTATCAATCATTAGTGGAGACTACCCATATATATGAGTGAGGCATCAAACCTTTAATATGTTTCCGTTTAGAGTGTTTCATCTGCCAAACTCCGGGTAGAATGACGAGCTACCCAACCTCGCACCTAGGGATGTCAATGGGTACCCAAATGCCCGGGACCGAGTGAATAGGGTCTGGGTCCCAAGGTTGAACCTATTATCAATAACGGTACTTGACGGGTATAACCGTTAGGAACCGATAAGATTTTAGGTCATAACGGGTATTACCCATCGGGTACCCGAATATTTGTCATTTGTTTGTTAATTTTAGCCAAATTCAAAGATTTTGTCAAGTTTTGCTGGGATTTTTTTGATTTTTCATTTATTTTATTAGATTTAAACTTCAATTAGAACATTTACATTGATATAACAATAACTTTGTATGAAAAATTATTAGATTCAAGCCAACATATTAAAAAAAAATTAGCAAAAGATATAATTGATTTTAGAAGACCCATTAAATACCCAGACCCGACGGGTATTTAGGTTTTTAATAGGATCCGGTTCTTGATCCATTCTCGGACCTAGAACCGTTAAGACCCGGACCTTCCTTTCATAATAGGGTCCGGTTCCGGGTCCAGTGGTACCCGGGAGAAACCGGACCCGTTGACAGCTCTACTCGCACCCCTTCAGCACTTTGTGATCTCGTGAGTGTTAATTCTATCAATCATGACGGTGATATCAGAATTACGAACTAACCTTGCCTTGTAGTTTAATTTGCAGTTGGCACCATTCTCTCTCTTTCTACAACTGCAGGTCTATAGAAACATATCATCATCAACAAGCGGAGTATCACAAATTTGAAGAAAGTTGAAGACGTTCAAGGTTTACAAGCAATAATACAAGGGGCATAATTATATATCCAAGTTGAAGACTAAGTACAAGAGCAAAGAAGACCAAAAGAAGTGAATTTTTATGAGGTTTATGATACCGAGAAAATACCAATTGTGAATAAACAAGTGGTAAAGTCCTCCTCCCACGTACACATTAGTTTCATTATATGTTTTTCTTCATAAAAAAAGAAAAAAAATTAAAAAAAAATAATAATTTATTTTATATTGCTTTAGTTTATATTTTATTTTGGTGTTCATTCAATAAGGCCATGGGGAAGAAGAAATCTATAAAGAAGTTTCAAGCAACAAGAAATTGAAGAAAAGAGTTACAATTTGTCAAAGTTCTACAAAGTTCAAGAGTTCATCATCTACAGTTGAAGCCCAAGACGAAGTTGTTTCTATTAGATGTTGGAGAGTGGTGTTGATTGTCGATTAGATGAGAAGGTGAGTGAAAATTCCCATCCTCGTATAATGATTTGATTTCCTTTCTTAGAGATCATCAGAATAAAATTAAAAATTTTAAAAAAAAAATTTAGCGGCACCATTCAACGTGTGTAAAAAAATCTATCTTCACTCCTGATTGTACACATGTGAGACCCATTTCTATCGTTGTATGAGTGTCAATATCATAAAATCTTATTGGTGAGGCAAAAATCGAGATGAAATGCTTATTTGATCGCTCTCGAGGCTGGTTTTTTCATTATGGCATTGGTTACTCAGTGATTAAGCATGAGAATTGTGTTCTTTGATACTTCTAGCTTCTTATTGTTAGTGTGCATAAACTTTATGTCCTCATAGCTCTTTGGATAAATGTGCTTTGGAGTATTTGGAAGCTGGAGTAGGTTTTATGGTCATACCTCTTGTAAAACCTCACGAGACTATAATAGGGACACCTAGGAATTTAAAGGCTTGTTGCACATGCTAAGTGTAACCGTATCCTCAACGAAAGGGAGTTTTTGTATTTTATTTTGAAGTAGTTTAGATTAGGTCGTAGTTTGCTCGAGGACTAGCAAAATCTAAGTGTGTGGGAATTTGATAAGTGCATAATTCATATGATATTAGTGTCAAATCCATAATTAATATTTGCTATAAATTTCGCATATTACCTTTTATTATGCTTTTTTTTTCTAGTTTATCTCTTTTATTAGGTGAATCATCCAAAAATGAGCTACAAAGTGCTAGAATGAGCAAGGAAGTGAAGCACTATAAGTAAGGAGGATCCAAGATAAAATTATACTTGATCAAATCCTTTATTTATTATGATCATCTTTTAGATAATGGAAATACGAAGCCAACGTAAAAATAATGAGGTAATTTCGACATCGGACGAAGAAGTTATGGGGAAAACGAGTTTAAAAGACTTGAGTATACAGAGAGGAGTTTGGTTCATAATTGTTCACCACGAGTCAGCCGAACCCGGAGCCTAAAAATCACGTTTTCAGCAAAGTATACAGACAAATGTTCGTCTAGAAAGTAATCAAATCAAGTCAGTTGAACCTGACACTTCTCTGGGACTTGTTTGGACGCGAAATTGACTTTTAACTCAAAGAAACACGGTCCCGCAAGGATTCTAAACCCTAGAAAGAGGAAACTTGAGGGCAAAGGATTGAAGGCTATAAAAGAAGTCATTTAAGGTTCAAACAAGAAATACTCTACATCTCATACTACAATTCTACAACAAAAACCTAGGGTTTACCCCTTTAGGGGGAAACCACCATTCTCCTTCATCTTCTCCTTCTTTGTAATATGAGTAGCTAAATCTTTTATTGATTAAAGATAAATTCAATGTTCTAAGCATGAAGCTTTATTAGTTATACAAGTTATTTGTAGTTTTTATCATTGTCATTTGTTTTCACTACATCTAGGGTTTAAGATTGATTTATATATTATTTGGGTCCGAAACTAAATTATTATATTGATCATTTTAATGCTAGTTTAGAATTAAGCAATCCGTAATTGTCGAGCATCTCCTACATAAGTAGAAAACGTGAGACCTTTCCGAGGGATTCTGTGGACCAATCATGTGTGAAGATAAAACCACTAAGTGAACCGAGCATACTGAGTTTAACTGTTGGGATAAACCTAAATTCACAAACCCTAAAGCGTTCGACTGAGTTACACCTTGAGAGCGTACTTCTTGACAGATCTGATGAATGGAATCTGGTGACTAAGGGTATCTGTTATCCGATAATATAAGGAGTTTTGGGGATAGCTAAGCGTACCTGCTATTCTACGGTTGGTGATGAATAATTTAGACAAGAGGTAAACAAGTATACTGAGTGAGTCAACGTTTGATAACGGCGAAAGACTCCCTAATCATTCTTTCGTTCTTTATTATTATATTTTTATTGTTATCTTTAGTTAATTAAACCAAACCCTCATTTTCTTGATTTTATTATAGTTCTGCTAATCTAGATAATATATCAATGACACATCTCTCTATGGGAACGATTCTTACTACCGTTATATTACTAGTTAATTAATGGAAATATTTTGATTAATTAGTTGCACTTACGACACGCATCAGTTCGCATACTCAAATGCTCTTAGTCTCAGGAGAATTTTCTTATATTAGGTTCACAAGATCACCCTTTTAGGTTCACAAAATTAAATGGTATTAAAGATCAGGATAAGTTCTTTTATAGGTTCGCAAACTCACCGTAATAGGTTCGCGAATTCAAAAGAAAAAGTTCTCAGATAAAAATTTCTACAATTGGTTCGTAAACTCACTATAATACATTCTTGAACTCATATACTTTATTTTCTTTGTATTTTGAGTTCTACATGCTTATAGATTCACAAACACAGTTCTTTAGGTTTGTGAACTCAAGTGGTTAGTAATGAACTACCAAAACAAAACCTTACAAACTCAAGAATGAATATGCAAACCTTGATATTTTCACTGACACTTGTGATTTTCTCTCAAACTTAATTTTGAGTTCTATACAAGTATGCTTGGAATTTGAAACATCACTAGACTTAGCAATAAGCTAATCCGTGATATGATCTTCTTTGAATTATGATGATTGACTACCTCGATGAAGCTTCTTCAAATTGATGTCTTCATGTGATCTTGAATTCTTAATTCGTCTTGAGTAACTCGGAAAATTCTAAGACTCTACTACCTAATTTATTCCAAACCGGAAGATGACTTACACAGGCTAAATTAAAAAATAGTTTTGGCAAATAAAATATGACAACATTCTTGACATTCCATGATATGTTGATTCAATCAAGCATTCGCTCTAACGCATATGATATGAAAGCATCATATTATTGTGTTTCTTATTGAGAATGTATCATTTTGATTTGTTTCGAAGGAAAGATGAACAATACATTCATTTGCATGTAACGAACATGAGTATGCATATTTTCCAACTAAGTTGTACATTTCTTGCGAAAGTCCCTTGGCTAAAAGAGTAGGTGTTGCTTGGCCTTTGGCCTTATGACAGAAGTTGGTAATTTTTGGTGATGTAGATTTAATATGAGTAAGTGTATCCTCTTGGAACGATTGTCCATTGGCGTCAATATTGATTCGCTTTAATAGGCTTGAGATGCATGTTTTATTTGAGATGGCCCTTCGGATGAACTACGGTCATGCTTGATCCCTTCGCAGGTATGCAGTTGGGTCCGTAGGCATCCGTATTGAAGTTCAACATTTTTAGTCAATCACATCCTATCAAGAGATGATTGTTACGACACTTAGTGAGGTATTTGTACTCAATTTTCTGGGTTTTCATACTTCCTATCAAGATAAACCATGTTGGCATGCACCAATTATGAATTGGGTATGGCTATGAAAGAAAGCTACCCAAATCGCAAGTTTGGGAAGGTTGTGTGATAAGTGCATAATTCACATGTTTCTAGTGTCAAATCCATACTTGTTTTAGTTAGAATTCTTTCATATTACTTGTTATTACTCTTGTTTTCTATCTTATGTGTCATATTAGTTGAATCAACCAAAAGGAGTTACAAAGTGCTAGAATGAGCATGGAAGTAAAGCATTACAAGTGAAGAAGGATCCAAGACCGAATTCTACTTATTCAAATCCATGGTTTCTTAATATAATCTTGAAGAGAATCAAAATACGAAGCCAATGCAAAAAGAATGAGGTCATTCTGAGTTCGTATGAAGAAGTTATGAGCAAAACAAGCTTGAAAGACTTGAGTATACAGAGAGAAGTTCGGCCAGTAATCCATCATACCATTAGTAGCCAAACCTGACACTTCCTGGAGCAAAAATAAGTTGTCAGGTTAGGCCGGAAAAGTCCATATCAAATGTAGCCGAACCTGAGCATAAAAATCATGTTTTCGAAGAGTCTATAGAGAAATGTTCGTCCACTAAGTTCATACTCAATAATGGTCAAACTTGGCACTGTTTTGGACGTGAGATTAATTTCTTACTCAAGGAAACACGTTCCCGGAAGGATTCTAAACCCAAGAAAGAGGAGAATTGAAGGCTATAAAAGAAGACATCTAAGGCTCAAACAAATGATCTTTATATCCTTATGTCTTTTAAATAATTTCTTATCTTCTACCTCTCATATCACATCTTCTACATCAAAAACCTATGGTTTTCCCCTTCGGGGGAAACCATTCTTCTTCTTTGTATATTTTCCATGGGTTTTAGTAAATCCATGAGTAGTTAATTTTTTTATTGGTTGGGGATGTAGTTGGAATTCCTAGACATGTAAATCAATCTGGCTGATTACTATCAATATTCAAGATCTCTTTTCATCGTTCATGTTATACGGTGTATAACAATTGTGTGATTGTGTTCATGCAATATGATGGTATCTTGTTTGTTTAAGCTGCAGATTGAGTAGACTTGAAAACACATCTATAGATAGTTAGGGTTCTTAGGTAATTTTATCAAGAACTTTAGCAACAAGTAACAATTTATGATCACTAGCGGTGCGAATCATTAAGGAAGTCTCAAGTAAAGCTTGGCCTAGGTTGAATATGCTACGATAAGTGCGATGTATTGCCTATGAATAACTCGTCTCACGGATATTAATGATTTCCTGATGCAGCGGATAATAAAGAAAAGAAAGAAAAGAGAGGTTTTGTTCAAACTTCAAATATTCCGAGGAATGTCGACTATGAACAACGATAATTATTTAGACTTCGGTTTCCCGACTTTAAATAAGAATCGATTAAACTTGAACAAGTTTAAGAAATTAATTCTAATTAATCAAATTCAACTGCTTAAAATAATACATGGAGGAATCTTTATAGACTTGGGGAAAACCCCTAACTTGCTAGTCAAGAAAGGATGAAAAAAACCCTAAACCGACTCAAACCCTAATTTGCTATTTTTGGAAAATTTTGGTCGACCAGAAATAATGAAATTACTCATAAAATAAAACTATTTTCCGCAAACGGCGACCCAAACGGACTCCTAACGAAGAAGTTATTGACAAAACAAAAAATTTCCTAAAATATCAAAAACGCTTGTTTGAAGCCTTAAACGATGAAATTTGGCTAAAAAACTGAAGACCATGAGACGAAATCGTGTCATGTCTTGCTCGTTGGCCCGTTTCCAATCAAAATGGACCCCTCTTGAGCTAAATTACGACACTCGGGTCTTTAGCCTCCAAATAGGCTAAGCCTGCTTATCTGCATCATTCTCCCGGGGTTGAAAGAAATTCACCCTCAAATTTTCTTGGTCATCATCAGAATTATCACCATTATACGGCACCAAGTGTTTGACATTAAAAACATCAGAAGTCTGAATGTGACTTGGAAGCTTTAACTTGTAGGCAGTATGATTAATCTTCGCGACAATTTCCAAGGGACCAATCTTGCGCGCCTTCAGTTTGTTATACTCGCCAACTGGAAAACGATCCTTTGTCAATATTTCCCATACAAAATCTCCTACTGCAAAATCCACAACTCTGCGTTTCTTATTTGCCGCCTCCTTATACCTTTCATTAGCTCGAAGCAACTGTTCTTCAGCCAACTTGTGAACCTGCTGCAACTGTTGGATACGTTCTTCGGGATGAACTTCCATTATCTTCAAATCAGGAACATGTGTTAAATCTACTGGTGCTCGTGGATTGTAGCCATAAACAACCTCGAACGGACTCATACCCAGACTGCGGTTTACTGAACGATTAAATGCAAATTCATCTTGGCAAAGTTTCTGATCCCAACGCTTCGGATTGTCTCTAACCATACACTGTAGTATATCACCTAGCGAACGATTCACAACTTCTGTTTGGCCATCACTTTGAGGATGCTACGCACTACTGAAGTTAAGCCTTGTATTAGTTAATTTCCACAAGAGTTTCTAGAAATAACTAAGGAATCTTGTGTCTCGATCACTAACAATTGAACATGGCAATCCATGTAGACGATACACTTCACGGAAGAACAATTCAGCTACCTTCAGTGCGTTTGTAGTCTTCTTGCAAGCAATAAAATGGGACATTTTTGAAAAACGGTCAACAACTACAAATACTGAATCATGTCCCCTCTGAGTTCGAGGTAAACCCAATATAAAATCCGTGCTCAAATTTGTCCAGGGTTGACTTGGAACTTTCAATGGCATGTACAACCCTGCATTAGTTTCTTTTCCTTTTGAAACTTGACAGATTCGACATCTATCCACGAATTTAGCAACTTCAAGCCTCATTGTTGGCCAGTAATATGACTTCGAAACAAGTTGGAAAGTCTTATCCCTTCCCATGTGCCTCTCGTCATGTAACTCCTTAATAATCTTCAATCGGAGACTAGAATCAGGATTACACAATTGGTTACCTTTGAAGAGAAATCCTTCATGCATAAGGTAACCACTTCGTTGCCTGAACTGATATCATCCACAATCTCCGCAAAGTTCGTATCGGTTAGAGTATGGTCAGAATATGAATCAAAATCTATTACCTCAGTTCGTATGGTTTTGAGTATCATACTCCTTCGGCTTAAGGCATCAGCAACTTGATTCTGCGACCCAGCTTTGTGCTTCAGTACAAAAGTGAACTCTTGCAAATAAGCAACCTACTTACAATGTCCAGAAGAAAGCTTCTCTTGACTGTTGATGTGCTTTAAAGAATCATGATCAGAAAAACATAATGAACTCGTTATGAATTAGATAGTGACGCCAATGCTTCAAGGCTTGAACTATAGCATAAAACTCCACGTCATAAATACTATAGTTGATCTTAGCACCATTCAACTTCTCACCGAAATACGCTACAGGTCGTCCTTCCAGACTAAAAACAGCTACCAATTCCCACCTTCGATGCATCACAGTGTAGTTCAAACAGCTTGCTGAAATCAGGTAACACCAATAGTGGTGCAGTTATCAGCTTTGTCTTGACAGCTTCAAAGGCTTCGTCAGCTTCTTCAGACCATGAAAACTTCCCCCTTTCATGCATTCAGTAATGGGTGCCATAATGGTGCTGAAATGGGGAATAAAACGTTGGTAAAAAGAAGCGAAACCATAGAAACTCCTTACCTCGTGTAATGTAGTAGGTGTAGTCCAATTTCTCACAGCTTCAACCTTGGACTCATCTACCTTGATTCCATCCTTGGTGACGACGTAGCCGAGAAATAAAACTCGATCTGTCATGAATGAACACTTTTTGATGGCCGCAAATAATTTCTCCCTGCGTAGAACTGAGAGCACTTCTCGAAGATGTTGAACATGCAAATCCATGTTAGCACTATAAAGAAGAATATCATCGAAATAAACAACCATAAAAGTACCGATAAAGGGTCTGAGTACCTGATTTATGATACGCATGAATGTACTTAGCGTATTGGTCAACCCGAATGGCATAACCAGCCACTCATATAATCCTTCTCGAGTTTTGAAAGCAGTCTTCCACTCATCACCTTCACGAATTCTGATCTGATGGTACTCATTCTTCAAGTCGAGTTTGCTAAACACCTTTGCTCCACACAACTGATCTAACAAGTCATCCAACCTGGGAATTGGAAAACGGTATTTGATTGTGATTTTGTTGATGGCTCGACTGTCAACACACATTCTCCACGTTCCATCTTTCTTTGGAATCAGCAAGGCTGGTACTGCACAAGGACTTAGACTCTGTCGGATGAATCCTTTCTGTAGCAAATCTTCCACATGACTACGAAGTTCTTCATGCTCCTTAGGACTTATTTTGTAATGCGTTTTATTTGGCAAGCTTGATCCAGGAACGAGATCAATTCGATGTTGTATATCCCGGAGAGGTGGTAGCTCGTCCGGCAACTCTTTAGGAAAAACATCCATAACATGTTGTTCTTCTTTGCCAATCAACACATACAATTCACCTACATCTTCTACCTCATCTTCAAACTGCTTAAACGGCAAGAGATTGGTAGCTTCTCCAATAGATGGTGTAGGTGCAATCTCTTTACTGGGTACAAGTACTATACGTACGTCGTTCCATAAAAAACTGTAGGTATTCTTATACCCGTTATGACTACTTTTCATGTCAAACTCCCATGGACGACCCAACAACAAGTTACAAGCATCCATACTAGTAAATTCACACCATATTTTATCTTTATATTTGTTGCCAATTGAAAAAGAAATCAAGCAACGTTTGTTTACTTTTACCTCATTCCCTTTCTTAAGCCAAGAAAACTTGTATGGATGTGGATGTGCCTTGGTTTCCAGCTTGAATCGTTTCACGACCTCTTCATCAACAATATTCTCGCAACTTCCAGGATCAATAACTAGACGACAAACTTTTCCTTCGATCGTACATGTCGACTGGAATATATTGTTACGCAACCAGCTGTCGCCCTCATCTTTACGTGGAGTGAGACAATTTCTTCTTACTACAAAGTTCACTCTTTTATCTCCAGCAACTACTTCATCGACAGGGTCAGAATCATCCTCATGATCCTCTTCATAATCAGTTACCCAGCCATCTTCTTCACGGTCGTTTTCAGTGAAAAATACCTTGTTCGCTCGTGCTGCTTTTTGACAGTCACTAGCTTTGTGCCCATATTATCCGCATTTATTACACCTACCTCCAAAAGTGGTAACTGGGGTTTTATTTGGTGTTGACAAATAATTAGGTTTACTAGCAGTACTAGGTGTTGAAGTACTACAATTACTTGCTGGAGATGTTGCCACATTGATACCCAAATTTAAGTTTTTACGCCCTTCTTGTTTCTCTATATACCTTGCTCTATGATGTGCATCCGAAATAGAGCAACAATCAAACATGTTGAGTGTATCCTGATATTATTGAGGGAGACCATCTATATAGCGAGCGACTTTTTGCTCATCTGACTCTGAAAAGTCGTTAAGAGAAAGGAGTCGGTAAAACTCCTTGGTGTAATCGTCAATAGAATGTGCCCCCTTCCGTAGGTTTTGCAGATACTGGTACATCAATCCAATGTAGTTATGTGGTAAAAACTATGTTCTCATGTGTTTCTTCAACTTATCTCATGATACTAACT
Organism: Papaver californicum; assembly: GCA_023531435.1. Taxonomy (NCBI): domain Eukaryota; kingdom Viridiplantae; phylum Streptophyta; class Magnoliopsida; order Ranunculales; family Papaveraceae; genus Papaver; species Papaver californicum. The sequence goes on along the minus strand of JAJJMC010004708.1, from coordinate 1,290,999 downwards.
TTTGTTTTCCTTTACGACTGCGTAGCAGCTTGTGTTGTTGCCACCATGAATTAGCTCTCCCACGAAACATAGTCGCTACCAACGAAACTCGTTTGTTATCTGGTACTTCTTTGAATTCCAATACTTCCTCAATCGTATTCAACCAGGAGAGAAACTCTTCCGGTTCCAAACCACCATAAAATTCTGGGATCTCTACTTTTATTCCTTCCTTCCAGCGATCAGAATCCTCTCGTTGATTTATTTTACCTTCGCGATGCCCTCTAGCAAAAGGGTTAGCGTTATCATCTTCTTCTTCCTTCTGAAGGTTAAACCGACTCAGCAAACCTTGGACATCTTCAATGAATTCTTCTCTAGATCTCCATGGAATGAAACCTTCTGGACCTCCTCCTCGACCTCGACCCTGACCGTTTGCTACTCTTGGTAGCATCTTATCAACCTTAGAATCGACTGAGCTCTGATACCAACTGATGCAGCGGATAATAAAGAAAAGAAATAAAAGAGAGGTTTTGTTCAGACTTCAAATATTCCTAGGAATATCGACTATGAACAACGATAATTATTTAGACTTCGGTTTCTCGACTTTAAATAAGAATCGATTAAACTTGAACAAGTTTAAGAAATTAATTCTTATTAATCAAATTCAACTGCTTAAAATAATACATGGAGGACTCTTTTATAGACTTGGGGAAAAACCCTAACTTGCTAGTCAAGAAAGGATGTAAAAAAACCCTAAACCGACTCAAACCCTAATTTGCTATTTTTTGCAAATTTTGGTCGACCAAAAATAATGAAAGTACTCATAAAATAAAACTATTTTCCGCAAACGGCGACCCAAACGGACTCCTAACGAAGAAGTTATTAGCAAAACAAAAACTTTCCTAAAATAGCAAAAACGCTGTTTGAAGCCTTAAACTATGGAATTTGGCTAAAAAACTGAATACCGTGAGACGAAGTCATATCATGTCTTGCTCGTTGGCCCATTTCCAATCAAAATGGACCCCTCTTGAGCTAAATTACAACACTCGGGTCGTTAGCCTCCAAATAGGTTATAGCCTGCTCATCTGCATCATTTCCTCAAGTTGAATCTCTTAGCGATAAGCACTAGGTTATTTGGTGAAAAAGAATTTGTATATTAGCGATTGCAGTATGTGTTGACACGTGGAGGCGTAACGAAGTATTACACCGATTGGGGATACTTTAGGGTTATTGGTACGAAGAGAGAACGGATGATGATTCTAATCGATTGAGGAACATGATTAACAATAGAAAATGAAATCCTTAACCAGTATTTTCTCACCTTTACCTCAATCTTTATTTATTTCGTTTTTATTTTTGTTAGTGTACTTAGTTTAATTCATTACAATCCCCCCTTGGTTACATAAGAAGTCAAATACAAATAACAATTCACATCTCCTCTTGGGAACGATTGTTACCATTATATTACTTGTTAGTATTAGTGGGAAATATCTGAATTAATATGTGCGCAAACGACATGCATCAAATTTTGGCGCCGCTGCTGAGGAGCAGTAGCAATTTTTTTTTTTTTTTTAGATTTCTCTTTTTGTTCTATTTTATGTTTTTCTGTTAGTGTTTTTCAGCTTTTTAGGTTTTCATGGTGCAAACAACTTGTTGGTGGAATTCGTCATTCGTTAAAAGCGGAAGGTAATTCTGAAAACAGGTTGTATACGTCACTTTTATTTATTTTTTTATACTTTTAGTTACATTTTTTTTCTTACTTTTTTTGTGTTATCATGTTGCCTTATGGAAATAACATGTATGGTGCACAAGATCAGGCATATTATGGTGATAATCAGTTTACCTATAATTTTCAATCTTTCAATAACTTCCAACCAACCATGGGATATAATCAGAATCAATCCTTTGGTTTTGATAAATACCCTACGGGATCTTTTGGTAATTTTCATACATACCAACAACCTTATTGTGGGTATTTAGGTCAACAACCACAAAGAAGGTAAGACAATTATACTTATAATTGGATCTACTCGGGTTGTATGCAGGTTTTAGATCAATTAAAGGACATGCGACAGAGGTTAGACCGTCTTGATCCAACAGTTAATAGAGAGATCGTTGTATCAACCGAATTTTACAACAGTATAACTTATCCGGCTCACGATCATTTTTATAATCATTCACTCATTCAGCGGGATGAGTCGTGGTTTAGTGATCCTATTGTAAGTAATGGTGGAAAACGTGTAAACATAAGAAAACTCTCGAAAAAGTTATATCAAATGGAAGATAACGGAGCACCAGCAGAAATTCTCCAAGAAATTAGTAGTTTTATAAGTATGGAATTCAAACGACGGTTGCTAATGGAGAATATGAGGTCGATGAAGATTCTGATATCGAAGATGATGAAATATTTGAGAATGAGGCTAGATTGAGTAATATTGTGGAAGACCCAATTGAGCTTTCCAGGGAATATAATGATGATGTTGATGTCGAGATTTGGGTTGAGGCAGAAACTGACGAAGATTGGTTGAAAAGTTTGATAGAGGACCACGATACACAAGAGGTAAATAATTCATTGGAGTTCTTTAAGAAAAATGAGGATTCCGTAATACAAGAGATAGTGGAAGGTTTGTATAATCCTTTGCATAATTCTATTTTTAATGATCGTCATCCTCTAATCGAATTAGTTTCTCAAAATATTGTTAATCCAACTTTTAAGAAAATGCCTCACTTAGGATTGGAGTTGTGTGCTTCCAAAGTTTTAACGGATTATTTTGCTTCTAACTATCCACCATTAAAGATGATTGATTCTAACACTGTGCATGTTAGTCTTGAGAAACCTGTAGAAGTTCCCGAATTCTATGTTTCATATACACTTCATAGTGTAGAAAGAACTAAGTGTGGGGATAACTTATGTATGATAATGGTTTCATTAATAATATCATATTTTAACATTTTTGTGAAGTTGTTATTAGAATTGCAGCTTGTTATCTGGGCGGATCCCCAGAATTTTAGACTGTTGGTGTACGGACGATAACTAGAAGGTCAGGCTGAGGACGTTAAACTAAGCGTTGAATGGGAGACAACCCATTGGTTTTGTATTTCTATCTCTTTTATTTTTATTTTTATAGTTTTCAATCATTAGTAGAAATTTCCCACCTTGATTTTATATTGGACGAGTCAATTTACATTGAGGAAAATGTAAAGTTTAAGTGTGGGGGAGTGATTAAGCATTTAGATTTTTAGGATTCGCTTTTGTAGGTTTTTGGGGTAGAATTTTTAAACTTTTTGTACATATTTGCATGAAAATTTCCAACATCTAGAGATTTTAGAGTCACTTTGTATACTTCGAGCTAAGCTTACATACGGAATTCTTACTGAAATAACTGAACTTAGAAATATGAGAGAACTATATTCGGGTTGCTTAGTTGTTGAGAGGCTAGAGCTGACAAAAAGGGACTTAAACCGTCGATGGAAAATTAGGTGCAAAATGAATACATTATTAGAGAAGCTTATCATTCAATACCCATGAGTGAGGCACCAAACCTTCAATTTCTTGTACCTGTCTAAATTTTCCATTTAGAATGTTTCATCTGTGCATACTCCGGGTAGAATGATGAGCTACCCAATCTCGCACCAATTTCAGGACTACTTTTTGAACTCTTGAGTTCTATTTCTATCAATCATGAGGGTGTCATAAGAATTGCTAACTCTATCTTGTAGTCTTGTTTGCAGTTAGCACCATTCTCTCGACAACGACAGGTCCATAGAAACAACATTATCATCAACAAGCGGAGCATCAAAAATTTGAAGGAAAGTTGAAGACGTTCAAGGTTTACAAGCAACAGTACAATAAAGAGAAAATTTTAAGATTCAAGTAAAAATACAATAAATGAACATAATTATATATATATATTGAAGACTTATGTACAAGAACGAAATAAATCAAAAGATGAGAGTTAGTGAAGTTTATGATATAGAGACAACACAAGTATTGAAGAATCAAGTGGTAAAGTCCTTATCCCACGGCCATAGTAGTTTCATTTTCATTTTTATTTTATTTTTCAGTTTGTATTTTATTTTGAAGTTCTAAAAAAAAATTATAAAAAAAAAGTTTTATATTGCTTTAATGAATATTTATTTTGGTATTTATTCAATAAGGTCGTGGGGAAGAAGAAATCTATAAAGAATTTTCAAACAACAATGAATTGAGAAAAAGAGTTACAATTGTCAAAGTTCTATGAAGTTCAAGAGTTCATCATCAACAGTTGAAGACCGAAGACTGAAGACGTTTCTATCGGATGTTGTGAGAATGGTGCCGATTGTGAATCGGGTGAGAAGGTAAGTAAGCGTTCTCATCCTTACATAATGGTTGATTTCCTTTCTTAGAGGTCATCAGAGAAAAAAAAAAGGGTTCTTTATCGTCCCACGTCCTATGGAATAACATCTTCATATAATTCGGAAGGTTCATTTTCCTTCCCACTATTCAACGTGTGTAGGATTTCTATCTTCACTCCTTCCTGCACACATGAGAACCATAAAGTGCGTTTTTTGAGTGTCAATTTCATAAAATCTCATTGGTGAGGCATAATTCATTTGATCGCTCTTGAGCATGGATTCTTTCATATGGTGGTTTTCTCCTAACTCAAGAGCTAAGCATGAGAATAATATTCTTTGGCACTTCTAACTTCTTGTGCAGAAACTTATGTCTTCGTAGCTCTTTGGATGCATGTGCTCTGGAATGTTTGAAAGTTGGAATTTTGGTTTTGTGGGTATACCTCTTGTAAACTCTCACGAAACTATAACTCGTCCACTAGGGACACCTATGGGTTTAAAGGCTTATTACACATGCTAAGTGTAATCGTGTTCTCGACAAAAGGAATTTGTTGTATTAGTTTAGTTTAGATATAGTTTGCTCGAGGACTAGCAAAAGCTAAGTGTGGGGGAATTGGATAAGTGCATAATTCACATGTTTCTAGTATCAAATCCATACTTGTTTTAGTTATAATTCTTGCATATTACTTGTTATTACTCTTGTTTTCTATCTTATGTGTCATATTAGGTGAATCATCCAAAAGGAGTTACAAAGTGCTAGAATGAGCAAGGAAACAAAGCATTCCAAGTGAAGAAGGATCCAAGCCCAAACTCTACTTATTCAAATCTATGGTTTCTTAATATCATCTTGAAGAGAATCAAAAGACGAAGCCAATGCAAAAATAATGAGGTCATTCCGAGTTCGTATGAAGAAGTTATGAGCAAAACAAGATTGAAAGACTTGAGTGTACAGAGAGAAGTTCGGCCAGTAATCCATCATACCAGTAGTAGCCAAACGTGACACTTCCTGGAGCAAAAATAAGTTGTCAGGTTCATACGGAAAAGTCCATATCAAATGTGAACCTGAGTATAAAAATCATGTTTTCGAAGAGTCTACATAGAAATGTTCGGCTACTAAGTCCATACTCAATAATAGCCGAACTTGACACTGTTATGGACATGAAATAAACTTCTTACTCAAGGAAACACAGTCCTAGAAGGATTCTAAACCCTAGAAAGAGGAAGAATTGAATGCCAAGCATTAAAGGCTATAAAAGAATACATCTAAGGTTCAAACAAATGATCTTTATATCTTTATATCTTTTAAGTAATCTCTTATCTTCTACCTCTCATATCACATCTTCTGCATCAAAAACCTAGGGTTTTCCCCTTAGGCGGAAACCATTCTTCTTCTTTGTATATTTTCCATGGGTTTTAGTAAATCTATGAGTAGGTAATTTTGCTATTGGTTGGGGATGTAGTTAAAAGTCCTAGACATGTAAATCAATCTGGCAGGGTATTATCAATATTTAAGATCTTTTTTTATCGTTCATGTTTTACGGTGTATAACAATTGTCTGATTGTGTTCATGCAATATGATGGTATCTTGTTTGTTTAAGATGCAAATTGAATAGACTTGGCAACACATCTGTAGCTAGTTAGGGTTCTTAGGTAATTTTATCAGGAACTTTAGCAAAAAGTAGCAATTTGTGATCACTAGCGGTGTGAATCGTGAAGGAAGTCTCAAGTAAAGCTTGGCCTAGGTTGAATATGCCACGATAAGTGTGATGTATTGCCTATGAATAACTCGTACCACGGATAATATTGCTTTCCTCAAGTTGAATCTCTTAGCGATAAGTGATAGGATTATGAGATACTTATTTATAAAAACCGCAATAGCACGGTGTCGATAATGTAAAAGCGGCAAATACTGGTCGAACCCACAAGGAACGGGGACAATACTGCAACCAATATTCCTAATTGACTAACCAATCAAGATATGATTTCTGATAATAATAATAATAATAACAAACTAAACTAATAAAATAAATGCGATAAGGGAGTCGGTAACTAAGGAATTTGGTTTCCACCAATTTAATCACACAAAATTCATACAATATCCAAACGTACTTTCTATAATACTTGAGACAAATATTGGAATTGACCTCATATCTCGGAAAATATTTCAATAAAATCTTAAATGTTTTAGCTTCACAAATGTAATCTCCTTCGCTTCTAATGTAGCAATTCTAAAGTGTTATTTATCAATCGTAAAGCATATACCATCAAAGAATTTAATCCAAGCACGACATATCAATTGAAAAGCATAAACAATCAAGAAAATCACATCAAAAGTTAGATACTAAGTTATATGAATCGAAATTACTAGTTATTGAATCATACGATAACGTTATGGAGTTCACATGAATGCACAATTAAAATTGGTTTCTACCTAAAACCCTAGTCACAAATTCTAGTAAAATATGGAGATGGATTTCTTAAAACCCATAAAAAGAATTAACAAAAATATAGAGGAGAAGATTAAACCCAATAACCGTCAAACTCCCTTCTCTTTTGTTTTTGTTTTTATTTTGTTTGTTTGCTCCTCCGTCTCTCTTTTCCAGTCTCTTACGTCGTTTTCTTCCTTTTCTTTCTGTCCGCTAACCAAAAAAACTCCCTCTTATTAGTTCTTTTTTTCTATTTATATCTCAATTCTAGTCCCACCTTCTCTAAACTATTAAAGTCCTCCTAGTTGTCCCCACCTACTTGGTCTTTCTACATCAACTGCACCAACTGAACAACAGCCAGCGTCCACCGTCCAACACCACTGTCATACTTTCAACCCCCATCGTTGCCACGTCACTTGCTGTCAGGTCAAAAACTCACCTAACTTCTCTTTTACTTTGATTTCCGTTTCCATAACCAATTTCTTATTTTACTCGGTTTTGTCAACAAAGGAGTCTTTTATGCTACAGACTTTACCCTCTCTGCCACAGAACTAGCCTACTCCTCCTTTCTTTCTTTGCATGTACTAAAACCAGCCTACTCCACTTTTTGTTTATTAATTTGTTTTAAGGTACCAAGAACAATAGCTAGGCCTAGTCTCTCTTTAGTCTTAATGCCACGTCCTAACCAACAAAAGGACGTCTAGCCCTCTCTTCTCTATCTACAGAGTTTTCTCGATTAGTGCAAACTCCCATTCTTTTCTTTTCTGGTTGTTTTAGTATTCGGTGGTAAATAACCATTGTAGTAGCAGATTAGCAGTGACTATGATATTTATGCCCATTTTGTCGTATTTAGTCGTAACTTCGGTTTTTACGCATACCACCTATAAAAGTATAAAAACAAGTTATTAGTATAAAAATTGGCACTAACAAATATAGATAAAGCGGTAAAAATATATGAATTTAGTGTTTATCAAATGCCCCCAAACCTATCTTTTGCTAGTCCTCGAGCAAAACTAATCTAAGAATAAAATAAAATCCTAACTCACTTTCGTAGGAATCATGACTACATTTAGCATATGTAATAAGCCTTTAAACCCATAGGTGTCTCGATCGGACGAGTTATAGTTTCGTGAGGGTTTACAATAGGTATACCCACAAAACCTTTACTCGAAATTTTAGTTATATGTGAACGATTGAGGATAGACACTAAACATACTATTTAGTTAGCCTACTAAATTCTTAGGCTATAAGAATCATTACCCTATATGAGTCCAATTGTTGTACATGAGTTTGCACTCAGCGTACTAAAATTCATATAAGAATGCAAAACTCTACTCAAATAACCATCAAACATTCCAAAACTGGATGGAAATTATCAACATTCACATTGCTGGGAATCAATCAAATTCAAACACATGGATAGATCGAAGATGGATATAGAAGTAATGAATGGTGCACATGTTGACTAAGGTGAACGGTGTTTCCCATATCTATCTGAAGGTCAGTGCCAGGATGAATCCTAATGGATTGAGATACGCTCACATTGGTCTTAATCCTTATACTAATATCGACTCAGCTGATATATACAAGGGCCCCAACGGTCGACTTATTAAAAATAAAACAATTATTTACTCTCTTTTTTTTCATCTTTTTTTTTGTATGAATAGTGGTCTAAATAAAGTACAATAATGAGGCTTGATCTCAAACACTCTACTTCATCCTGGCGGTGATAACAAGAGTGCCCCACCAAATCACTTAGAGAAACACAAAATTGCACAAAATAAATACAGAAGGTTATATAGTTATGATGATTCCGAGATATGCTTGTTCAATTGTTATCATGTTATTTCTAACACTTGAGTGCATCCAGATATGAATAGACCATTTAGATGGCACACCAATTCCTATAGATAAGAGTTATCTTTCCATCTACCTAGAATGGTTAGTGTCATCCTGAATTGTTCACAAGTTTCTAAATTTTGGAGTTTCTTATTGGCATCAATTTTCAGAAACTCTACCCCCAAACCTAAATCTAACATTGTCCTCAATGTTTCAACTGTGCAACGTAGAATGGAATGCAATAAAAATAAATATGAGAAAGAAATATAAATCAAAGAGAATGGATTGGAAGATTTCACCCGATTAACGCAAGAAAAGTAGTATTCCATGTAACACACTTCGAACGATAGTAATAACAAAGAACACTGAAAATAAAATAAAAACAAAAACAAAAATTCTAAAAATAAAATAAAAACAAGAAAATAAAAATCTAACTACTGGATATGTACAGAAAGGACCTCCATACACTAACAACCTGAAAATTTGAGGATCAACCCAAAATACAATACTTACAAATAACAGTTTCACACTTATGTTATGACAATGCGTAGACACTGAAGCAATCAAAAACAGAGGATTACCCCCAAACCAAGTTTTTACTACACTTGGAAGTGCGTAAAGAACATAATATGGAGATAATATTGGGATTGGGGAAGTATCAGTTGGTTCATGCATAGTATCAGGAACAGGTAAGTCCTCTGGGTACTTGGATGCAAAGTAATCTAAAAAAACTTTTGAAGCACACAATTCTAACCCTAAATTAGGTAACTTTTGGAAGTCTTGGGGAAACAATCTTTAAGTCGGGTGAATGATCTTGTGAGATATATTCACCTATGGAATTAGGTAAATCAACCACAGAATCATCCATAGGGTCATCTATATGTTGTCTGGAACAAAGAGTCACTACAAAACTGATCATCATCAACATATAATCTCTGGCATTCAAGAACTCTCAAACTTTGATCCAAAGTAGGCGGTGTGTGTAATACTTCTCATATATTGTTTTATGTGATTCTTCACTTACCATAGGTGAAGCAAGAACTTCCTTATTCCGTGACCAATACATATATTCCCTAAGTGTCATCTTAGATGACATCTCCTGGGAAGGAGTCATCATCCTCTGAAAAGTACCTGAAAAGAAATAGTAAAACAAAAAACAAGTCAAATATGATTAAAAATCCTAAAATAAAAATAAAGATATGTACAAAAATAAATAAAATCAAAATCAAAACTATGATTAGAAAATCAAAAATACTAATTACAATATTCCAGAACCGCTCCCCGGCAGCGGCGCCAAAAATTGATAGGATTCTCAAATACCTATTTATAATAACCGCAATTGCACGACGTCAACAACGTAGAAGCGGCAAATACGGGTCAAACCCACAGAGAGCGAGGAAAATATTACAACCAATATTCCTAATTGACTAACCAATCAAGATATGAATTTCTGATAAGAATAATAACAAAGAAAACAAACTAAACTAATGAAATAAATGCGATGAGGGAGTCGTTAACTAGGGAATTTGGTTTCCACCAACTTAATCACACAAAATTCATACAATCTCCAAACATATTTTCTATAATACTCGAGACAAATATTGGAATCGACCTCATATCTCGAAAATATTTCAATAAAATCCTAAATGTTTTAGTTTTACCGATGTAATCTCCTTCGATTCTAATGTAGCAATTCTAAAGTGTTATTTATCAATCCTAAAGCATATACCGTCAAAGAATTTAATCGAAGCAAGACATATCAATTGAAAAGGATAAATAATCACACATAAACAATTTGATACCAAGCTATATGAAGTGAAATTACTAGTCATTGAATCATACGATAATGTTATTATGGAGTTCACATGAATGCACAACTAAAATTGGTTTCTACCTAAAACCCTGGTCACAAATTTTAGTAAAACATGGAGATGGATTTCTTAAAACCCATAAAAAGAATTAAAAAAAATATAAATGAGAATATTACACCCAATGGCCGTCAAACTCCCTTCTCTTATATTTTTGTTTTTGTTTTTGTTTTTTTTGTTTGCTCCTCCATCTCTCTTTTCCAGTCTTTGTACGTCGTTTTCTTCTTCTCCTTTCTATCTGCTAACCAAAAAAACTCCTTCTTCTTAATTCGTCATTTTCTATTTATATCTCAATTCTAGTCCCACCTTCTCTAGACTATTAACGTCCTACAAGTTGTACCCACCTACTTGGTCTCTCTACATCAACTGCACCAACTGAACAACAGCCAACGTCCAGCACCACTGTCAGACTTTCAGCCCTTATCGTTGCTACGTCACTTGCTGTCAGGTCCAAAAACTCACCTAACTTCTCTTTTTACTTTGATTTCCGTTTCCACAACCAACTTCTTATTTTACTCGGTTTTTTCTACAAAAGAGTCTTTTATGCTACAGACTTTACCCTCTCTGCCACCGAACTAGCCTACTCCTCCTTCTTTCTTTGCCTGTACCCAAACCAGCCTACTCTACTTTTTGTTTATTAATTTTTTTTAAGGTACCAAGAACAATAGCTAGGCCTAGTCTCTCTTTAGTCTTTATGCCACGTCCTAACCAACAAAATGACGTCTATCCCTTTCTTCTCTCTGTACAGAGTTTTCTCGATTAGTAAACTGTTTTAGTATTCGGTGGTAAATAACCACTGTAGCAATGGGTGTTGTGTAGCATACTAACAGTGACTATGATATTTATGCCCATTTAGCCGTATTTAGTCGTAACTTCGGTTTTTACGCATACCACCTATAAAAGTATAAAAACAACTTATTACGATAGAAGATGAAATCCTTAACTAGTATTTTCTGACCTTTACCTCAATCTTTATTTATTTCGTTTTTATTTTTGTTAGCATACTTAGTTTAATCCATTAGAATCCCCCTTGGTTACATAAAAAGTCAAAGAAAAATAACAATCCACAGCTCCTCGTGGGAACGATCCTTACTATTGTTATATTACTTGTTAGTATTAGTGGAAAATATCTGAATTAATTTGTGCGCAAACGACATGCATCATAGTGTGAGCCATTTGTATCACAAGGATGGTCAAGGCAAGGATGGCATATGTCTGGTTGCTTCACTCTTAGCATGAGCAAGATCAGTGAGTGCATTCAGCGCATTGTCAAAGCGGAGTAAGGAAGTAGAAAATAGGTCTGTAATAACCTATGACCTAGTCCAAGGCATGACGAAGACCTGGACAGTACTTGCAAGTCAGTGGTGCATGCCTAATGCGTTTCCATTGGCATTTAAGGATATTGCACCCTTAGCAGAACAAGGGGTAAGTTTGGAACGGTGTGGATCTACCTATGAAGAAGTATCATTCTTACAAAACATGTCGAGCAAGGAACATCGTCGTATATTTTCCTGTGAGAAGCGAAATTTTACATCCCAGTTATGCAGTATAAGTGGCGCATCAGGGAGTTTTAGCCTGCCGAGCACAGTGGTGGAGGCGGAATTTTTCGGTCTGTCACAAATGGTATCAGAGCGAGTTACGAAACTACACTAGGGAATGTGCATGTTAACTCGTTAGTGTTTTCTTGTAATGTGACTATAAAATTTTCCTTGACAATAAGGAAAGGTAAAGGGATAAGTTGGAAGCGTAGGAAAAATATCGTGTATGAAGAGAATTCTTAACCGATATGCTAGTTACTTGATAAATATTGTTGAACTTAGCCAAATACTGTGAGTTTTCTAGGACTTGATAGGAGACCCACCACATTGTTGGTGACCCGGAAAACCGTTTGGAACGTTGGCAGACACTGGAATTGATCATTCCCAACCCTTATGGAATAGTTTGTGTTATCATGCCGACTAGTATCCCATCATGTTGATGGAAACCCGGAAGACTGTATGGGACGGTGGCTTGCATCCGACTTCTTTGGCATTAGAACTTGGTCCTTACAGTATGATGATAAGTATCATTTTTCATGTTTGATGACCCTTGCAGAATTGTCAACTCTTTTGGAATTCCTGGTTATATGGTGTGGGAGGTATGCTTAGAAGGTCATAACTGACGTTCACGGCAAAACTACGAACCATTTTGGAATTCCTGGGTATGTGGTATGAGACGTATGCTCAGAAAGTCATATTCGACGTTTACGACATAGTTGGGGACCATGAGGGATTTTTGAGCATTATGGTATGGACATGCGCTTTGGAAATCCAAATCAAAGAAGCATGCTCACGACCACTTTAATTTTGAACTTCGGGGCAAAGTTATTGATATGGTGTAATAGTGTAACACCCTCGTTTTTTTCGCATGACCCATACTCGAAGATGCATCATTTTCAAGAGATGAAACATCATCTCGAGCCTGTGTTGTGTGCTCTGGAATACGTCATTGATTATAATGATGCATCATTTTGAATTTGCGACGCACACTTGGAACAAGTGATGCATCTTGTCCCGAAATTTATCATTAGGAAATGGTATGCCTTTTATAATGCGTCATTGTGAAATAATGCATCATCTCAAACTTGCGATGCACAATTGGTACAAGTGATGCATCCACTTGTCATTATGATGCTACGACATCATTATTCTTGTCATTTACCAAGAGATGTGACATTTATCATTGTTGCTTATCCAATAAAGCATCGTGATACTGATGCATCGGTACGCTTTTCGCTTAAAAAGTGGCGCAATATATTGTTATGTTTATTACCGAGGATGCATCATCTAGCATGCATCATGCGTTAAGAAAAACTATTTCTGAAAAGGATATTGTGTTAAAATTTCTGAGATCTTTGCCAGCCCAATACGAGTCTGAGAAACATGTCATCACAAAAAGAAATGATCTTTCAAAACTTTCAATAAGTTATCTTGATGGAAAACTGGAGATCTTTGATCATGAAAAACACGTGAAAACTAAAAAGACATTGCCTTTAAAGGCATAAAAAATACTAGTAATCTTGAAAAAGGGGTAAAAGTGTTTGTGTGCAAGAGAAATATCTTGAAGATGACAGTAAAGAGTCTGAATAAGATCTTGACACCTCTGTATCTCTGATTATGCGACAGTTTTAAGATCTTGTAAGGACGAGCAATATGCGATTCTCTAAAGAACCTCCATCTTCATCAAACCGACCTCACAATCGTATCCCTGATAAAAACAGGAACAATCAAGATAGTGATGATGAAGATATGCCTCAATGCTACAAGTGTAAAATTTTGGGTCACTTGGCCAATAAATATCATAATCTAAGAAAATACAGTGATATCAAGGCTCTCGAAACAACTTTGATGAAGCATCTGATTGTTATGATTCAGAAACAAAAACTGTTGTTATTGCTTTTGTAGCAGAAATTATCAATTTTGATAAATGTAGTAATACCTACTTCAACCTTGACAATAGTCTTGATGATCCATCATCAAATTCTCTGATTGATGTGATGGATACATCACCCATTAGTGAAAACTCTATTTTTGATATTTCAGGATCATCACAAGTGCTATTGCTTGTAGAAACCAAAATTCATGTACCAAAGTAAACACATCCAATACACGTCTGCACTTTGTGCACCTTGGGAGGACATGATTATAACCATTGTTCTAAGTACAAGAAGAAAGTGAGATATGTCAACAAACTGGAAAGGAAGGTATTAAGACCGACAAATGTGTTTCAAATCTTTTAAGATTCAAATCAATCCAAGGTTAGTAAGGCTAAAATCTCTTCTTCGTATAGTTTGAATGACAATCCTAAACGTAAGGGGAAACCGGAAGGTGAAAAGTGAACAAGATCCAAACGTACAAAAACTCAAGAGATTGATAAATCTATGCAGGAATCTAGTAATGAGCTAAACGTTGCTCACCTCACTACAATTTTAATTTTGTTGAAAAATGCATCCTCATCTCATGTTCCCATTAAGAGATAAGGAAATTGCACAAAAGGGGACTTACGCAGACTACTTTTAGTTTGTATGTTGAGTATTATTACTTGAATTTTTTTTACTTTGAGTGATTTAGTGGGGATCTAGTATTATTATGACAAATTTTTTTGTCAATTGTAGCCAATTATTTCCTTAATGATAATAATTTTCATCTTTTTTTTTCGATCCTTTTTGCTCCATTGAGATGAGTTCATGATTAAAAGGTTAACTAACCTTTCTCCTTGGTTCTTTGACTATAAAATCCCTTTGTGGTTGTCAAATACTATCTTTTGTGTACCTTTAATTTACAAAAAGTCAAATTATTAGTTCGACATAAGGTACTACCACATCATATTATGAATCAAAAATGTAATGACTCGACGTGGGTATCAACACTTCTTATGCTCTTTGTAGAATTCACCCTTTCTATATTACTCCTACGCAAGAGATGAGAACATGGTCCATTGGAGTATCTCCATAGAAAGCTAAAATAGTTATATGCGCTTAGATAAATTTATCTAATCATACTGTTGATATTTAAACTTAAAAGATTTTCCTTGGCAAAAGATTAATGCTCTCTAAAAGAAATTTGATGTATATATATTTTGGGACACATCGGTCACCTCAATCAACAGCATCATTTAATCTTAGATTCTTATAACAATGTTGTTGAGAGGAGACTAAAATCTCGTAAAAATTACAAACTTCCTTTTCTTAAAAGGTTCTAGTAGTTCTGAAACTGCCTATTGGATGAACATCTATCCTTTTCTTGGGGCAACCATTTTTCCTTTTTCTCCGGGCACAAAAATTTATCCTTCTTCTACGGACATCAAAATTTCAGGGGTGGCCCGAAATAACCATAGATAATGTAGGCACATTATAACCAAGTTTAAAACTTTAAACCGATTAGTAATTAGTACTTTCTTCGTTTCTGAAAAAGAGTTACTATCACTTTTGCTGAAACGGAGGTAGTACTATTTATGACACCTGAAACTGTGATATGATTTAGGGTAATAAGAACATGATCGGTGAGCAAGAAATTTTTTATATGAGTTCTAAATTCACGATTATCTAAACATGAATTTGGGCAAATAAGAGACATCCCTTACTATTGCAGACTATTAATAGAAAATCGTGAGATTTAATAATGAATTCCAGATGCCACCTTTAAATGTTAAATCACATAATAGTCATAATCATGTAGAATTCGGCAATTACTTATAGAAGGGAATAAATCAAAGAGATTTCTAATCTTATCTTTAAATCTCGGTCTTTCATCATAATCTAGTTAATTTGATCTACAAAAGTAACTCCTTGTATCTCAACCCGCGCTATCTGTCTAGGTAACGTTGCCCAAAACTCATAAGAAGTTTCCCACTTTGTATTGACATTTGAGCTTTTTGCTCACGGTTGTGTTATGTTTAAAAGAGATTTGGAGTTAATTGTCCCAATGCTGCCTTTTGGGCATGGAAATGACTTTACCGTACCATGTGCAAGATAAAACCCTTTATCTAATAGGTGGTCCGGGTGGTTGGAGAAGGAAATTTTATTAATCCTTGGTGCAATAGTTGGATCCCCGATAAATGGGATACCACACCAAGGACTGATTATGTTTCTGATTTGGACCTTAAAGTCAAAGACCTGATCATTCAGGAAACTAGAACTTGGAATACATCAAAACTAAGTGTGTGTTTTAATCAAGCTTCAAAAGAGAAGATTTAACAAATCCCTCTAAGTACTGAACCTTCTGGTGATAGAAGGGTGTGGGTTCCATCTAAAGATGGAATTTTTATACATACAATTTTTGGGAAGAGATTCTAATAGACGGGTTAATTCATAATGAAAAGTCAGAGGAACCGATGGCAATCCTTGCTAGAGCAAAATCGATGCTGATTAACACAGATAAAACTTCTAATTATAAACAGTATTCTTGGAATTACACCAATGGGGCTTGGACTCCAAATTCTCATAATGGAGGAATAGGGTTTATTATCAGAGATTCGAATTGTGAATTTATACATGTTCAATTGATTTACTTGGTTTGCTTTTCAGCAGAAGAAGCAGGCGCGCGCCAATAGAGAAGCCCTGAATTTTGTTTTAGAGCGATGCTGAGACTATTTTGAAACAAATCAATCAGAAGATATTCCTGGGGGATTTGAGAACTCACTCTGTGTTTCAAGACATCAAAAACCTAGTTTTTAAGTTTCATCTTATCTCCTTTATGTATGTCAATCGAACTGCTAATAGTCTCATGACCTAACCCATTGGGCTAAGGTTAATATTGCACATACGGTTTAGTCTATGCCACCAGTCTGGCTTATGCCTTCATTATGTGGCGACCACAGACAGTTAAGGGATAGTTTGTAAATCTTTTTATTTATTTTTTGATTTGCTATGGAAAAAAAAGGAAAAAAAAATTAAAGCAAACTGTTGCTTGTTAGGGATGAGTTACCATACATACATGACAAATAAAGAGACAGGAAAGTGATAATTAATTAAATTGCTGACCCAATCAAAACATATACACTGGTGACTGGTCTATTTTTACACATTCACCAGATTCTATAATTCAATAGAGTTCAATTGTTACAGAGAAAATCTATCTCAAAGCATTGACAAAAGCCATCAAAGAGTCAGAATCCCTTTTCTCAGATGGGTATTTAATAGGCTGAGAAGAGTGAGAAGGGAAGAAGAGTATGGTAGGGAAGCTACCCATCTGCAACTTCTTTTGGGCATATGGTGTTCTCCATCTGCCCTACACTTTCCTACCTTCACACCTGATCCATTCAATTTATCTGCTAAATCAACGCATGATGCTTCCATAGCCTGTTCCAAATCCAAACAATATTACTTTATCTAGATTAAACAATATTTTGGATATAACAAATTCAACTATTTTTAAAGTGTTCTAAGTGAAAAGGGACTTCAATTACCTGACAGAATCGGCACCAAGGTGCATACAGAACGACAAGCCATGGTTCTCAAGCTTTGCCAAGTTTTCTATCCCCGCTCTGCTTAGACTCACTATGCTTTCTGAACTGAAGATGTCAGCGGCAGCATCTCCGCTGGTGTTATTGACAGCTCCATTAACATTTCCATTAGTACCATTAAGGTGAACACCTTCTTGTTGGTGTCTGATGTTGCCTTTGTGGAGACCACACTCTTTAGCCTTTGCATCTTCCCACCACCACCTGCCTTCTCTCTCATGCTGTCCAGGCAAGACAGGTCTAGTACACGGCTCTCAGCCAATTGAAACATAACCCTGCAAGTGCAAAGCGTTCACTGGAACGTTCATGGCACGAAGGAAATTCCAAATGTCGCCTCCATTTACGTTAGCCACCAGGTTTCACTTGATCAAACTGCCGACCCCACCTTCTAGTCCTTCAAATGTTGGATCAACTTGAACAACAGGGATTTCTGCTCTAGTTCCTGGAGATTGGTCTTTTCTTTGCCCAGTGATCCTAGCACGGAGACCCTTAAGTGCCCTTCTTAAGGGTCTAACCTTTCTGACTCTACAACATTCTTGGTGCCCATCTTCATAGAAAGAGAACAGTCCTTTCGTTCTAACTAAACCTTGTACTTCAACAGCATCTGGAAACATGTACTCTATATGGATGCCATAGTGTTTCTCGACTGTGTCAAAGAACTGGTAGGTTTCCAACTTTAACCTCCCGGTGTCAAGACTAAATACCCTAAAGGGTCTTCCTGTTAATCGTGCATACTCAATTAATGCCACATCTTCTGCTCCACTACACAATACATCAAAAGATCGATTAGTACAGATGTAGTATAATAAACAGATTCATTTACATAAAAATCAATCAATGGATTATGATTATTATTCACTTTGTACAAGTACGTAACAGGATAGTATTATTGGCAGCATTGTAATCCGAAGAGAAAAAAAAATGAAACCGGATCAGCTTCAAGCTCAAGCTTATGTTTTAAGTAACAATGTTCTCCATTTCCATTTGTATAATGTAGTGAACATACTAGTGAATAAGAACAGGCTGAACAGCTATGATTAAAAGAATCCTTGAAGATCAATACCAAGAGACAATTTTTCTACTAAAATCTGCTTAAAAGAAAATGGGATATACCTAAATGCAATCCCAATATTGTTTCCAAATTTCTCAAGTGCTTTATCCATAATCTCAAGAGGAGAAGCTTTTCTACCTTCTCAACCACTTCTGTAAATTACACAAAGATTAATGATCAAATCACAAAGTGCACATGCCCGAATATACTCTCACATAAAAAATCAACATAAAGTTCATTGCAGAGAAAAAATGAAAACCCCATACCAGGTGCAACCATGGTTGGGGCAAATGGAACAATTGAATCTCTCCGTTTTAACTCGGCAAAAACTGGGGTTACTGAACATTGTCTCCTGGTTGAAGCAGAATGATGCTCCAATGATCGATCCAATGGACAAAAAGAACTAATCAAATGAGATGCAGAGATTAATAAGAAACACCAGAAAATCTTAATTTACAAATAAAATCAGAATCCCCTTGATCAGGAAAACACAGAAAAGCTTAATTTAAAATCACAATGAGAAATGTACCTTTTAGTTTTTGAGAAGAATATGAATTAGATACGGAACCAGCTATGGAAGATGATGAAGAAGAAGTTAATCACGCCATTAACGAGAGAATTTTCTCTCAAGTTTCTTCTTTTTTGTATTTGTGTTTAATTCTTTCGCTTTCAGCTCTGTGAAAAAATATAAGAGAAAAAATTAACGTTAAATAATGGTAGGAATTACTAGATAATCCAATCTAGATGACTTGTTTAACTGATGGTTCATCCATCTGACTCATATACTCGTTAGTCTAAAATCGTGTTTATAGAGCAAATTTTTTTCTCTGATCCATTCACGTGCGAATGTTATGATGTAATTTATATATATTTTATTCGTACCCATTCCTCTAAAACCATTCAGTTTTCAAAATTTTCAGATTCGTTTTTATTCTTCTTTGTTGGTGTTTTTATGGTTTTGTTCTGAAGATCGAATTCGGTGCTCTATAATCATCTCCAACTCCATTCGTCCCAGGTAAGTTTTATAGTAAAGTGACGGTGAAGAAGAGAAGCAAGTGATGGTGAAGAAGAAGAAGTAGATCTGAGAATAGATCTAAGATGAAGAAAAAAGAAAGATATAAATTCATCAATTTTGGGTTTAGGTTTAGACTTTTTAATCTTCTTCTTCATTTGTGGGGTATGTAATGTCGAATATGCATTGTGAGATATATATTATAGGATCATCATGAGAACTAGGTTTTCTTCTACTGATTTGGGAGTGATATCTTCTTTTACGTAGAAATTGTTCTTGTATGACTTTTCTTATTTTTCTTCTTGTTTTCATCATTTTTCTTGTTTAGATATGGGTATCTCAGTACATATCAATATGTATTGATGCTTATTCAAGCATAAATTAGCTTTTTACATATGGATATGTACTGTTTGCTGTGTTCTACTTGTTTTTGGTGACTAACATAAGTCTTTTTCTTCTTTGCAACATAAATTTTCTTCTTCTACTACTTCTTCTATTATTATTCAGTTAATTCTTCTAGTTGTAACTATTTTTGTTGATGATTTCTTCAGATTCAGAAGAAACCAGTTTTGATATTGATTTTTGTTGATAATTTGTTTGAATCCTCTGTTTTGATTTTCTATTTTTGTATCTCAGTACATATCAATATGTATTTATTGGGTCATACACTTTTTCCTTCAGTACATATTTTCCTCCAGTATATATCAATATGTATTGTTGATCAATATGTACTTTGGGATCATACATATTTTCCTTAGATACCTATTTTTCTTTCAGTACATACCAATATGTACTGTTGGATCAATATGTACTGTGAGATCATACATTTGTTTCCTTCAATACCTATTTTCCTTCAGTACATACCAATATGCACTGTATGGTCATATACATTTTCCTTCAATACCTATTTTCCTTCAGTACATATCAGTATGTATTGTTGGATCAATATGTAATGTGGGATCATATACTTTTTCCTTCGGTACATATTTTTCTTCAGTACATATCAATATGTTTGAAGGATCAATATGTACTAAATGATCAATACGTATTTTTTTTGGCGACTAATAAAGTTCTTCTTCTTTTGTTCTTCTACTACTTCTTTTCTTCTTCTTTTTTGTTGGTGGTGCAGGAATACTATTTTCTTCTTCTACTAATTGATTTCTTCAATTTTGGTGAAGAAGCATGATATGAAAAAAGATATGTTTTTATTGATGATTTTGATATCGATTTCGTTTTTCGTTGATGAATTTTTGGTATACGGATTTTTTTTTTTTTGTATTTTCGTTTAAGTTTTTTCGTTTTAATAAAAGAAACAGAGACAGAAGTTGTTTCTCTAAAAAAGATGGTTCACACGTGAATAATGATGGCCATAATAGTAATTTTAACTTTTTAAAAGAATTTTGGACCTACAAATAACTGGTTTTCCCGGTGGACTATAGGATAACTAATACCGGGTTTTCTGGACCAACCAGCAAATTACCCTAAATAATGAGCAAGTTGAACAAACCCATTCTAGGTTCATTGATTCTGGACGGAATTTCGTTAAGTAAATTTTTCCTAGCAGTTTTACACGTGGTCACTACTCGTAAGTGTTATATGAGGGAGTTACTTATGTTGTGCACGTGGTATTGAGTTATAGCTAATCCCACCTCGATAGAAAAAAGTTGCATAATTTGTTAGGCCTATGGACCCATATCAAATGGGTTAGTTTGTCCAGCCAGGTGACTGGACAAATAGGTGAACCACTATGGAAAAAACTCTAGACGATGGGAACTATGTCGAGCGATATAGTGTTGACCGCTAGTGATCAAGTGCTGGTCACTGGTAATAAACACTATATCGCTTGACATAATTCCCATCGCCCATGACCGACTCCCTACCGCCTATAAATAACCAGTTTCTCGTTCACAATTTTACATCCTTCTTCATGATTTTACATCTAAAAACACCAAAATTTATCTAGAGTAAAAAAACATTACTGCAAAAAAACTTCTGCCACAATGAGTTTCTTAAGAAATAAAAGAAACATAAAAGGTCAACCAACAGGCGGCCCAAGTAGTGGACTAAACTGGAATCAGGATAAAGATGATGGGTTCCAATAGGTTAGACAGCTTGCGGCCACTGGTGTAGTGGAAGGTCATATATCAGTCCATCAAGAGAGAACTCGGTATACCAAGCTAAGAGGTAGGTTAACTGAATTTCATATCGTGTATGGGTGGCTCCCTGAGGCGGTTAAAGAAAGAGTCCGCAGATATCCGTGGTATCGCTTATATTTGGTAAACCCTAAAAAGCATAGGGAAGTTGTTGTTCAAGTAATATTAGAAGATATAAACAAGGGTAGTAAAAACATAAACACTTCAGTAAAAATCTCTGACAATCTTGGGCCTCCTGTTTATCTTCATTTGACGTATCTTCCATTCAATGCGCTCCTGGGAAAATTTTTCCTTATTTTTGTGAGAAGTACTACTAACTTTCAAATTTTCTTTACCCTCATTTTTCTTGCCTTGAACTTTTCTTTTCTTTTTGGTGCGACTTGGTTAACATCTAAAACCTGAAGACATCTTTTTTTATTCTCTATTTTCTTATAACCATCATATATCTTACTAACAACGGCTTCAAGTATGACTCCAGAAAAATCTAGTTGTGTTTTCAAATCGAGATTTGCAATTTGTGTCATTTGGAAGAATTTTTTTTTGTAGACAACTAGAGTAAAAGTAGAGAAAGTAGGAAAATTTTGGTGTAAAAATTTGATTTGAAAATGGTGAATTTATAGGCAGGAAAGAGTTAGTCGTTAGCGACATAGTCTTCGCCGAGCGACAAAGACTAAGTCGCTAGCGACGTACTCTTTGTCGAGCGATCAAGTCTATGTCGCTCGGCGAAGACTATGCCGCGCAGTGCATCTACTCAAACTTGAGCGTTTGAGAGGTCATTTTGATCATTTGCTACCTCCATAGTGGTTGTTTTTTATCAAATTTCAACATTTTCTGTGTGCATAGGACTTAGCCTTATGGCGGGCTAAAAGTAACGAATTATCTTGACCCGAGATTGATGCCCATTAAACAGAAACAATCATGAATAGAGAGCCAGGGAGGGGTATCAATGGGTCTGGCTCTTCCTGGTATCACAGGATCCGGAACCGGACCTGCTTAAAAGATTCGAGTCTGGTTTCTAACAGTTTCGAATCCGGGGTTTAATGATGGACTTGGAGCTGGATCCGGATATCCATCGGGTCAGGTATTCATTGGATCTTCAAAAAAACAAATAAGTTTTTTCTTAAAAGTCGTTTATTTTTTCACTTTGATTTAAATCTAATATATTTAACATATAAAACTATTGTTATTTTTTTAATGGAAGACGAAATTTCAAGAAAAAATATAAATAATAGAAAAATAAATAAATATCTGAGTACCTGATATACCGGGTCCTAATCGGTTCTACTCATTGGGTACTAAACTTACTAATGGGTCCTATAACATGACTCAGAACTAGACCCGTTTTCATCCAATTCTGGTTTGGTTCCAACTATTCAGATACCCATTCACAATCCTAGAGAGGTGCATGGGATCTTTTAAACGGCGGTTAAGAATACGGGTGTATATCGGCAAAGTGCTACCGGCCAATCAACTGGCATAGTTAATATACGATATGGGCATGCGCTAAATGGGATTTGGGCATCATGGCCAGAGTGCAAGTTAAGTGAACTTGCATATGTGCAAGCGCTTGCATTATAAGAAGATGATGCGTAAGCAATTATGGCATGCACTTGGCTGGTGGTCACATCATTGGTACAAACAAGATTAATTGTATGCATCCAGCTTATGATTGAGGCGGATAGAAATTGGTTACACTTTATGGACGTAATCTTTATGCTTTTCTGAAAGAGAAGGAACTGCCCCTAGAGTTTAGGAGGGACTGATCCCGGCCACATATAACTGCCACTCTATGCCCTTAACCCACTGAGCCACTTCATAGTAAATTAATTTGGTGATAGTAATGTATATATCTTATATACACTTTATTTAGAACGTTTAATTAGGGATACCCTTATAAATTGGGGTATCAAATAAAATAGAATAGAGATATTTTGAAGTATTTATAAAAAAAATTATCCATAATTTTTTTTAAATATCTAAATTATCCTTAATTAATTTGTTATTAATCATTTGTATTATTTGTTAGATTATATTAAACTTAGATTAATAAGATAAACATATAAATTAAAGTTATTAACTATAGATTGTGTTAATTTATTTATTTTAGAAAAACGGGGGCAAAAACCCTAAAATTTATCCAGAATCGATATGGTCTTTATCATGTCGACTATGAACGGTCGACATGATCGTAAATTAAAGACCATGCCGACTGTTATGATCGGCATAGCTTTTTAATGGCGATAGTTTCAAACATAGTTCTCGGCAAAAGGGAAATTTGTGATAGAAAAGAAAAAGTCGGCATGGTCTACAATACTCCAACACTGTCGGTATGGTCTTCACCTATTAATCTACAACTTTTTCTATTTTTATTTTATGGTTAAAATCAAAATAAATAACAATGAAAATAATACTAGTACAATAAAGACCATGTGGACTTACAAAAGAAAAACAGATCATGGAAGACCACGCCGACTTACTAAGGTATCCCATATCATGACAATGAAAAATGCAGACTTATTAGAGTATCCCATTAAATGAAGACCATGCCGACTTAATCTAGTATCATTTTTCATTGCCATGAAATTAAAAAGATAACAACGAAGACCATGGCGACTTACTAATTTCGTGGATGTCAGCATGGTCTTCACCCATGGATCTCTTCCCGTGATTTGTAATTCTAATTGCTACTGAAAATATATTATAATCGTATAGAGAGCCAGTATGGGTTTCACCCATCAAAACCATGCTGATTTTAAAAGGATAAAATTTATCTTTTTAATTTTTATTGACATCTTTTATCAATAAATATAGCATGTTTTAACCCTAAGTATCCTTCAATTTATGGGAATATCTTCCGATTAAACCTTATTCATTTAAACCAAAAAATCATGTAATTATAACCACATATAATGTTTTCTTACCATTTAATATATATCAAACTTTTTGTGCCACATTTGTATATATGAAACGTAGTTAAACGTGAATAAACGTATTTTCGTATTTTTTATGTATTGTGCATGTTTGACTGTATAATTGACTGAATTCGAATTTTACTTAACTGATTAGTACGTGCATTTTTATCGGTCTGAATGTTTGCCAAATTACTAACAAAAGCTTGCACTGCTACTGTTATTAATTTACCTAGGTAAATTATAATATGAAGTGAGGATAAACAACAAGAGAAACAATACGTGGTGTTAAAAAGAAAGAATGGGAGAGACATACCTGATTTTCTTTTTATTTATGTGAGATCTTTATCTTAGATAATTATAAAATAAAATATTTAATGAAAAACAATAATTTAGAGGTTTATCCGAAAGTCTAGATAAGACCTTTTATTAGTCATGTCATCACTCCTATTTTTTAGAATCTTACCATTGGAGATGGATTTTCTTCGATGTAGGGTCTAAAACCCTAGGTGGAATAAAGAAACATCACTTTTCAAAACATTAGAGATGCTCTAAAGAGGTTAGAGTTGAAGAATAATTTTAGTGAAAACAGAAGTGTATCCTACGTGGATTTAGACTATTTTCCTCGCACACATTCTATTGGAGATGCTTTTACAGAAAGTCTAATGGTAGAAGAGTTCCACTTCCAAGTTCAATGCCACCTCATCACTTGGATAAAATTATGGAAGAGCAAGTCTAATAGTGGAATGTAAAACGGGTTCCAAAACGTGATTCCAAATCAAGGGCGGAGCCGGCCCATAGCAAAGGTAGGAAGTTGCCTACCCTGTTGGGCTGGCTTCTAAGACTATTTTTCTACATCCAAGTCCATTTTTACCATTCCAAGCCTATTTTTTGTCTTTTTTCCTACCCTCAAATTTTTTTGCCTCCTCCTAGAAAATTTTCTGGCTCCGCCGCTGTTCCAAATTTGCTCAACGCTATGCCAAATGCATTTAATCTTGGCTCATAAAATCGACGGTCAGAAAGTGACAGCCAGATTTAGAAACAAAATGAACCACAAGATTGAGTGAAATTCAGAAACACGCACAACGCAATTCGAAATTGCGTTTTAGTCTGGACTCCAACATATCTTGCATGAAACCTTGGAACATGTCTTGGATAAAATGTGAGAAAACACCAACTTGGAAACCATTAGATTTGATATTCTATTTTTTTCACATTTGCAATAGCTTACATTCCAACGTTAGATTTGCTTTTAAGGACTTTGTTTTAATTGTTGGTCTAGGGCTATTTCTTATGGAGAAAAGGAGTAGGATGGTGTTGACCCAAAACCGTGACAAAACTGCGACGGAAGATTTCGTTTTATTCCTCTTCTATCTTCTTGAAAGTGGAGAAGCAGGAAGGGAAACAAAACTTAGGAGAGGATTGAAGTCTCGCCATAAAAAGTTAAAAAGCACTATGGTGAAGCCTTTTTGCTTGGCTATAGCTAAATTATAGTCAAGCAAAAGAAGGAGCTAAAAGCTGCACTATGGTAAAAATCCATTGTTTGGCTTATTGAGATGGATACTGAGTATCCGTCTAAATAGTGCTAACAAGTCCTTTTTTTTATTTAGTATTTTTTTATAGATTTAAAACTAATAAAGAGAAATATATTAGAGAAATAATAGGAAAAAAAATTTGAGTAAATAAAATAGTCCAAAGAGAAATATACTTGAGAAATATTAGGAAAAAAATAAACTAGAGTAAATAAAATAGTTAAAAGAGAAATACTAAGAGTTAATATAGGTAAAAAATCGACTAATTAAGATAGAAAATTGGAGAAATAATAGAATTTTTTTTTAGTAAATAAAATAGTTAAAAGAAAAATATTATGAGTTAATATAGGTAAAAAATTGACTATATACGATAGAAAATTGGAGAAATAATAGGAAGAAAAAAATTGGAGTAAATAAAGAACCCTTAATTGGGGAATACTCTCACAAATTAGGGGATATTCAAAAAAGAAAAACATTACAAAATAAATTAAAGAATCCCTTATCCAAATAATTTTATCAGCAAAGCTAAAATTTCTATAAGTCTCATGCCATGACCAAGAGTGTTTCCCCATCTTCTTCTCTCCCTCTAATCAATTTTTATAATCTCGATTGACTCTGCATCGCAATTCCTTACTGTAACTTTCTGTTTGAAGTGATTTGGTACGTAAAGCTTTCTCCTGAGAATGCAAAGACCGGCTAGCATCTGTAAGTTCAACTGCTGGTAATAACCTCAATCTTGTTTATTTGTTGTATACTTCCATTGAAAAGTTTAATTAAATATTCTTAGTAAGAAGACGAAGATCGATTTAGGGTTAATTAACAGGGAGAGTGATTTAGTGATTAGTTTTGGACAGCATATGTAGGTATAGATTGTGATTTTTCATCTATAAAAAGTAATCGACTTACAGAGTTTTATATCTAAGTTTTGTTGTGATGATTTTGATTTTGTGGAATGCTTGTAGGAATTACATAAAAATTAAATTGACGGTTGTTTTTGAAGTAGTAGAAAACTTGCCGAATTTGATTTAAATTCCAATTTCACCATATTAATGTTGAATATTTTGTAATAATAATATTTTGTAGCGGTTGTTACAGTCGGGATTGTTTTCATAATTCCAACATCAACTGAAAGTTTGTTGGTCGAAGAAAAAGGTATCATTTCATGCAATTATGGTTGCGTATAATAAAAAATTTAACCAATCCACAACAGATATTACCAATTTGGATTTTATGTGGATCACATCCCCACTTAGTCTATCGTGAGTTAGTTACCGGTTACTGTCACACAGTGGTCATGATAAGATTTAAAGTAGCAACATTCCGACTGTGGTGAGAAAGAGGATACTTATCAGGTTTTTTTTTTATTAGTATAAAAAGTAGTATAGACATTTCATCATTTAAAAAAATACTTCCTTAGTCAAATTCAACCTCATATAATTAGGATCGCAGAGGAACCGACCGGAACCGATGGAACCGTACCTGAAACGGACCGAACCGAGGATACAGGCACAAAAAATGAGAATCGAGTACACCTGGATACCAGGTACAGGTTCTACCTAGGAACCGACATGTACCGGACCGATTGTACCGAGTATTATTAACCGTTGATCAGATTATATAGTTTCAATCTCATCCGTCCGTTTTTAAATTAGGTTACTCACTCGATCTTCTACAGGGAGAAAATTTTCGTCTGTTTCGTGAAAGAAAAAGAAGTCAGTTCTTCTGTTCTTCAATCTTCATCACCAAGGTCATCCCTAGCGACACCACCTCCACCAGCCCACCAATATCCCGTCACAGCAACCACCATCAGTACCACCTTCTTCTTCTTCTTCGACGATTCTCGATTTCAAACATCATCAGGTGATGCTAAGGTTTTACGATTTTGATTTGGTTCATTTTGATTTAATTTTTTAAAATCAATTTTTTTTTTGTTTAGAGGTTTTTTCTATTTGGGGTTATTTTGCATGATTGCATCTACTAATTTTATTAGTGATGGTGTCTCTCATGTTTATTTTTAACAACCAGTTCTTGTGAAGCATGTGTGTGAATTGTGAATTTGTGATGATTCATAATGTTCTCATTCATTTTGCTGATATGTTATTGTAAATGTGAAGTTATGCTTTTGTTTGTTCTTCTAAACTGAAGCTTGTGTTGTCGGGATTAGGCAGCACAACCTGCTGAACTTGATTAACTTTTCTCAGTTGCAATAGAAAGGTAACATTGTCATTTGTCTAAAATTAATGGGTCTTTGAAATATTAATTACATAGAAATGATTTTTTTTGTTATTCTTCTTCTTGGAGCGAAGGCAACACCCTGATAACAAACATGGACAGAAAGATACACACTAGTCATTGTTTAATTTGTTAGTAAACTTTATCTAGGTTCTGCTCATAAACTTTATCTAGGTTCTGCTCATAAGGCTCTCCCAAGATTAATGTACCTAGCAAAATTTGATATGAAACATTCCAATTTATGAACCATTACTTGTTGACCCTTTTGATTGTACAAGAGAACACGTTCTTTCCCACACTTTTGATTCTATTTATCACTCTTGTTTAAAATGTTGTTTTAGTGTGAATACTT
The DNA here is from genome assembly GCA_023531435.1 of Papaver californicum. Lineage (NCBI taxonomy): Eukaryota > Viridiplantae > Streptophyta > Magnoliopsida > Ranunculales > Papaveraceae > Papaver > Papaver californicum. The sequence continues at coordinate 1,262,318 of JAJJMC010004708.1, read as the reverse complement.
GTGAGTTTCGACAAGGTATAATGATTTGATACAGCAAATGCATGTTGCACAGTTTCGCAAGCTAGTCGAGAACAGATCAAAATAAAGAAAGTAAAGGTAACTGTTTTATCTTTGTAATGTACTGACAGCCACTGTTCATGTACCAAGCATGTGTTTGTGGAAATAGACTGAAAAGCGTATCAGAATCTCCGGTTATACATATTGCAGAGAACTTATATCAGTAGACAATGTGAAAGAACTAAAAAAGTTGGTTTGCTACTTTGGTATATGGAACTAAGAGTACATGTGGAATCATGGATATAGAAGTTATACCAGTGAGCTATCATATTTAGGTAAGGTTCTAAAGGGAGGTATATAGTATATTCATGAATATCAAATGTAAATAGAGTGAAAATAGGGTTGAAAAGATTGGTGAAAAACCTCAGTTTATGAAATTCGTGAAACATTGTTATTTTCGTGGAAGAAGTGCCAAATTTAGGCGTATTAAACTGGTAGACCTCGGAGGGGTGATGTTGTAGCAACTTTATTTGACAACACTAACTTTTATCTATATATGGTACTGTTTTTATGTTAGAAACAATCAAGTTATCCTTTATGTCCTTTTTGTGTAGTCTGAGAATGTTGTTATTCTCATTGTTCTACATGCAGATGTGCGTTGATTTGTGTCAAATTTGATTCACAGACTCCTGATTCGTTAAAAGAGGTTGCAGATACTGGCATACAAGAAGACGGAAGCTCTCCACTAGCTGCTGGTGAGTGAATATTATGGGCCGATTTATGTTGCATGCTTTCTTAACCCATCCATTCCTTTTGAATCATAGCATTTTGTTCTTTTGTTTTTTCTTTTAGCCCATTTGTTCCATTACAATAATTTTTTGTGTGATTGTAACCTGCTTGCTACCAGAATAGAAATTTCAACCTTATTGTATACATTTCAACTGTATGCTTTTGGACCATACTGTATACATTTCAACTGTATGCTTTGTGTGATTGTAACCTGCTTACATTTCAACTGTATGCTTTTGAACCCTACTGTATACATTTCAATTGTATGATTTGTGTTTAGCTAGCAGAATAGAAATCCTTCTGCAGCTGAGTTATTGCAACCTTCTTAGATGTGATTGTAACCTGCTTGCTAAAAAAAAGGGAGGTACGGGACCGGAACCGACCAGAACCGAGGGTACAGGTACAATAACTGAACCGAGAGTAGAGTGTACAGGGTACAGGTACACGAGTAGAGAACCGACCATAGGGAGGTACAGGTACAGGGTTCTACCAAGAACTGAGCCGAACCGACCTTTGTGCACCCCTATATATAATCGTGAGTATACCCTAATTTGCGAGAGTATTTTCCAATTGAGGGTTCTAAATAAAATAGTTAAAAGATAAATATTATGAGTTAATATAGGTAAAAAACCGAATTTATTTTTATTACTGAGACGGATACTCAGTATCCGTCAGATTTTTAACGGATGCTCAGTATCCGTAAAGTGTTTTTTCTTGACGGATCCTGAGTATCCGTCTCTATCTCTTGACTAGGGGAAAGATCAGATCTGATCTCACCTCTAGCCAAACCAAAGTTTTGGACCAGATTATAGCCAAGTGATGTCCCATAGTACTTGCCTGTGGCTAGATTAAATCTATAGCCAAACGAATTGCTCACCATAGTGCTTGGCCTTATGCATTTATTTTATTTGTATTGAACTAGATCGACTTGGTTTCCCGAAATAAAAGCAAAGGCACATTCAGTATCACTTATTCGTGAACAACATGCAAATCTTTGGTTATGGAACCGCATTAATTTTAGGGATTTTTAATAAAATATCCATGTGTGTAAATGCAATTAATAAAATATCCACATTTTTTTTCAAACCTTTGTTAAATGGCCATACCTTGACCTTTTCCGTCCCGTTATTGAAAAAACGGCTAACGACCGTTAGAGGACAGGTGGCACTAAATCAATCATGTCAGAAGACATTCTAGCCCTTAATCGTTTGAGTCGGGACCTAATTAAATTGACTCAATAGAATCGTCCGACTAAGACCTACATGAACGAGTCCAAGAACATACTCGAACTAATATCGAATTTTATTCAATTTTCTAACGCATTTCAAACAAACCAATTCACCAATTGCTAATACATTGATAATAGGCGTCTTAAAATACAGATCAAGAATACATACAGTTGACATTACTTTACCATCACCATCAATTCGATATTTTCATTTCACTTTATATATATACAGGTTAAAAATTAGTAGTTCGGAACTTTTTACAAACACCTTCTGTTCATGAAGCTGGAGATAGGGAGATAGTTCTGCTGCTGAATTTGTTTCCCCTTTCATATAGTGTCTCCTTCCCCTGCAAGCCTAAAAAACAAAACAATTATAGCTACGTGTGACAGCTTGTAGATATGCAACCCTGATTCTTCTTGCTTGTCTCTCTCCGGTAACAATCCAGCAAGACATCTCTACAAGACATAACATATATAATTGAAGAGAGGCAAACCAGCAATTAATTCAATAATTTCTACAACAATGGTTTTCCACGGGCATGCGGGCCAATTTGTTATAGTAATTTCCGGCTACAATGTGGTCGGACCATATATTCAGAAAATGTGGTCGTTCTTATCTTGTTGACACTTCTTCCTTCAGGAGATCAAAAACTATCGACCGTTTTTGGTCAAATTAACTTTTACCTACCTGTTATAGGTTCACCGAGATACCCTTAAAAAAATTGAAACATGAGATACCCTTAATTACCTAATTTACAAACATGTTTATTTTTATTTATTTTTTCTCCCACGATTTCTTATTAAAGATTAGTTGATCTTTTACTTTTTTTTAAGTATGAATTGATTTTAAACTTAATTTACTTGGGTAACTAAAACCTACTTCCTTTTATCTATGTTCTTCTCCTTCAAAGTCAGGGTTTTATGTATCCTTTTTCACATTTATCAATATTAGAATATAGAATCAATTGTGAACACTTAATTGGTAGCCAAAACATGACCACGCTTTTTCCATTTTACTGAGTATGAATGATAAGACTCCAAATCGAAAAAGTTTGGGATATCGTTGGGATCACTTACGCATATACAGGCTTTGCTGCTTTGGTTAGCTAGTGCTTTTTAGGTTCAGATTTTTTTTGAGACTGAGTGAAATACTATAAATAGGTATTGATAGTTATATATGTTTGATTCTCGTTTACAAATCAGTTTTAAGTGATGCAATTTTGATATGGAAAAGGGGTAGGTGGTAGTGGGTAAACCGTGGTTGTTCTAATAGTGTTGATAGTGGTCCAAGCAGTGGGGTTTTTATTCGAGGGGTAGTAGTACTTATCGACAGTCCTAACTCTCACCATCAATGGAGTTCAATCAGATTTAAAATATAAGAAAAGGGAGTAAAGAACTAGAGATGATGACAAAGGTGGCTCTTTGTTACCTCATTAATTAAGTTAATAAATATTTATGTTTTAAACATATGTTGTATTTAATTTAATTAAATATTATATTTAGTCACTGCATATATTGTGCGAGAAGAAAAAAAAAAGTGAATCTATAAATGGACAATAATTTAGTCAACAGTGGATATTTTTGTATATAAAATTTATCAGTTAGAATTAATTTAACTAAAACTGTTCGACAGTTTTTAATCCATTTAAGTGAGACGTGTTAATAAAAGAAGGGGGTCATATACTTTGTACTGAATATGTAGTCCGACCACATCGTAGCAAAAATAACATGTGCTGTAATCACATTGAATTTACAAACTGTCTGTCGTTATTTAAAAAAAATAAACAATCAACAGTTAAAAGTTAAAACTTTAACTAAAATATATTTTAAAAAAATAAACAATCAACGGTTAAAAGTTAAACCTTTAACCAAAATATGGGAAAACACTGGATGGGGACCAAAATAAGATACCCGCCCAAAATTTAGGAAAACACTGGATGGGGACCAAAATAAGATACCCGGCACCCGGACCAATGAGTCTAGGTGGTTCATGGCATCCATAAAGAGCTGGTGGAGGGGGCATTGGTCCGTATTTGGGTACTTAAATTGGCCGGGGCATTGATCCGTTGGGTATTCAAATTGGTCCACCTCTAGGCGGATCGCGAAATTTATAACATGAAGAACTAACATAATTTATTTATTTTTGTGATAAACCATCCTTAATGTAACTTACAATGGTTTTCAATAGGGCCAAGTAGTTTGTAATACTGGAACAAGACCTACACACATCTTAAAGGTGGCTTTTATTCCGCAGGATTAATCACTATTTAAACCTCAAGTCAGCTCAAAAAGTCTTAAAAAAAGAAATCAACTCACCAACTTCCATAGCAAAGTATTGAAGATTCTTGCTGATTTTACCATTATAACTTTACTTGAGAAGGCTGAACAGGAAACAAGAATTATATACAGTGCATCCGGAATCTGTATCAACTATATTGTAAACTATAACACTAAAAAGAACATAGAAAAAACAACAGACGGAAAATTGGTGCGAGTTCCAGTATTTTGTGCATGATCGGTTTAAGGGATCTATGACTAACCCTAGATCATCAATAATGCAGCATAATGCAGCTAAGTCACAACAGCTTCATCTGAATAATGAAAGGAAAATTTTGATCTTGTTGTAGGATTAGCGCTTGTATTTATAGAAAAAGATATCACTCAATTTGGAAGATTTCTACTTCGGCTAATCTATCTGAGAAAAGGATAAAAGGATGAACTGAGTTTATACTGTGAGGTTGGGAACCCTAACAGGCATGAAAAGACAGCTAGCTTCTTAGGGCATGGTATCCATCGGATAGCTACCCAGGACCCGAAGAAATGTTGCAAATTCCTGCACAACATGAAAATGTATAATGTTATTCATCTGAGAAGATCACTTTAATAGTTAAAAAAGACATATCGTCATAGATTTTGGAGGCAATAGTTAGTAAGTAAACATGCAATACTTAACTCAATTAAGTTTCAAGAGAAGATTGCATCGTACTTGATGCTTTCATCAAAACCTAGAACCACAGAGTTTACAGAAACAAAATGACTTAAAAAAATAACATCTAAGATTCTACTGTCCTTAAAATGCAGTTGCTAGAGCATCAGAAATATCTTCCGAAAATGATAAAAACAATGACCTGAAGATGCCCTAAAGCAGATTGTGAGCGACGATCTGCCATTGACGCTTCAAAATCAATATAGAATAGGTAATCGAAATATCTGCCATCAGAAACTTGTATTAGATAGCTTCGAGAGATTACATTCAACTAGAAAGCTGCATAAATAAAATCCTAAAAAAACCCATTTTTGGAGATTTTTTCCCTCAAATGACAAGTGACACTTACATAAATGGAAATTTACTACGAAACCCAACACAGAAATTGCATTTCAACATGCAAATAGGTTAATTCACATGAATTTACAAGGTGCAGTTCAAGAAAGAATCTCGCCGTAAATCCCAATGAATCATTGTAAAACCTTCTCTATGAAAAACAAAAAGATATGGATCTTCCTTTCATTTTATCCAAATATATTAACCAAAAGGTAATGATACTCACTTGGCTGTCCCATTATTGGAGTCATCGACAACCCTAAATGGCCTCTTTTTCTGGGGTCGGCTTTCAATCTGGATCCCAATAGAAAGTAGACAATCAAAGTTGAACCCTTCATAGCACAAATCGCTAAACAATTGAATCAAACCTAAGTAAAAGTACCTTAGTCAAATTAATGTCTCTCAAAGCGAACACTGCTAAGGCTTTAAACAATACTCCAGGACCTTCTTCTAACGTAAACACAATGCTTGTCTGGAAAGAAAATAGTATTTCTTAACTGGATTCAGCAAGATAAATTATTAGCTAAACTAGAAAAAGAAATACTAACTTTACCTTAAAGGGTCTATCAGTTGTTGATAAAATTGGTTCTCTTGCAAGTATCAAAAAACGAGTAATATTGTCACAGTCATCCTGCGAAACAAACTGTGAGTTTAGGCAAATCATGTAGCAGTTCTTGTGAACCAAATAGGACTGAAGAAGACCTGCAACACTCCAATGTGTGACAAGGTAACTACGATTGTAAATATAGAACTGCCTACAATTAATACACTTAATATCTCTTTTGTCTTGTCACCAGTTGCGTACTAATCACAATTAGACGACATATAAAGCTGGGTTGTTCATTGAATAATACTCGTAACACATCTTCCGTAATATATGGATAAAGATGGAAGTCTAATCGGTGGGAAAAAGATTGGAAATTGTGGAGCTTAGAGAAAAGGTTAGGAAAAATATTACCTGGATACGTTCCGCAAGTATGTTGAGCCCATATATTTCAGCAGCTCGAGCACTTGCAACTGCGCCAGTATCTCTTAGTTGGTGTAAGCACTGTAAGGCTACATGCTGGTCCAATATTTCAAGAATTTAGATTACTTTATTATGGTAGAGATGCAGTAGAGGTTTAGAAATGTTTAAATGTGTCAATAGATCACCAGAGCAGCGCCAGCGGTATCATCTACACTTTCCCTGACAACACCTAACTTGCTAAGTATAATTTCACATTGTGCAAGTGCCTACAAGCAATCAGGAACATTTAGTTTGCAAAGAAGATAAGTTTCTAAGACCCAGAAGCCTCAACTTTTAAGAAGGTATTGCAGCTCAGTTGCATGGGCAATATCTCAAATCACATAATATATGAAATTGGCACCCAAATATGTGAGATTTGGAATTTCTATTATTGCTAAGCAAACCCATGTTTGTCTAAAGAGAAAAAAAAAATCGCTCAAGCAACAAAGAAAACAATCAAAGCTGAACTTTATAAAACCTAATTCTACGGCTGTGTATTGCAGTGACAGAAATCCACTAACCACTATGCTCAAGACCGAAGATGAAATAGAGGGTCACATAGTTTTTTCTCTTCCCAGATCACACTCATAACACAGCGGTGAAGACTACTTCAGTAACACCCCGACAAAAAATGCGTGAAAGAGCAGGGAAGGAAACGAGACTAACCTGTGGATGACTTATGACACGTTTCAGGTCTTCCTTTCTTATGCCAGGCAGTCCCAGAAGGCAATGATTAACAGCCAACTGTACTTCACCAACAATATGAAGTCTATGTCGGAGGAGTAAATCATAATTACGATGTATGCTTCCACCTAAGGAATTCTCAATGGGAAGGATTGCTTTATCAACCAGCCACAATTCAACTGCCTATGAAACAGAAACCAATTGTAAATACAGAAGAATTTAGTGAATTCATTATTTAAAAGCTATCAAATGAAGAATCATTGAAACCTTGAATGCCGCTTCAAACTGATCACAAGGGACAGCCTCACATCCAGGGTATGCTTTAAGAGCAGCAGCTTCACTGTATGCTCCTGGTACCCCCTACAATAGTTGAAGAAATGTTATCAACTACTACGTAAAACAAAATCTGCTTTTAGTAAATAATTAAGTTCCATACCTGATATGCCACACGCATATTTGAACCATTACTAGGAGAAGCAGAAAAATCAGTCACGGATAAAGGTCCTGCATTCCAATACATGATAGAGAAATTTGAGGAACAAACTCGGATAGTTTTATACTTTGGCGAAAGAACTTCTCTAATAACATTATCCAACTATCCCAACGTAAAGATTCAAAAAAAGGAAAAAGATTTGCGCATATGATTTAAATACGATAACTTTGTTCTTTAAAGTGGCGACAATTTAATACTATCGCTGGACTAAAAATAGAAACCCAAACTGAAGACAAAGACTCCACTTCCGTTGACACGAAAACAACATACTGTTAGGAAGTAGAGGTTCCAGTTTCTGGTCGAACTTGAGCAAACGATAACAAAAAGAAAAACAAGAAACTAGCACACATAACCCAACAGATACTTCATCCCTAATTCTACAAATATTTAAGTAATGCCTTGCAGCAAAAATGATCCACTTCATAGACCTGATATATGTAGTAATTTTGCATTCACTAATCCCGACACTTTCTACAAAGAGGCAAAAAACCATTTTCCTCTCTCCATCAACACCTTTCCCGCCGCGCCCGACCTTCAATTAAGCACAACTAAAAGGGGATGACTCAATAAGCAACCTCAATTGCTAATGGTTCATATAACTTATCAAATGTGCTTTGTCAAGCGAAAGATAGACAACAAAACAAACCTCCGCTTTAATCTATACCCACTAAACTGTTTGTAACTATGCAACTAATAAACTACTGATAAAGTAGCCTGAATCTACAACATGGGTAAATAAACTATTCCCAGAGAGGCTATTTGTTAACACAGAAAAGGGGCTAAGTTAAAGTAATCAATTATCGATTTTTCAAATGTAACTATATTATAAAAATGAGAAGAGAAAAAGAAACCAACTCGGAAGGAAGTTCAAATCTTTATGAAATTTTCTTTCTTTAGTATCCACTTGATCTACTGCACGGTTTAAATTCACTGTCTTTAAAGATGGATTTTCATCTTCAGCAGAAGCCCTTTGAGTTGAATAACCTTCCAAAACACTGTAAGCTTTCTTTGTCTTCAAATCCCAAGCAAACCCAGAACGTTTAAAGTTGAAATCTCCTTTACCAAAGTTAGGAGGCAGAGGAACAGAACAAACCCAACTAGGAAAACCCTTCAAAGCCATTAAACCAGTCTGTTCCGAGTCCTCTGATTCAATGCAGTTAAACCTAAACTAATGTACTCATCTGACAAAAATATCTCCTCTTTTATTTTTTTGGGCAAGTGAGAGATTAATTAGAGAAGAATCTATCTATGATGAACCCAGAAGAACATTTTCTGAGCGCAACTAAAGGGTGAGTGATTCCATTCAAAAATAATTAATAAAGACGTAACGGGTGAATGTGGAGCCCAGGTAAGATATATAATTAATACGATTTTCTGATGGAGATCTTACTTCTTAGGATGAACAAAGTTGGTTAGAATTGATACGCGAATTTGAGAATGAGAATGAGAAAGAGAATGAGACCCCTGCTGTAGCTGCTGTATAGGTGGAGGGTAGATTTCGGAGATCGAAAAATATCACCAATCCCATATTATATGGATCTTAAATAAAAAAAACTTCATAAAATGGATTCTTTATTATTGAACCCATATTTTTATAATATTATTACTACTAGGTCTAAAATGTTCATTTTTGGGTTTAGATTTGAATTTTCCAGATAGGATGACGTCATTAAATATTTTTTAAAAAAATTAATACCAAAACTAACCTTCTGTATATATAAAGTTTTATACCGTACAGAAACAAAAAAAAAAACCCAACTCGATTTTTTCTCTGTTCTCTTCTTCTAGAGCTAATTGATTTTGTTAGGTTTTTTTTCTTCTGCTCTCTTCTTCTTCTTCTTCTTCTTCTTCAGAGTTAGGTGATCTATTTCATTTAATCAATTGAATCTGCTTCATCTCGAGAAGAAGTCATTTACATAATTTCTTTTGTTTTGACGAGAAGATTTACAGATTTGGGAATTATTTTTGTACATTTGTGCAGAAGAAGAAGACAATAATCTAGGTTTTTTTTTATTTTGCTTTTTGTTGTTTTCTTTTTAATTTTGAATTTTTAATTTCGATTTTTTTAATACTGAGAAGAAGAAGAAGAAGAAACAACATTGTTTCATATAGAGAACAACAAATATAGGTATGATTTTTTCACTTTTTAATTTTCTGTTGTTGTTTGATTTGAATTTTGTTTTTCATTTTTTGCGATTTTTTATTTTTGTTTTTTGTTGTTGCATGTCTGATCTGAGAAGTGTAGTACTACTAGAAGAAGAAGAAGAAGAAACAACATTGTTTCAGAAGATCACAACAAATCTAGGTACACTTTTCTCACTTTTTGTTTTCTGTTGTTGTTTGATTTTAATTTTTTTCGATTTGATTTTTTGTTTTTCAATTTTTACATGTGCTATCTGAGAAGTGAATTAGTACTAGTTGTAACATGTTTAGAATTGTTGATTGGTTTGTGAATCATCTCACAATGATACATTTTAGTTATTACTAATTGTTTTTAATTTAGTTTTTAATTTATTTATTTGAACCTATGGATTTTTTTGGGGAATGGATGTTGTGAAATACCTTGTTTTTGGTGTTCTTTTTTTGTTTTTAAGGAGATATTATTGTGTTTTACACTCATTATATTTGTTGATTTTTTACAATGTGGAATGTGATATTAGTTTTTGAGGTGATCAGGTTGTTGTTTGTGTTTTTAGTGAAGAAGACTTTGATTGTGTTTTGGTGTTTTAGTGAGTAATAAAAATGAATGTGCATTTGTTACCTATGGATATCAACTGGCTAGCATTGTGAGGCATTTTGTCTTGTTATTTTTAACTTGCCGCCATGAATATATCTCTCACAAGGGGGCATCGCCCCCTCGTGAATCGCGTTTGTTTAATTTTTTATTTCATAGAAGACTTGAATGAAGTGTCATCTCTTTTTATAAGTTTGAATTCTGCATGTTGTTTATATTCTCTTAGTCAGGATGCTATTTTTCAGGACGTGTAATCAACAGTTACACAATGTTTTTAGCATGTGTAATAAATAGTTACACAATGTTTTTAGCATGTGTAATCATTGTTTACATTAGATTTTTAAGCACGTGCAATCAATATTTACAGAAGATTTTTAAGCTTGTGTAACCAACAGTTACACACCAATTACTGGGCACCATGATATTAAACACTGATAAGACTTTTTTATTTTTAGTTTTAGGTTGTTATGGATGTTGTTAGTTGTATTGTTGTTGTTCGTTACTTTTCATATTTCATTACCATCCGTGTTGGTGTTGAAACTACACTTGATGATTTTAAGGATGAAGTTTGCAAGCAATGGAAACAATTTACTCCACTTGGTATATGTTTTTTCTTCCGAGAAGCTGGGAAATATCTCCCTGTCGACTGTGATTACTCACTTCAAGCAGTGATCTCCTTTACACATAGTAAGAAGAAGCCTAGTTTTGATATCAGTCTGTAAAATGTCAGTCATGTTGCGTCATCTAGCTCTAGGGCTTCTTCTGTCGTTACTTGTGATTCCAGTAATTTTGTGAGAAACTTTGAAGAAGTGGGAATGTATCTAGAGAACCACAGTAAACGTGTTAAACCTCTATTATCTGATAGTTGGCCTAAGGTCCTTGGCGAGGTTGGTCATGTGTTTGTTGATGGAATAAAGGAAGTTAGGATTGCTTACACAAAGTATCGTATTCAAACTGGTTTCAGCATGGTTGTCACACACAATGAACCTTCCAGATTTTCGGCTAAGTGTGAAGTAAAAGAATGTGGCTGGAAATTTCATGCAGCTTCTATCGATGAGAGGAACAAAATGTTTTAGGTTATTTATTTTTTTAGCATTTTAGTTTTAAATATGTACGATTTTTATTTTATTTTTTTTTGTTGTATGTACTTTGTGAGAATGTGTAACTTTGAATTACAAATGATGTTTATGGCATGTGTAACTTTGAACTACAGATGATGTTTTGTAGCATGTGTAACTGTGAATTACAAATGATATTTTTTTTGTGTGTCAGATTGTTGTTAACTTAAATTTTATTTTCTTGTATGGAATGTTTCAGGTTAGGACTTATAACCCTGAACACACTTGTGGTACTGGTGGGCATAATTTAAATCAAAAGTATTCAACAAGCTTCATTTATGATTTGATTGAAGAAGAAGTTAGGAAGAATCCTCATAAGACGCCAAAACAAATTGTTGCTGATTTTAAGACCAACTACGACTCTTCTATCCCGGATGATAAAAGAAAAGAAGGGCATGCCCCTCTGTGCTCTCAGACCAATTCCATCAAAGAAAGGCAATTCAAGCCGCAAAATAAATCCTAGCAGAAGTTGATTCTTAGGTCCCTTTCAACGAAGTGGGTCTCCTTTCTAATTAATATGGAATACTATCAAGCCTACAATTGTAGAGAAATTGTTTACAAGACCATTTATGGTGATGATATGAAATCATATTCGCACTTGGTGTGGTATATTGATGTTATAAGGAAGATAAATGAAGGTAGTTTGATAGATTTTTAATTTGATCCTGTAAATAAACGCTTTCAACGTCTTTTTATCCCATTTGGCGCATGCATCAAAGGGTACCAGTTTTTTCGGCCATTGATTTAATTGGATGGCACTTTTCTTACTGGAGATTCAAGGTTGCTTGCTGCCTGCTATTGGGATTAATGGTGATCAAGGTAAGTTACGGTCTTAAACTAAGTCTTCCTTTTTGTTGTTTTTTTATAACAATGTGTTACTAGTTATAAATGTTTTAGGGAGGATGTGTAACTGACAGGTACACATGTTTTTTTACATAAGGATGTGTAACTGACAGCTCCACACAGTCTGGTTTTTTTTCCTCTTTATATAACTTCTGACTAAAATTATAAGTACAATTGTATGTGTAACTTTTTATTACATATAGTTTTTTATTTTATTCTTATTCCTGTTTTGTAATTTTTTTTTCATTTTGTACACATTTTAGGTTTTTATCCACTTGTTATGGCACTAGTTCCTGATGAGGATAACGACAACTGTGAGTGGTTTTTAAGAAATTTGAAGAAAGTTGTTGATGATGGGAGGCCAATCACCTTCCTTACGGACCGTAGCGAAGGACTTAAGCGCGGTGTTCCACTTGTCTTTCCAGATTCATACTATAGCTACTGCTATTACCATTTAAAGATAAATCTCCCCATCACTTCTGTTGATGCTAGATACACTCTTGTTACTGATCTTTTCAAATAAGCGACATATGCCCTCTCTCCTGAAAAACATGCCGAGGCGATAAATAAAATTAGGGATTCGCATTGTGAGTGGGTTGCTGACTACATAAAAGATATCCCACCTGATAAATATGCCAATTCATATTTCAAAGGATGTCGGTATGGACGTACAACTAGTTCTCTTGCTGAATCATTCAATAGCTGGATTAAGGTTCACAAGAAGATGCTTGCATATGCTCTTTTGGATCAGGTTAATAGCGTGCTTTTTGTATTTTTTGTATTTTTTATTTTTATTTTTTTACTTGGGAGCATGTGTAGCTTTGAAGTACAAATGATTTTTATAGCATGTGTAACTTTTAGTTATAGAGTTTTCTTTATAGCATTTGTAACCTACAATTACAGAATTTTGCAATTTTTATTTTGTGTCAGATAATCCAAGTTTTTTTTCTTCATGTTAGGATGAAAGTAATGGAAATGAATGCAGATCGTCGTGAGTATGGTGCTAAGATGATGACTCCACTAACTCTAGAGTATGAGAAAAATCTTAAGGAACTTAAAGATGAAGGTTTGGCTTGGGAAGTGTTGGTGGCTAGTGCTACTGTGTATGAAGTTTTTAGCGAAAGGACTCATAGAGTGGACCTTGAACAATGGACTTGCACATGTCAGAGGTATGATTTTTTTGTGTCTACAACAAAATAAGATAACATCCAGTCACACAATATACGTGATTTTTACATATGATATATGTCTTGTGCATGTGTAAATGATTAGTACATAAGATATATGATTTTTTTGTGTATGTTTATGTTTATATGTTTCTTTTTTCAAGGTGGCGTGTATACGGTTTCCCATGTACTCATGCTCTTGCAGCCATAAGAAAGAGTAAACGTCAAGCTATTAAATTCATTGTACCTTATTTCACAAGTGGATACTGTAAAAAATACTTATATGCATGCCATCCAGCCGATCCCCAACTACAACAGGCCTGATTCTATTAATGAAGATGGCATTATTAATCCACCTATTGTGAGGAGACAAGCAGGCAGACCACCATAGAAAAGGATTGAAAGTCGTGGTGAAAGGAAGCCAAAGAGGAAGGTTCGTTGTAACAATTGCAGTGAAGATGGTCATAATCGAGCAGTTTGTAGGAAATATTCGAAGTATACACCTCCTTAGTCTTTTTTTATAATTTTAAACAAAAATGTTAAGCATTCCAAGTTTGTTAGAAACGTCTTATCAATGACTTTGGTAGTGATTTAATGTTTGAATTATTTTTTCTTAATTATTTTGATGTTTTTATAAGGATTATAATTAGAGCAGTGGTGTTTTCAAAAAAAAGTGTGATTCTGCAAGTTATTTTCTTTTTTGAGCTAAATTTTAGCATGTGTAAATTCAGGTTACACAAGCTAATTTGGGCATGTGTAACTTGCAGTTACATAAGCTTATTACTTGTGAAAAATTACTTAACAGGTTTTTTATACCTTTTTGAAAACATGTGTAACTCAAAATTACAGAGGTAAAAGCATGTTAACTTAATATTACGTACGCTTTTTTTAACATATGTAACTTCAGATTACACAAACAGAATTCATGTATAAATTTAGGTTACACAGGCAGAATTCATGTGTAAATTTAGGTTACACAGCCAGAATTCATTTGTAACTTCAGAGTACATAAGCAGATTTACACACTGATAAACCCTGAAACTCAATGTTGAATCATAACAACACAAAAAAAGAACTTAATACAACAAAATAATACTACTTTTATAAACAATACTGATAACAGTACTTACTAACAAAATATTTACTAGCACGATTATAACATTATTTACTAATAGAAACAATATCTAGTAACTAACAAAAAACATGTTCTAGAGACTGATAATACCTAATGAAATGTTTATAATATTCCCTAATCAGTATCTGATGGGCATACATCCTCCAAAGAGTGTGAATCCATCGGAATCTTGTAAATCATAGTCCCTCTCATGCGATTTGCTTTTCCAATTATCATATCCTCCTATGGCTTCTTCATTTATTTTTTTGTAAACAATGGTGATTTCTTCAATCTCCATTTCATATAACAGCATACAAAAAGCAGAAAATCACTGTAAGCACCTTGTGGTTGGCAATGTTGTACAATCACCTTGTTTTTTACCTCAAATCCTAGCGCATCAGAGATTGTGATGTTTAACTTAGCTGCGTACTTCCTTTCTTGGGCCAGATTCGAGGTCCTTACTGTAGGGACTGATGACGAATTCATGAAATGCCAAGTTTGTTCCCTGAAATCATACTCCAGCAGTGTGAAGTGTTTCTTGTTGTTGCACATCAGAGCAAAAAGCTTAACTGTCGACTTAGTATATGCTTCAACAACTCTTGGCATCCAAAAGGTGTATACATCATCAGGAGATTTTTCACATGTTGACTGCAAAATAAATTTCAATGTTAGTACTTTTTTATTTAACTTCATTTTTACTTTCAGAAAACATGTGTAACTGAAATTTACAGAGATCAAAGCATGTGTAACTTTCAGATTACACAAGCATAACACATGTGTAAATTCAGGTTACATAGGCATAATAAACCCTTATCCCAGCAAGTATGAAGCTTACTACACAGCAACGCAAATTGCCAACTCTAATGTACAAGTATGAAACTGTTTTATCCTCATGATAGGATGTGTAAGATAACAATATAAGTTAATAGTGTCTTCATTTTTCTTTTTGAAGTACTTACCTGTGTTTGTGTCGAGATGAATACTGTTTTCTCGTATTTTTCTTGTTTGTTGTTCGTTTTGTTGGACAATTTGTAGGTGTAGTAATCAATGAATTCACCATCCAGGTACACATCCTTTGTTAGCTCCAGCATCATATCTCCACTAATAGTAACATATGGGCTGCCATCCTTGTTCATCAGCGACCATACAGGTTCTCTGCATCAGGAATAGATATAAATAACCAATAATAAGAATTCAGCAGTATGAATTTATTTTTTGAAAGTAAATTATAAAGTATATTTTTTGTACTTACCCTTTTGAGTGTTTGTTGAAGTAATTAGTAACAAATTTTTTTTCATTCCTACCAAGTTGTTTACTATCCTTGAATCTCTAATAAGCTCACCCATTTTCTCTTCTCCTTCTTAAACATCTTTCTTCTTCTTCCTTCTTTCAAATTGTATGATGTTACCTTCATCAAGATTTCTCTTTCTTTCCTTTACACCTCTTTCTATGGTTCCCATTTGATTTTCATTCTTCTCTTGTTCTTTAATATTGGTGGTGGAGTTGGGTTATCAATACCAAGGCTCCATGTTGGATGACTATCTTGTTCATTTTGTGTTGTGTAACAATAAAACAAAACCAACATCAGTTCAGGTATTTGATTTTTTTGAAAGTATGTTTAATATGAAGTTACATATGCTTTTTGTAACTTGTGTAATATATAGTTACACATGAATTATATAGCATGTGTAACTTCCAAATACATAATTTAATAACAAACAAAATATTTTAAATATGTTTACCAGTGAAGCTAGTTCCTGGATTGTTTTTTTCTTTAGCTCCATCTTCAAAATTTCCCTCATATTTTCCCTCATTTAGGATTATATCATCTAGAACTTCTGTTATTGCCGCATCTACACCTAAATTGGGAAGCTGAGTCCCCACTGTGTTGTCCCCTTGAGTCGAATGAGTAGTTTATGTTAGTTAACACATTCATATACAAGGTTTAATCAGAAGTCATATTTTTTTGCATCATACAAGGATTTTGTATACTATGTGTATTATGAAGTCACATAAGCACATATCATGTGTAATCAAACATTACGTTTCCATTTTATACACCAAGCGTAATGAAGAAAGGTAATATTTAGAATTTATAGAAGCACAAGGTTAAGATGGTTACCTGCATCTGACAAAGGAAGCCCAGTGTCGTTTCTCACCAACCTGTAGACCTGTGAATTATCGCCTTGAGTGGAATAAGTTATTTCGCTCATTACTAATGGATCACCAACACCTGTTGGTTCATCTTCAGGCTTTTTCGCTAGCTCATCAACACCTCTTTGTTCTTCATCTTCAGGCTTCTTTGGAAGATCATCTATATCGCTTTGTTCTTCATCTTCAGGCTTCTTCATTGGCTCATCAATACCTCTTTGTTCTTCATCTTCAGGATTCTTTGTCGTCTCTTCAACACCTTTACCTTCTTCACCTGCAGGAATCTCTTTGTCTGCAGGCTTCTGCGGCTCTTCAAGTTTTTTAGGTGCATGCTTTTTTCCAAGTTTCTTGGGTCTCCTTTATAAAGCATGAATTTCTTTGACCGATATTTGGTTGTGCTCAATGTAGTTTACCTTGCATAAGTTTTGGGGTATTTCCACTTGCAAGACTGACAGATGGATCTGCAGAAGGATAAAACGAATATTAATTTTTTTTTTAGAAAGCAAGTACACAAGTGAAAAAATATATTTTTATAAACAGACCACTTACATTTCTGTATTTCTTCAGGTGTACTGTTTGGTGATGCTACATCAGTTAGTTCTGTTCAAGCTTCAGCTTCAGGTACAACGTCAGGTTCAGCTTCCTGCATATACCATGTTCAAGGATCAAAACAGATTTAATTTATTTTTATTATTTACTTTTTTTTTTCAAATGCATCTTTCAAATTTGTAAAGTGAAGTTTCATCATGTGTAATTACTTTTATTACTCAAGCCACAAACTACTCAAGCTACAAAAAAAGTTACAGATGCAGATTCCATTTGTAACCAAAAGTTTATACTTGTGTAAAACAAAGTTACAAATGCATTATTTAAATGTGTAATCTTAATTTACACATGTAAATTTAGTCAATCTATATAAAAACATGTGTAATAGTTTTTAGAAAGTAACTACACCTTATGTAATTTTTTACCAGATCTACTGTTATTTTTATAGGTTTTTTAGTACTTACAAATGTTGGTTGATCCACTCTTTCTGCTACTTTAGTTTGATGGTCAATATCCATTATTTCTCCAGCCGCGCCTTCTCCTACTCCATCTCCCAGAACTTCTTTGACGATTGGTACAGTGGTTCTTTGTTCATGAGATACTTATGTCTCTACACTAGTAAGATCAATGTTGGCATCAAAACTTTCTAGTGTTTGCTCATCTTCTTGTTTGAATGGACTATCATATTTAGCAAGATCAACTGGAATACTTTTATTGTCATCAACTGGCACATTTTCACTGTCATTTTCTTGTTGATGTTGTGGCTCAGAATTTTTGTAAGGATCATCAACACTGGTTGCTTTTATAATATTGCAGCAGAAAATATGTTGTTCGAAATCTTGGGTGTTGCTAAGGTCACTCTTTGACATTGCCTACCTTGCAATCTTTCTGACTTCAAGCAACTTTGCTTCATCTTCTTTATGTAGCTTACCAAGCCTTTCAATCTCAGTCCTTGCATCTCTTAACCATCTTGTGATCTCTGATTTGGTTGGCACCCTTGCTTCTATTCCCAACTCCCATTCAATCTGTGATAGTGCCTCCATGAAACTTGATGTGGGCTTCATATTAGGGATATGCATTTTTATTTTTTATTTGCATGAAAAATGCTTATGTGTAACTTTTAGATACACATGCAAAACTACAAGTGTAAATGTTTTTTAAAGATGCTAAAATGCAAGTGCAACTTCTATGTAAAACATGCAAAAATGCATGTGTATTTGGTTTGTACATATGCTAAAATGCGTATTCAACTTCTACTTACCAGAACACTAATAGAAATTATAACTACCAAAATAACTCAAGTTTAAAATCTTACAGTAAATTGGGATATGTCTGTTTTTTATATGAAATATGATACTTCATATACGTTACCTTCTGACCCTTGGGAAGATTGCCTCTCTGTTATGAACTTTTGGGATTGTGTCTTTTGGTGTGTGTTCAACGAACAAAATCTGCGATGAAGAACCAATAAATTTAATTCGACAATCAACACAATAACCTACCAGAATGAAAATATTATACATGTAACAAACACAACTACTTATAATACCTACCAAGAGATATGGTACACAGCCTTTGACTTGTGCTACATTTACATTGTCTATAATTTTATCAAACAAATGCTCGTGTATTATGTATGGCCGTGAAACCTTCTTCACGGTTTCAAGGGTCTCCACAAGACCAAGATATTCAACCTGAATTGAGCTAGCATTGATATCACCAAAAAATAGCACACAACACATATAAAACCCTATCAAACAAACTAATTCTTCTTCATCAACTATTGTTGGTTCTTTTATTTCCATCACTTCTTTTATCATTGCTGCAATTGATGTCTTATCCACCTTCCCTTTCTTCTTACTATTCTGAAAATACTTGTTATACAACCGGTTATCATCTATTTCATTCACTCTCTGGTTTATTATCTTGTCACCCCTTTTACCCCCAACTCTCTTCATACCTAAGATGGCAGCATGATAAGTGCATAATTTACATATTTTAAGTATCATTTCCTTATACTTATTTGCTAGATTTTTTGCGAATTATTGTGTGTTATTATTACTTTTGTATTTTATGTGTTTTATTAGGTTACATCTCTGAAAGAAGTGAAATTGAGCTCTACAAGGAAGAATTTCTAAATACCCAGTGGAAATCAGTCTATTCCAAGATTTCTATAGGCTCTAAATTGAATTACGAAGCCAACGACGAAAGAACGAGGTCATTCTGACTTCGTAAGAGAAAGTTATGAGCAAAACCGTGAAACCAACTTGGATTTGGTATCTGTTGGGCCTTATTGGGACTGTGCGGGAAGAGAAATAGGGGAAGCGTTTTGGGCTCGCCTTTGACGTGAAAATTAGGGTTTTTTGTTGGTTTTTGAGGAGGTTAAGTCTCATAATTGGATAAGGATCAAAAGGAGGTGGAAAGTTTAATGAGATTAGGTTTCCTAGTTGGATAAGTATCAAGAGGAGGTTACCAAAGCCTATATAAACGGGAGCCTAGATACAATTTTATACACAACTTTTTCACTCCTAGGAATAGTGAAAACCTAGGTTTAGCTTCTGTTTTCTTTAATATTTTTAATGGCTTTTGAGAAAGCCATGTCTAGCTAAATCTCTTTGTTAGGGTGAAAGGATGAACTTGTAGTATCAATTATCTTGTTTTCAAAACTAGGGTTTTCAACTATAAAAGCTTAATGTTAATTTTTTGTCTCTCTTTCAATGTTTTATCTTTCTCGATGATTTTTCATGTTATATGCCATGTATAGTTCATTGTTTGATTAGTAGAAGAACTCGTTGACCCTTTTACGATAATTGTTTTATGAATATTCTTTAACTATTTATGCCGTGTATACCTAGTACTTCGAAATTCTACCTTAGGTTGAGAACAAACAATTCTTTTTGAAAATTCTTTTCTTCGATTCTTAAACGAAATATCTTCCGTGTATTCATAGCTAGATTTGTTATTTTGCACGAGTAAAACGATACCCTTTGTGATGAATGCAAGTAAACCCTAATCTACAACGGATTCCTGAAACCTTAACACTTTTCTATTATTGATTTCAATTATTAAATAGTTTTAACTCATTCGTTAGTTTAATTCTTTATTTTAAAAATCTGAAAAACATCTTTTGACCTGAAAGTTACTTGAATTAATTAGTATAAGTAATACACACTCTCGTGGGAACGACCCGTATTTGCTCTTTTCTACATCTTTCGAAACTGTGCCTTGTGGTAAAACAAAATCAGTTTTCGATGCATCACAACACCAGGAGTAGACTCTATGGTTTCATCCTTAAATTTGAAGGCAGTCGGACTCGGACCATCACGATCATAGCACTTTAAGAGCTTTGCAACCCCGTGTTTGTTTGTGTTGATCTTTTTTTGAAGCTCTTTATCTTTAGTATTCCAAAACATCAAAAAGAGATTCCCATAAGGGAATTCTTCTCTTAGTAACTTTTATGCTCCTATGGACATCCCAATTGGCTTTACAGAGTTTACCAACTCTTGGATGGAATTGAACGATGATCTTAGTTTACATGTTCACATAACAAAGCAGTATGATCAATATGTTGTGTACTTGTTTAATAGACACTTTATATTTTTAAATTCAAATCAGGCTATAAAGGATGTATAGCTCTCAATTATACAACATAGATCATACTGTTGTGTAATGTGTAACTTCATTTTACAGATGCATATGGATGTGTAACTTCAAATTACACAACTACCACAAACTATCATCCATGAAACAAACTTAATATGTAACTCCATTTTACAGATGCCTAGTTTGAATGTATAACTTCAAATTACACAACCACTGCAAAGTATCATTTATGAAAATAAACTATGTAACTTCATTTTTTACAAATGCATATGGATGTGTAACTTCAAATTACACAACCACTGCAAACTAATATCCATGCAACAAACTAAATCATTTCCATAGGATATATACCCAAACATTAATTTACTCTACTCAATACCATGATAACTATTTTTTACAGTAAGCAACAATGTTTAACATCATAATCACAACCACCAAACTTTGTAATATGTCTCAGTAGGTTTTTTCACATGATGTTAAAATAAAATTTTCAACTATCAAATCTACTATAACCAACACCACCAAATTTTAAGATAATGTTTTACTAAAAACATCAAGAACATCAATTAATCAAGAAACCTAGATCAACATGCAGTAGCAGATTCACTAAGAACATCATTAAAACACCAAATATGAAAGAAACTCTAGATTAACATCAATTAATTAGATAGAATCAACATGCAATATCAGACTCACGAATCAACATCGTTGATAAGAATATGAAACCCTAGATCAGAATCAACATTTTTGATAAGAACACATTAGAAAAACAAATATGAAACGCTAGATCAGAATCAACATCGTTTAATAAAATCATGAAGAATAAAAACATCGATGAAAAGAAAGCATAGAACATCATTAAAATCAAACATAACGTACCTGATAATTGCGGATCATCATTTTTTCTTCTACTTTTTTGCCTTTCCCTTTCATTGTTGTTTGATATTATTTTTCTATTCTTAATAGATTTATTATGTGTTTTTATCAGGTTTTCTGGATTTGCAGTTGAAGAAGTTGCTGATTTTGAATTTTGAATCGGTTTTTAATTTGATTTCAGTTATAGAATCAGTTGGAGCAGTTTAAATTTCTTGGGTTTCAAAAAAAATTCGGTTGAAGCAGAAGCAGGTGAGGTGAGATGGAGACGAGATCTGTTTTCTCTCTCATGGGGGAAATTATGTTTCTGTTTTGGGAGGAAAGGTAGATGAGAATAAATATATAGTAAGGGTAATTTAGTCTTTTCAATTTAAAATAAAACTATTTTAATTCGGGGCCTGGGTATAAAAATCTTTTAATTAGGGGCTTGATATTATGGGTAACCCATGGGTGGGGCTTTAGCCTAATTTTCCCTTGCGGAGATACGCTTTATAGAGTCCAGGGAAAAAAGAGGACCCGTTGGGTCGATACCCGTTTCCCCCTCCCACTTTGGATAAAGATGAGGGAGCTATGAGGTGGTGGGTCGTGTTGTAGTACTTCTTATAAGGGTGTATCAGTTCGTTTCTTAGGTTAAGTTTTATAAAGGAAAGTTGTGGGAACGATGTGACAGTTCTCTGCACACGTAGAACCTTTGTCATCGCTTGCTAGTTTTTCCATCATCCAATCTTGAATAAAAGCTAGCATTCTTTTCAAGATCTAATCTGCTTTCACTCGCCGCGACTAACGGGGTCTCGGTTGATTTCTTTTCCTTTAGCTACTTAGATGTTTCAGCTCGCTAAGTTTGAAAGTCCAAAGAGCGCAGACTCACTACGGAACTTGGATACGGTTTCCCGATCGGAGATCCATGGATCACAGACGGTATCTGCCCATATCCTTTTGCCTCTGAAAGCGTCTTTCCTTCTTAATGCCCGGGCATCCATCCAATGCATTCTCTTTGCTTCACTACAGTATTCAGAACTGAAGAGCAAGGCCTACCAGCAACGGTTCCTACCGTTGCGTGTTATCAGCACATCCGTTTTCTTGGTGCCTTTCAAGTGCATTTTTATTTGACTCCGAGTTCGATAGCTTCATGGAACTCTAGTGATTGAAGTTTTTCTTCTCTTATGATGAAAGTGGTTCTTTCTGTACTTTCGCCAATTTCTTTAAGGTTGTTTTTTTTTTCTCTTATGAGTTTACTGAATGAACGACTTAGATCAACAAGAAACAAAAATGAGATATAGCAGCTCGGTCCAGACCTATCATTGAATCCCTAGTAAGACAAACTCTTCTACTTTGTTCCGTTGAGTGGAACTTCTACCTATAAAAGATGATGTGTTTTCGAATGTATTTCTTGTCTTTCAATTGGGTGACTCATCAAACGGAAATCCCATCTAGCAGGAAAGTGCATTCACGAAAAGGCACCTAGCTTACGAGGCCAGAGACTCCTCATTCCCAGATATAAATACCAGCAAAAGCAGGGATAACACACTCCAACAAAGGGGGAACCAATACCGTTACCTTTGTCCTAGGTATTTCCTTAACCTATCTTTACCTTATAAAATCATTAATAGGGTTTCATCAACGAAAACTTTGAATTCTCTCGTGAATGGTGTCGGTAATACTGTCGAGCCAATAATGATAAAGAATTTACACGTTCATCACTATTCGATTAAGCTTATCCACCAATTCTTGGGTATATTGATGTGTATTCGCATAGTGTTAGCGCTCGAGAAAGACATATGTGTTTAGCCTCCGTCCCGTTACCAACCTTGTCTGGTATCCGCTTCGATTATACATCTATTTCACTGGATCAGTTTAGAGGTACGGGTTTCCTCCACCCCCCACTCTGTTGCAAGTGAAACTTCATCGATGGATCAAAGGCTTATGGGCGTTCCCCAACATTTTGGATTATCGGGCAAAGTATGGTAGTAGCAGAGTAATGCCTACCAAGAGTATCAAAAGCAACACCTCCTACCACCTAAAAGAAGTAATCCATTTCTACGAGCGTACCTCTCCTAAACTGCTCTTGCTATTGTTGTTGGGACAAAGAGTAAACGCCATCCCACTGGAACAGGAACTTTTGTACTTTCGCCCTAAATACTGACTTAAATGAATAAGAGAAAGAAGCTGGGTAACCGAGATTCCCCATGAGATGGATGAGAAGAGCTTTTTATATACCGAATGATCCAGCATAGTTAGGTAGGTTATTCACCTTTACTTTATTTAGGGCAGAGGATGAACGATCGCTGCAAGGTTCCACTTTTGCCTCGTAGTAGAATAGAAGCTAGAAAGTCAATTGAAAGAAATACAGATATCAAATAAAGGTTAGTCTATGCGCCTTCTTTCCTATAGCTTCGCTTATCGATACCTTCTAGGTGCTCATACTATCCAATGTTTGTCCCTTTTCCGCATCAGATTCGACTAGCTCGACGATCAAAGGGACTGAATCCACTGAAAGAGCAAGCATCCCACTTGGTCAACAGGTTATCAAAGCGAATATGAAAGTTACGGCCTTGGACACGTGATGGATCGCGAACTTTCTCGTCGGAGCACCTTGATCCCGCTTCTGCTTAGCTCGAGGACCGGGGCGGGACAGAGAGAGAAAACCCAATCTACAAGTTATAGAAAGCCGAGTCACCAACTCCATATGTGTCTCTACAGTGGGAAGGAACTAACCAGCGCGTAGGATATTCTCGAAGAAAAACTACTACTTATTCCCCTTTCGATCCTAGTGCTCTTCTGGTAGTGAGAACCAAACTCTCTTACCTTCACACCTTTCGCGATCAAGCTAAGAAGAGAATTACAAAATGAAGTTCAGGCATGCGAGTCCTCCAACTACCGCTTCAAAGCAGCGAGTGTAGCATCCCAAGTATACAACAACCTGTCGGCCTTTGATCTATCGATGGATTCTGAAACTTATTTTATTACACGGGGTCGGGCATCATTAACGATGTGAGTCCTTCTTCCTCGGTCAACAATCTCTTACACCGGAACTTTCTCAAAAATAGGTCCTGAAGGAACTTATATTATAATAGGCTTAGCTGATCGAAAGGATACAAGACCACCGCTAGAGACCCAAACTCCAAACCTTCCATCTTATATATTCTTACTAAATGAATAAATAAATTATGAAAAGAGCTTTCATTCTATGATGTGAGGATGATACCAATCTGCTATAAAAATGAATATAACTAACTGAGCATCAAAAAAATCCTTCTATTCTAAGTCGAAAGCAAGTAAAATTCTTCCCTAAAGGACACTATTGGACAGTCGACTCGTTCAGCCATTAATAAAGCTTCAACCAGTGACTTTGGAAGAGTTATCGAAGCGCCCAGTGGCTCATACTATAAAGACTCGATTAATCATTGGGAAGCAATGATAGCAATCCATTAAGTTCAAGGCTCGATATAGCAAGCTCTTCGTTTCAAACTGAGAGGCAGCGTCTACAAACTCAGGTGTCCAAGGGATAGAGAAGATACGAATAAAAACCCAAAGGCAGAGAATGGTTAATCAAGTCCAACCAGTATAGACGAAATCCAACATTTCTTAGAGTAAGATAGAGGAAGCCGTTTCATAACTAGCCTGATTAGAAGGAATAGACTCTGGTATATGAAGCACACAAGTCAAACTATCTGAAGATTCTATATTCATCTGAGGCCACCAAGCTCTGCTATTCACTAGGCGCGGGATGTCCTACACATTTCCTCGTCTTTCACTAGCACTGGAGTCAGATCCAGATCAAAGAAAGGTGAAAAGAGAGGCTCATTCTATTCATAGTCCGAGGTCGTGTTACAATATTTAGACAGATGCTTCCGTTGTGAACTTTTTTTTAGGAAAGTCGAAACCAACGAGAAGGTTAAAAGAGACAAAGTACGACACTATATGCCACCTCATAAAGAACCCTTTACCCTTACACCTCGGGCCAACTAAAATTCCCCGCCCTATTCCGGAATACTAAGAAGCCGTCAACTTATGAAAGCTAATAACCTTGGAACCAAAGCGACTAACGAGAGAAAACAACTCACTTAGGAATCCCACTCAAGCCAGCTAATAAAATAACCTACCAAACCAGTGAGATAGGGACAAGGGCACTCCAACAAAAGGAGCCCCAATATCATCACCGATCCAAGTCTCAAATCACTACATAAATAAAGGAGTTTCGTGTTAGTCAAGCAAAAGCCAATACACAGGGACCTGAAAAACCCAATTCCTTGATCTTGGTTTCCTAGCCGTCTGGTCAGTCGAAAAGAAAATCTGCAGATGAAAGAGAGACAAGGATAACTCAGAGGGTAGTACATGCGATAGTCCACATCATCCTCCGGGTGGTAATTCTCGTACCCAATTCCCAGTTGACTTCTACCTCTATCTTCAGAGGATGCTTTAACACTTAATCTAAATTGTCCATCCGACTTTCCATCCTATGACCATTTACAAGAGGCGTATATCCCATCTCTTCTGAGGGAAGCTTACTAAGCCAACCTTTTTCCCGACCGGATAATAACACATGCAATTTCTCAGTTGCACGGTGCCCGGAGCTCTTATTTCACTTAGAATTTTTTGCGCACCCAGTCACACTTCTTACAAGCAGGGTGTCTGGGGTCTTCTTTGACTCTAGTCCCTTTTGCCTACCTACTCTGCTTGGTATGGAATCCTGGGGACTGGAGCTTGTCTTCCACCTCTAGTCTCAACTTAGTACCCATTGAAGTTCATACGACCAGTCCCAGGGAGTTTACTTACTGTCTTGTTCCACAAGGCAGGGAAAGGTGTTCTCTTAGACCTATGCCTTTGTATCGAAACAAATTGAAGAGGAACAAACTAACAGTACTAGGTAGATGCCCACGCACCGTCATAGAACACTCTTCCATGGCCTAGGGGATTCAAGCTAAGATAGAACGGCCCATAGAAGCAATGCCACTCCTAGTGCCAATTCTCTTTCTCCATAACTTACATTAGATCCCAGTACCTTTGCCGGTGGGATATTTTAATAACATAACGACCAGTAGAATCTATTACTAAGCTTCCATCCCAAAAAGGACAATAGAAAGATACCCTGCTCCTAATCTGTGTACATAATATCGTCGATCCTACTAATCCGTTCTTATAATGTCCCAGTTATGACTCATGCCATGGCTCCTAAATCTTCTTCCACAACAAGAAAGACCAGGGTCGTTAACGACTCTATTGTGAATGGGTGCAATCCTACCCTTGGAATCTGACTTAGCTCTTCTTCTGTGCCCACCGATCCATAGAAGACAACTCCTGCAAATCGCCAATGGAGATGCTACTAGGAGATACTTTAGGCCTTCGAGGTTTACAGTTTATTGGTTTCTCCATAGGCTTCCAGTTGACAAAGGGGATCTATTGACTCTAGTTTCCTCAGGCTTTTATATCCCAGGGTGATAGCCTGCCTGACTGTGACCTACAGTCGAACAAAGACGAAAGTAGGTATATTATTTTCTTATATTTTGTGGGTAAGGTACATTCTATACATTCTCACTTTTGATGTAAAAAAATACATATTGGTGTTAGTTAAGCTTTGCTACCCTAAGTTCGCATGTTAGCAATCTGTAATGTTTGTTATACAATCAAAATCTTTTTCTTAACTGATAAAAAATTATACTTACTGAGTCTTTTGATTCTTTTCCTCTCTACATAGAGTCTAGAAAGGAAACAAATAAACCCATCTTTAAACAAGGATGGAGATATCTTTTTCATCTTCCAACAGAAAATAAAATAAATTGGGAGTTCTCTTGGGTGTATATAATGTAATGTAGTAGTACTCTTTTTAAGCTATAATCACTTGAAATTCGTTTTGTGTTTCCATTTCCTTATAAAAAAGATGATGAGTTAATGATATAACAGGCAATATAGAGTTGAGACTTGAGAGTGTTTTTCCAAACAACACAGCAAGTCAGAGAGACAAGTAAAAAAATCAGTAAAAGAGAAGAACATCTTTTTATCTTACTGTCTTTTGATCATTCATATTCGAAATGGGTTTTCAGTAAAGAGAAGGTTTTTGATGAGTGATTACGTTTACACAGAGGTTAGAGAGTGATAGAAGCAAAAAATTAGAAATACACTACCGTGTGGGTCTATAATATCCAATCCAACTTTATACATTAATATTTCACAGTGTTATGGTTGAGTTCTTTAGTGGGTTATCTCTCATTCTATACTTAGTCAAGTGTTGATGGATTTTTGTAACGGGACAGAGTTAGATTGAACTATTTTAAACCATTTGTCTTCTTATAGTAAGCAAGAACACTATCTTTTCTACACCTAGATCAATAATTCCTCTTAAAGTTTTAATTCAATTGTCTTTTGATGTATAAGTGAAGCTTCTCCCTTATTGAAGGTTTCTATAAAGCTTTGTTTATAGATGAGTTTTACTTCATTTGTTGGATGTCTTTTCAAGCTTCCTAGACTCAGTATGAAGATTGGACAATGGGTTTTGATTAGAAGTATGACTTTAAATTGTAGACCTTCTAAATTTAAAATAGCAAGTACTTATAAGCTTAAGAAAGATAAGGAAGAGCTAATGCAAGGAGGAGGATCTAATTGTGCGGCCTCAAACCAACAACAACAACTGATGGATTGTAAAATTTGGGATTATGTTTGCCCAAGGTTCTTAGAAACTATTGTAATAACATACCAACAAGGTCACACTTATCCTAGGGATGTGAACAATGTTAATTAAATAGAAGTTTGGATACCCTTCAAAAAAAAATCGAACTTTTAATTTTTTTACGAAATATTCCTTGGTACAAATGTATAATCTTGAATTATTGAAAATAAACCTGGCTAAATTGGGGCCTACGTGAATTATTTTGGCCCTACAACTAAAAGACAAAATAGGGTCATTATGAAGTAAATGGCAAAACCCCCTTGTCCAACTATTTACGTCAATGCCTTATTTACCCCTTAGTTAATTAGTATTAATTAATTCGATTAGTAGTTGTTAGTCGTGTTAGTTTTGAAATTAACTAGTGTTAAGAAATCATCAAAACTTACAAAAGGTTTCAGGATTTTTGATTTTTTTGTTGAAGTTAATCAACCCAGAATCGGTGGATATGAAGGATAACGTATGCCGATTCTAGGTTGATTAACTTCAATCATGAAGAACACCAGAATCGGTAGATGTTTCCTTTCATAAACAACGATTCTTATAATCGTTGGATGTGGATATTGTTATTAAACGATTCTGATACACTTTCATAAAAGACAAATTTCATTCA
Source organism: Papaver californicum (assembly GCA_023531435.1). Lineage (NCBI taxonomy): Eukaryota > Viridiplantae > Streptophyta > Magnoliopsida > Ranunculales > Papaveraceae > Papaver > Papaver californicum. The sequence continues at coordinate 1,233,377 of JAJJMC010004708.1, read as the reverse complement.
TAGTTTAGGAAATTAGCTCATTGTGTTACATGATCTAGTACGCGTATTCTTGAAGCTCGCACATTAATACATCGTTAATGAACCTCCGAGCACGTTAGTTCAACATGGCGTATTCCTTCGCGTGCATGAACATTCTTTCCCCGTTTCGAATCTGCCATTTACTATGGAATCGTTCGGCCTAAAATCAAATCGATTACACGTTAGTATGCGAACATCAAATGATGAAAGAGGGATAAACATGCCGAACTACTCACTTTCTCGCTATTAGAAGCTTGAGGATGATGCTCGTGAACCATTCTTGTAATTTTACGGAACTCTCGCATTTCACTTTTAATGATGTAGAATCTAGCTGTTAGGTCTCTCCTGTGATGGTTAGGGTTCCCGATGCGGTCATAGAAGAATTCTTTGACTCTCTTCCTAAACATCGAATAAATTTTGAACGAGCATTCGTGGAAGACGGGAATGAACGACTTGAACATCTCCAAACTTCATCTGGTTCCCAATCCATTTCCTCAGCTATATTTGAGTAGTGGATGAAGTGGGATTGAGTAAAAGGCGTAAGTTTGGGGCAAGTTAGGTCAGAGATAGAGGTCCTTCTTATATAGAGGTAGACCCAACGACTATTTGTTTTCTTCAAAAAACTCAAAATTTAGGTGAAATGTTATGTATGAATCGTTCGATATGTAATACATCATCGAACGATTCTTGGGTTATCGAAAATATCAAAAATCAGGCTTGGTAGAATCGTTCTATACATCGTTCCACATGGAACGATTCTAGGCTAAAAATAATATGAAAAAATTGCTTTTTTCTCTTCTTAGAATCATTCGATATGGTTGTCCACATTGAACGATTCTAGGCTAAAAAACCAACAAAAAGTTTGATTTTTTCACCGCCTGGAATCGTTCGTTATGGTTGACCATATCGAACGAATCTAGGCTAAAAAACCAACAAAAAGTTAGGTTTTTTCTCCACCTAGAATCATTATATGTGGATACCCATATCGAACGATTCTAGGCTAAAAAACCAACATAGATTTTTTTTTTGTCTGCCTAGAATCGTTCGATATGAACGTTTACATCAACCGATTATGAATACCTGGAAAAAGTTCTGGTTTTCCTGTACAAAATCGTTGGATAGGTTTATCCACGTCTAATGATTCTGGCAGAAAAAACATCTAGAGTTCTAATGATAAATTGGCACGAATTGTAGTTCTTTTATCGCGTCTTAGCATACACAACAATTTTAAAACCAACTAAATCCGTTCCTTTATAAACTAATAAACCTAATTATCCATATGATTAAATCTGAACGAAAAACATAATCTTGTGGTTGTTGTGGTGGTGCTGGTGGTTCTCCTCCGTCAACGCTCTCGTTATCTTCCTTATCACTTTGCTCTTTACCTTGAGCTCTATCAGATTCTGTATCAGAAGACGAAGAATCTTCTTCTCCTTGTTGCTCCACTTCAGGTGGTTCATTGATGGAGACATCTTTAGCTTTGCCGCTGAACCCTTACGGTGCTTATCCCCCAAGTTCTTACCGCTCTCTCGACGAGGTCCCAAGCTTTAAGGAGAAACAAGATCATATTTTTTCTTCGCTCTCTTTTTTCGGTACCTTTCTCTTGCCTTTATCCCTAAAGAGTACGACAACATACGATAATCAACAATCGAATTCAAGTGAATTTAGGAATTCCAAGAGTATAATCGGCCACCGCGATACATCCACATCCAACGATTCCTAGTATTATAGACTAAAGAATCGTTCGATGTTGGTGTTCATATCCAATGATTCTAGGCTAAAAACCCAACATAAACATTAGGGTTTTTTCCGATCCATAATCGTTAGATATGGATGTCCACATACAATGATTCTGATACAGTTCAGAATCGTCCTATATTTTTGTTCATATCCAACGATTCTAGGCTAAAACCCAACAGACAAATTGGGTTTCTTCTCCACCCTGAATCGTTCGATAGTGATGTCCACATCCAACGATTCATATAAATGTTCAGTTTCTTCTCGACCTAGAATCGTTGGATGTTCATGTCCACATCCAACGATTCTGGGTCGATGACACTGATATTTCAGTTACTTCGGAATCGTTCGACGGGGGCATGAACATCAAATGATTCAAATTGGAATCGTTGGATGCAGACATAAACATCGAACGATTCGAGGTTTCACAGAAAACCTAGAAATTAAAAATTTTAATTTTTGAGTAAGGGCATGTGATTGAAACCTAATTTAGAGTGATGAAATGATAGAAAAGTACCTGATTCGAGCCGTTTTTTGTATCGAGTTAAGAGTTTCTTCGTCTTCCTCCTCCGTAACCGTTTGTTTATTTCGAATTGGTAATCCAATTCCTGGATCACTTCCACTAGGTTCGGTTGATCCTCCAGAGGGAAACTTCGATCGTTTTAACATTTTCGTTATAAAAAAAAACGATTAATCGTTTTTTGAATCGTCGGTTTTTGACGATGTTTTGGTATGAAATGGAGAAGAAGAGTAAGAAAAGAGTAGAAGAGAAGAAGAATCGGTTGATGAAGAATAAGAAATGGATTAAATTAATTAATTTAAATAATTAATTTTATTTTTAGTTTGTATTTTAGATTTTTGTAGAAGATAATTTTATATTTTTATATAAAAATAGACACTCTTATCTATTAGTATAGATGAACACAAAATTTAATATGGTCAAGATAATTCACATAGGCCTTAATTTATTCGGGAAAAGAAAACTCCTACATCACCGACGGTAATTGCCTTGTTCATAGAAAAATAGATGGATAATCTAGTTATTAAATGTTTTGATAAGAATAATTTTCTTATATAAAAAAAGAAAAAGAAATTTTTACTAGGGCTGTACAGGAGAGTGACGAGCAGGTATGATGACAACGCGTACCCCCAACGCATCAGAAAAAAAAAAAGGAAAAAGAAAACAGGGCAGCGGGCAGCGGCTCTAACCATACGACTTTCTCTTTAATTACTTTCTTTGTGATGGTCCCACCCACTCTCAATCATCTTACATCTCTTCTATGTTGTCTATCTTCTCAGCTGGAGCCCACCAAGTTTGAATTTCCACTGTTTACACTTCCATTTCACGGCTCACATTCGTCGATCGACTTCATCATCAGGTTCTATGCATCACCACGTGTCGACAATCCATTTGTTTGTTTCATTATAGACTAAATAAACTACTACTATTTTATAATTTCAAAGCAACTTGAACCTCAGGCTCGGTATAGAGGTTCGGATCAAATACGACAAGCAAAAGCCAACAAGAAATTGTAGTGGGGTGGGGGAGAGAAAGTGTGAGACAGAGAGGAAAGAATTGAAAAACCAAAAGAGAAATAATTGCAGGGCAGGGCTGAGATAGAGAGAGAGAGGGAAAGAAAGAGAGGTTTTGGGTTTGGATTTGGATTTGGATTTGGATTTGGAGAGTTTAGGGAAGGAGGGAAAGAAATGGGGAAGATAATGAAGAGGAAGAAGAAAGCAGGAGGAGGGAATAAGCCAGCTGCAAAGGTTGATTTAATATCTAGAAAAGCTGGAGTAGTAGTAAAACATCACCAGCTAAGTCCGGCAACGGAATCTGAACATAAACGAAACATCCGGCGTCGGAATCCGAGTTATGGGTATGACTTCGACGATGATGAAGAAGAAGAGGATGAAGAAAAAGAAGAAGAAGAAAGGAGGAGGAGAAGAAGGAGAGAGAAAAAAATGAAGTTGGTTTTGAAATTACCAGGTGGTCGTTATAATAATAATAACAAGAATAATAATCATCATCGCCATCATAATAGTAGTAATAATAATAATAATAAAATTAAAGATGAGGGTTTTAGTGGAGTTGACTCAGTGACGAGTCCGACTCAGTCAGAAGATGGAGAAGGAGGAAGAAGAACAAGAACAAGATTAAAAAGATTGGAACTAATGTCTGAGAGTACTTCTTCTGAGTATGGCGGAAGTGTTAAAAAGACTAATAATAATAAGAAGAGGAAAATTCAAGGTAGTGTTAATGATTTCTATGATTATGATGATCCTAATGTCGACGATAATGATGATGATAGGAGTGATAAATTGTTTCATGGATCCACTGATCAGAAGACAAAAAAGGTATAATCTTAGTGAAGAAGTAGCTAGCTAGACCAGTCCAGCTCAGCTCAGCTTGGCTCAATATCTCTCTATGTGTGTCTCTGTCTCCCTAATTTGTTTCTTGATATTAACCGTTTGGTCAACTGTCTCAACTAACCCCACACATAGATTCTTCTCTCTGTATCTCTGTTATTGAACATATACAAATATGAGTTCGTTCCCTTTCTACATATTTGCATTTACTTCGTTTTAGTACTGTCGAGAATTTCACTAACAACAATGATGATGACTCTTTCTTTAGCAGGAAAGGGCGCACAATGATATAAAAGGAACGGGTTTTGTTTCAGGTATGGTTTTCATAATCTGTGTTGGTTATCCTGGTGTTGGGTTTGATTGATTAAACACTCACATTTTGATGGTTTGTTAGGTGTTTCATTATCGGATATGCAAGAATTGGAGTTAATTCTGGATAAGCTTCAAAGGTACATAGCTAGTATTTGTTTTTCAGTTGTTTTTTGTATTGTTTCAATGCTTAGCTTGATTTTGATTTTTCTTTCTGTAATGTGGCAGGAAAGATACATATCATGTTTTTGCTCGGCCTGTGGATCCTGATGAGGTACTTGGATTATAATTTTTCCACTAATTTTACATGAGTGCTCATTCTTATGTTTCGATGTAAAGATTTAAAAACTTCCATTTATTTATGAGGTTGGCTTCATTGGCAGCTTCCCGACTATTACGACGTAATTGAGCATCCAATGGATTTTGGAACCATAAGGAAGAAATTGGCAGGTGGGACTTACTGTAACTTGGAGGAATTAGAGGTAGGTTCTCATTATCAACAATTTTTTTTTGTGGGGGCCTATGGTACAGGAAATTGATTTTGCAGTCGAGTTTTCTTCCTAATCTTGCACATCATTTTGGAATTGAAACATAGAGGTCCATGCAGTTAACACTCTTGCTTGATGCCCTTGGATTTCCAGGAGTTATTGTGGAGTAAGAGAGACGCTTTGTAGGATTAGAGAGCTAGAGAGGCTTACAATTTAGAAAAGACTGGCAATTTATGGAGGATATATTTTAGACACCACTTGTACGACAAACTATTGACAACAGGAAAACAATTAAGTTTTTAAATGTAATGTTAGCTGTGATACTTCCAAGAGGTGTAAAGGAGAAAGATCAAAGACTACAATGTTGTAAGATATAACCCACTGATGAGTAACCTATACTTGTGACTTGCATTCTATAACTGTTTAAGCCACGTTAATGACACATTATTTGAGTGAAAGATGTAGTAAGATTCTTAGTTTTTCTTGAGCGGAGGGCATTAATTTTGGAAACACATAATGACAACGCTCAATGAAGCCTCATTATAGTAGGAGTTTACGTTCATATCAACCATGACTTTAGGTAGTTACTCTGCTGATGTCATGGTAAAAGTGCAACATTCTTCATTTGTTGCTTTTAAAGTAACTTGACTGGTCTGTTTCGATTCATACTGCTCTTGTTTGATTAAATGTTTAATAAGTGATATATCCTATAAAAGATGGGTTTGAGCCTTTCATGTTGATATCTTATGGCTTCTAAAGTTCACCATCTTCAAATGCAGAATGATGTTAATCTCGTCTGCTCAAATGCAATGCAATACAATGCAGCAGAAACTGTTTACTTTAAACAGGTATGTGACTTTACATTCTATTAGTTTTTACTTTAAGTTTTCTACATTGTTCAACATAATGATTCTTCTTTATTGATTTGGAGAAGGCACATTCCATACAAGAGTTGGCAAGAACAAAGTTTCAGAGCTTTAGAATTGACAGTGAACACACAAAGGCAGAGGCCAAGTCAGAGCAGAAGACCAAATGCAACTCCTTGGTGAAGAAGCCAGAGAAAAATTCCTTGTGCACACCCTTCCAAGAACCCGTGGGTTCTGATTTCTCCTCAGGTGCCACTTTTGTTAGTGTGGTAGATACATGTGCATTGTCAATACCTGCAGTACAAGCTGGTTGTGAGAAGCCTACCAGTGGCGATGGGCTCGTTAATGAAAATTCTTCCTTGACAGAGAATAAACCCGATGAGGCCGAGGAACAACTTTCAGGTGCTAAAACAAATAGTTAATGCCTATATGTTTATTTTGAAAAACATTTCTGGGATTTCTGAATTTCTTTGATTAAAATGAAAACTACTTGTTGTCCTTTTTTTTTTGTCTTCTACAGAGAAGGATGTCCCAACTAAACTTGGGAAAAGGCATGCGGTGATAGATGGGAACCGCCGGACAACTTACAATATCTCTAGTGAACCAGTAGTTCATACTGAATCAATCTTTACACCTTTTGAGGGAGACACAAAACAACTAGTCGATGTATGTAACAAAAACTGAATTTCCCTCCTGCAGCTTTGCAGATTACTTATCCTGTTTCAATTTTTTTCAATCAGGTTATGCTTCATGAAGACCATTCTTATGCCAGAAGCCTGGCTCGTTTCGCTGCAGCTCTTGGACCTTTTGCCTGGAAAGTCGCTTCTCTGAGAATGGAACAGGCACTTCCTACAGGGATGAACTTTGGCCGTGGGTGGGTTGGAGAATATGAACCCCTTCCAAAGCCTTTACTGATGCCTAGGAGTCGTACGCAGAAAGCACAAGCTACACTTTCACCAAAGATAACTGAATCGAGAACTAGAAATTCATCAGTAGTTGCACCTTCTAGTAAGCCGCTTGATCCTGCAAACAATTCCCCCTTGAGTTGGCCCGTTTCAGCAAGGAAGCCACCTGTGGTTGGTTCTGATAGAATGAAGCCTGTTCCTCTTGCCACAAATAAGCAAGAAAACAAGTTAACAATTAACTTTGCGAAACCGGAAAACATTTTGAGGCAGATTGAGTTAAATTCTTCACCCTCATCCAGTGGGACCCCTCACAGTGCTTCTCCGCGAAATCCTTTTGCACGTGATTCAGAAACGAAAAATCGCACACTTCAGATGGTTTCAAGGAATGGAATCGTGGATCAGTCTGCAGCTTTCAAGAAACCAGAAGTTGTCGGGGAGGTCATCAATAGCACGAATAGTGATTGGGTTAGCCCCTCTCGAAAATTAATTTCTAAAACAGAGGCCAGATCCGGAATTTATTCTCCACGTGGAAATCAAAATCAAGGTACTAATGAACCAAATCAAATGATGAGACTACTTGCTGAAAAGACGCAATATCAGCTGACATCCTCAAAACCACCGATGATTGACATTCAACAGCTTATGATGTCTGCCCCGTCCCAAAGAAGAGATGATTCCAGCGCTGTGGCAACTGGTGATCATCATCAGAGTCTTAATGATGCCAATCGTATGACGAGGATGTTGGCCGAAAAGACAGAACATCAGCTGAAATGCCAAAGCCGACCCACCACTGACACCCGAGAGCTTTTGATGTCAGTTCCTTGTTCAAGAAGAAATGATTCTAGTGCCACTGCAAGTGACCATCATCTGTGTCTTAGTAACCCCAGTCAAACGCCAAGGATGTTAACTGAAAAGACACAGCAACAGCTGAAATCTTCAAACCCACCCACTGTTGGCACTCAGCAGCTTATGATGTCAGTTTCATATCCAAGAAGAGACGGTTCTAGTGCCGCTGCACCTGACCATCATCAGGGTCTTAGTAATCCTAATCAAATGCCGAGGATGTTAACTGAAAAGACACAGCAGCAGCTAAGACCTTCAAACCCACCCACTACCGGCACTCAGCAGTTTATGATGTTAGGTTCATCCCCAAGAACAGATGATTCAAGTGCCGCTGCAACTGCTGCTGCGCGGGCATGGATGTCCCTAGGGGCTCCGCATAAACCCTTGGAAAAATCACCCAGATTGGAGATGTCAGGTGCTTCTCTCTTCAACCCAACTCAAGAATCGTCACAATCTGTACTTCATTTTCGAGGAGAACCTCCTTCAGGGGGTTTACAGATTCAGTCTCTGAACAGGTTTCACCCTCAACTTTTAGGCAGGGAACCACATTTCCAGAACAGCAGACAGATGGTTTTCCCACAAAGAGTAACAGCTGACTTGTCACAGTTTCAAATGCAGCCTCCTTGGCAAGGTTTCATCCAACATACTACACAAACAAATAAGAAAAGAGACATGCTTCCTCCAGACTTGAACCTTACTTTCCAGTCGTCAGGATCTTCAGGCATTTTGGCGGACTCTCAACTACCTGACTTGGCTTTGCAACTCTAATTTTGTTTGTTTTAAGGCAGAAAAATTTAAAAATAAAATGAGTGAATCCCTTGCTTGCCATTTAGGTGCTCATAAATTTTGCACTCAGAGGGAGCTCTCTGGTTCATCTTCGTCAACTGGGTTACGTTGGCATTAAATACCTCTACATCAAAGTCGGTGGGTATTTATTAGACAAGCATTCTTAGCATCACAAAAAGGAATACAGTATGTGATTAGACAGTTTTGAAGTAGTGAAGATCGATTGGAAGCTGAAAGAATCATGCTCTACTGTTGTTTTAGTGTATTGTCAGCTGAATCCTCTCTGTACATGGAATTACAAAGAAGAATGAATGAAATTAGGTGTAAACTAATAGACTTGTTAAACTTAAACCTCTTCTCATTAATCAACAGAAAATCCTTGCACAAATGAAAATCCTTAAATAATGACCCTTATGGCATGTAAAGCAGAAAAGTCATTTAGACAAGCACTACGGTTTGGTTAACCAAATTTCTCGACAATCTAGCAATAAGCAACTACTACGGTAGCAAAAATTACTAGACTGTAGTAGTTAGTTAAGTTATAGCTTACCAAAACTACACATCTGTAGTGCTGGGGACTTCGTTTCCGCCTATAAATTTAATATTTGTGTTGAGACCTAAACTGAGAAGTCTTGCACCCTAATGCATGTACATCACACCTCCTACGGTAGTTGTTAAAGCCCTCTGGAGCTCCTGTTTTTCTCTTCCGGTGATTCTAGGGTTTTTCCCAGAATGTATCCTAATTTTTGGCCTAATTCTTCTTCTGATGATTGATTCAACCTCTGAGCAAAAAGATATACCTTGGTTATATTTCATCTCTTCAACAAGTTTAGTAATGAGCATAACGGCCCAAAATGAACTATATTATGTATGTTATTCGAAGCCTTTTTTAGAAGTCCGAGCTTTCCTTTCACTACCAGCCTGAAAGCTGAAGCCATTTCAATCTTAGAACCGACTAGAATTGACAGAATCCTTGTTTCACAGGATTGGCTTTATTTTTATCCGAACTTCCATTTCCCGATAAAGGTATTAGCAGGGAAAAGCACCAACTACTGTTCAGGAACCAGGAAACCTAACATCTCTACCCGTTGTAATTCCTTTTGGATATCGTCTTGTTTTAGCTGATCTCAGTATAGGTGTTTTTTTATGGATTTCTATTTCAAGTATTGCTCCTATTGGTTTTCCCAAAAAAGGAGACTCTAACCCTAGGTGGTAGCCTTCCATAAACACTAGAGACCCTTGAAATGCTCGTAGGAATTGATTCGCTACCGACATCTGTAGGAGTTGTGAAGAAGAAAACTAAAACTCTCTTTTTCTCGCAAGTAGTTTTGTTGGTTGGTTAATTGGTCGAACCCCATTTAGCCCAAGCGGGAAGGTAGCACAGCTTGGTCATAGTACAAGCCCCACTTCAGCAGGATTCTCAAACTACGGAACGAACTGCTTTCACAGAGGGGGACCAAGATCCGTAGCAAGGCATCCAATGGAGAATGACCTTTTTTTTCACACTTCTCTCACACGCGATCTTGGTATTCTATTTGATATTAACGATTCTATCTTCCGAGTCGTTTAACCTCAATGGATATTTTTTTAAAAAAAATCTAGTCGTCATGAATTTTTCCTATAAAACCAAACTAATCTTCTCAAACAAAATTTATCCCAATCAATTGAGTTTTCATTGATTTTTTTTATCCTCCAATATTCAATTTGTCTCTCATTTTAGTTCAATATAGTGAGGAATTTTAGTACCGATGAAGATATATTGATCTGACAAAAGCTTATATTTGCATAGTTGTTGACGGAGCTATTGGTTCAGGGTAACCAATGACAGTTCTTTGGGAATGAACTCATGGAATCTTTATTACAAATTAACAGAAATCAACATGGTAGAAACATCAAATCATTACAAAATAGATTTGGTACAAATAAAAAAGATGTGAAGGAGTACATGAGAATTCTTACCTCTATATTCCGCCAAAAGTAAGAGTGGTGCACCTCACAAAGACTTGGTAAGTTATTCAATTGAATTAATTTTTCATTCAAATTATTGGTATTATTTAACTTATTGTATAATACACAATTTTCAAACTCGAGAAGGCCGAGAGCAATATCAAAGGCAATTCCAAATGCCCTTTAAATTTGATGGTTGTTATGAATCCATGAGAAATATGAAGTCATCGTTCAACAAAATGTGGACCCAAGCCAAAATGACTGTATACCAACTGAAGAGGCTGATGGGACATAAATACTATTAAATGAACAAATTTGTTGGAAGTACAAGGAGATGGCGTGGCCTATAGAGAACAAAGTAGTTAAACGAGAACTCAATCGTCAAAAGGATATTATGAAGGGGATTATCCGAGAAGAAAAATATGGTCGGGGTAGTACTTCAAGAACAACAGAAGAATCAGTTATCGATTCATAAGTGACAAACTAATGGAATAACTCTAACAAAAATAATTAAAAAAGGAAGTAAGAAGAATGCAACAAGAAGTTCAGTTTAATGTCATAGGCCAGTGAGTAATGTAGTTTTAAATTCGAATATGATATTTTTAATGTAATTTGATTTTGTTATGAATTTAGTTTGATTTGCTTCAGTTGATGTTAAATTTTAAAATGAGTTGAGTTTGATTTGCTTCAGTTGATGTTAATTTTGGTTAAATAAAGAAGCACCACAATAAGGAACAAGGGATAGTGAAATTCAATTAAAAGTTCGTGAAATTTAAGTTACCGCCGATGGCGAAATCTAAGTTGTCGCCAATAGATTAGATTTGTTGGATCCGAACGAGTCTATATTGTTAGCCTTTGGATGGCTAATTCAAAAAGCCAGCGGATATATTTTAATAATTTCCAATTTTTTCTCTTCTCTATATAAGATCACATCCCAACCTTTCCAAATCACCCCAAATCATCTATTGAACTTGAGTTTTCTTCTCCATCTCTATATTCTCTATTCTCTATTCAAGTTGAGTTTCTTCTCCATTTATATTCTCTGTTCTACAACTAAAATGCCTAAGAACTACGATATCGAGGAAGACTTGCATCTCGTTACTTCTTAGTATTTTAGAGAAGGAAAGAAAATATCCAAATATGAAAGAATTTTTTCCACGAGTTATAGAAAAAATTGTAGAATTATATCATGAAAATCCTCATAAGTGTACTGATACTGGAATTCACAGTAGAATGAGTATTATCAAGAGAGAAATTGATGGATTTGCTAAGCGCCTTGATGAAGCTCATTCGAAGAGTAAACACTTGGATTATGAGAATCGTGTAAGTTTTCGAAATTTGTTAACAATTATATTTAATTTTTCTTCATATTTTTGTCTACTAAACTTATGGTTTATCTATTTACATCATGCAGGTTTTATTTGCGAGAAATGAATATTTCAAAATCAACAACAAACCTTTCTTATACGACTATGAACTTCTAATTCTTAAAGATAATGTTATTTTGTTGACGATCAAGTTGTATACGGGGATATGGAGGAAGAAGATAATATAACACCAATTTCAACTCCAGTTCATTCCTTTAACCCAAATCCGTTTTCAAGCATAATTGAAATGATGAGGGTACCAAGTACACCAAAATCTTTTCGATATCAATCTATGCAGACTCACCTTGTATAATCTTATCGAAACAATAACGACCAAAATATTATTTCAACAAGGTGATTCTTGGTGATAGCCAAAGTTATATTCGAACTAAATATGGGATCGTTACCAAGAAGTATTTAACGTACAAGTGTATTTACTTTAATTATAAAACTAGATATTATAATACGTAAGTAAAGTAAATCATATAGACACACAAAATTTTGTTAACGAGGAAAACTGCTTGGAAGAAAACCTCGGGACCTAGTCTAGTTTTGAATACTCTTAGAATTAAGACGCTATACAAATTGACTACCGTTACTTTGTATAGTTGAGACCAAGTAAACTATCCTAAGTTACCAAGTTCCTTCAGTATCCTTGAGCCTACAACCAATCTGGCCAACACACGTGAATCCCAGACAGAGTCCACTATCTTGAGTTGTTTCACCACTGTGAATACTTCTGTACACGACTTTTTTGGATGGTAACCCGAAACTGTAAATGATGAACCTGCTACATTAATCAACTCACTTATTAAATACCTAGAATCAATATCAGTGATAAAATAGAGTCAAAGGATCTTTCATTTAATCAATAACTCATTTGGTCAAAAGATCTAACTAAGACAATCATTATCGAAATAACCAACCTTGATGAACAAGCTCTATCCAAGCAACTTAATGCAACTAGAAAGTTTGTTCGATCTTCTACAAGTCTGATGTTTATCAAGATAAACTGTTTATACAATCCTAGAGAATCAAGTTTGCATATAGTCACACTTAAAGATAACTAAAAAGAAAAATCTTCAAGAGTAACCGTTGCAAAATAACTTGATTCCACCATTGATCAACCGCACAGAACAAAGTCTTTTAACATTGACTGATCAACAGTTCTACCCTATAGATCAAGAATCACTTAGTTTTGTATTAGTCAAATATTCAAACAAACTTGAGCGACCTTATAGTAGAAGAAAAAAGACCTTAGAATAAACGAGTTTGATAAATCGAAGATGACTACACCTTTAGTTCAAACATAAATAATCAAAGAAAACTAAATAACAATCTAGCCTTCCACCAATGGGAAAACTAGAGGCTTCTTGATCCCAAAGAAGACCTTAAAAAAAGGCAATGCAAGATGTTTCACCTAATTATATTACTCATATCTCTTTAACAAGTTGTTTTTTCCACACTCTACAGAAGGTGTGTTCTAGGATGAGTTTGTAAGAATACAAGACTTATTATTTATAGTGTTATGATAAAGGCATTGATTGGAAACACTTACTTACCAATTTTGAAAATTCTCAAGATATGCAATAATAATATATTTATGAAATTAGAAAATACCAAGTAATATCAAACTCATAATCGATTTCTCACATAGTAGGAAACTAATATTAATTGTCACATAACATGTATTTTACCAATATATCTTAGTAGAGATATACAAACCTATGGGAATGGAAATCATATAATTCGATACCAAATATGATATTGAAAAATCGATATCTTGGGATATTGCCGTGAGTATCAAAGGTATATACTTGAACATTATCATTATGTTGACATTTTAATGAACTTTCAAATCTAACTCATATACATCTCGATATATGCAAAAACCTGTGAAGATTAACAGACTAATCGAAAATATAAAAGAAAGTTAGATTCACTCAGGATCGTTCCTGACATGGGATCGATCATGGGATTGCTCCCGTTCCATAGATCGTCCATGTTATAAGGATTAATCCTGAATCCATATTTCGACTTTGAAACAAGTTTCGTAAATCTACTTCGTTAAACTATGTTTCTGAAATTGCTTTCAAACATATTTATTAAGGTATAGATTCACCCAGAATTTCAACTCACTAAATGACAACAAGTTACCAATTAGTGTAATGGCATAAACACGAACTCCATAGATTAACTGTACTTCGTAAATCCATATACTTTAGGTTGTTAAAACAACTAATGTATATCTTTACTTTTGATACTTAGATCACTGTATAGTGAGCTAGTCACCAAAGTTATTGTAAAAAACATAATGTTATGCTTTTTAATGAATAAAGACTTGCAAGAACAATAAATAAAAACATAATAAGTCAAGTCTATAGCAACTAACCTCAAACTGAAGGGCGATATCTTTGATACGTCTTTAGGTCTTCATGAGTAACTAGAGATAGTCTCAACATTTATACGTTCTTAGTCTAACCTAACAAAGTTGACTTTAATAATCTACTCAAGCTACTCTGAATTATGGATCTAAACTTGACATACCAATGCTTGGTGGGTTTAACCGAGCAGTGCTCTAACGATCCCTCCCTTTGTCAATTTTAGTGACAAAACTCTGTACATATGGAGAATACAATAATTAATATAAAAATTACATTATATAACAATCTCTTAATTCTATCTTCATAGGCTTGATCCGAGTTTCAACAATAAAATTTGTCCTGCAAATATTTAAAATAAAAGTCATTGATGAAGCATTTGAATAACAATAACTCTACCCCCTAAAGGTCAGATGGGTATATATTCAATCATAACATAATTGTTATTCAATTCGTAGTATGTAAATACTACATAACATGATATGTTTCCCCCCCTTAATTAATACTTTATCTCTTTTCTGTTAGATAAATAATTTTTATAGCACATATGTTCTTTCTCAGGTGATTGAATCACTCTATGCTCCATATATTTCTCCCCCTTTTTGTCACGTAAAATAACAAATTTATGGCAACAAGTATTTCAAAAAAACTTCACAAGTTCATAAGAATTCCATCAACCTATAAAAGTTAAAGGAAATTAGAGGTCTAACACACCATCTTCGATAAGTTTGCTAAGATCAAAATTAACTTTGCCTCTTATCAGGAAAAATAATTACCTGAAGTAATTTTTCCTAACTTTGATAAGCCTAACTAATTTCATAATTAACTTAGTTACTTATCAGGAAAACGATTAACCAGAGTAATACTCCCCTAGTTTCGACAAGCCTAAGTAAAATCAAAATTGATTTAGTTACTTATCAGGAAAACAATTATCATAAATATTTTTTCCCTTAATTTCCAAAACCACACTCCACACAAAGATGTATCATTAAGCACATGTTCAAAAATATATATCTTCCCCTGTGTATGTTATTCATTGCTGCAACAAGATAAAAACACAAAGACAACATTTACCGGAGAAAGGTCTAAACCTGATTTTAGTCATCACCTACCACAAGATAGACTAAAATCGAAAACAAACTCACACGAATACCAAAATAGTTGGATTATTGAACATAATAGATAATTAGTACTATAACTCACATATGAGCTAAATCACCATAATTTTCTTATGATTTTGATATATCAATCCATAAGGTCAGATTCGAAAATCAGCTATTAATCAAAAGTCACAAATCATAAGAAAATATGCCACTTATGAGACCGAAATCTAGATTTGAGAAATCCGCAAGTTTATCTCATAACCGAAAGCAACAAAAAGAGATTTTCAATAAGTACAAGAGTTGCAATCACAAACTATCAAATAATGATACAAGGAATTTATAAATAAATACTTATCATTAATTTATTGATAGTTGAATAGATTTTACACAAATATTGACGTTTATCAAGAATTGTTTAATCTATTCTTAAAACAAAGATTGATTATAAGAATGAATTCTTGATAAAAAGTCTTCGTGATGTTGTGAATCACTTTTCCTGAGTGGAACAATTTTACGCATTCCTTGAAGAAATCCTTGATTGAAGTATAATTCCTCCACTTTGATCAGGCTTAGTTCTCCAGCATTTTAGTCTTTTCAAAAAAAAATCTTGCTACTTGACAAGTTTTTCTTGTAACTGGAGAGATTTATCAATATATCATTTTAACTTCATAACCTCCAATTTTGTTTCCGCACAAGTACGAGATATTTTCTAAAACTCCTTTTTATAGTCAATTCTTGAATCTGGATGACAGTCAGGTGGTTTTACCCAACTAATAAGATTTTAGGAGTTAATTACTAGAATTTTTTTCAGTGTATCTTTCAGAGATCTTTGCAGAGACCTTCGTATGATAACACATGTTGTTCTGATTAATAATGATCTTTTTAGATGATCAAAAAGGTTTTAAGTATTTTTTTTTTAAAAATAATTTAGTATCATAATGTATAAAACCTTTATAAGAGATTTTTGGTAAGAAAGAATTTAGAGTTTCCGAAATCTTGGTCATAAATTAAAAAGGAGAATATATAAATTTTCGAAACAATTGATTGGATTGAGAAGGTATAAATATTTTGAGAAGATCCTTCAATTCATCTCGTAAATTATTATCAACTTTGCTAGATATTCATGCACACATCTCACCAAATATAAATTTTGAGCACAAGTGAGATATTGTATTTGTAGCAACTAGGTTAACAGTTGCATCATACTGATTTTTCATCGTACCCTTAGAGATCCTTCTACCTTTATATGATTCATCGAAGATGTCATATAACAGACTATCATCAAGATACGAAGGTTGTACCGTACAAAATGAATATTATAAATTTTATGAGATTCCTCTTTTTGCAAACTTGCTTTCGAATCCTTCTTTGGTATCCACTTCCAGACACTTTTGCTCACAGGGTTCTTGTTTATGTTTTCTTTCTTAATGGAAAAGTACATGTGTTTTTTCTGATAACATTTCTTTTGATCTTTCAGTGGAGTCAATTCTTCCAGCTTGGAACATCTGATCTTTCGGCAACAAGATTATGAGTGTAGTTACTCATTATAAATTGTTCATGACAACATTGTCCATATGTAGTTTCTTAGAGATTGAACAACTACTCCCTGGTTTTACCAAATGATTTGGTATTAGTTTGGGGTGTTTATTTTTCGACCATACTAAGGATTTATGAAGTTTGTTAACTTAAATAGATGTTGTTTACAATATCTTTGAACATGACCTTTAGTTTCACAAAAATATCATCATTTCTTATCATGTGAACAATAAGTAGTTGACCGATGATATAGAATATTATGTTGTGAAGAAAGATTGGTGTGGTTCTTACCATGGACTGATGCATAATACACTTCCTTTGATCTAATGGATGGATTTCCTTTTGGAGAAATTACTATATCTGTTTTCTACCTTTTTAAGGGAGTAAACGTCTTATTAGATTTTCCTTTATTTAGGTGAATCTTTTGATTATCCCAGAGGGACAGTAACTGACGTTTATCAGATAAAAGCAAGAGATTTTCTTCCTCCAATATTTTGATTCTCTTCAAGGCAGTATCAATCTCACACTTAGATGAGATTATTAAAAAGCATCATATTTATCAGTTACGGAATTCTTCAGAAGTTCATAATATTTTTCCTAATGCATATATTTCTTTAGTTTTTCTTCAAGACATTGTATCTACAATGAAGATTCATTTTAAGAGAAAGGTAATATTCTTTGAGGAATCTAGATCATGTAGAAGTTGATCACGTTCCAGGTTTTTGGATTCCAAGCAATTTATAAGTTTACATTCTCTTTTTAGTGCAAGATCAAACTCTTTAGCGCACGTGAGAAATTGCCCGTTTAAGTTTTTTAATTCATATGTTTTTATATTCACGTGTTCAACAAGACTCTCAACATCTGGGGGATTTTTTTTCTTTTCCGGTTCCAGCATATGAGTCTTTGGACATAAATACAGAACTTATATTTAATTCATCATGAGATTTTTAGAGATGTTCCCAGTAGGATAATCTTGATATGGGCTTGATGAGGAAGTGCTTTTCAAACATTTGATGAAAATGAAACCAGATAGCGGTTCACCAAATTCTTGTGATAAGTAAACTGAGTTCTTTCCTAGTTTTTTCATAACCTTTTTATGATTCATGTTTTATAGGTTGGATTGCACCAAATACATACTGTTATGTCTTTTTCGTGTTTGTCTGCTCTGATACTAATTGAAATGATAAGGGTACCAAGTTCACCACAATCTTTCGATATCAACCTATAAAAGACTCGCCTTGTATAATCTTATTGAAATAATAATGACTAAAAGATTTTCTCAACAGGGTGATTTTTGGTAATAGTCAAAGTTCTATTCGAACTAACTATGGGATCGTTACCAATAAGTGATTAATGTATAGGTGTATTTATTTTAATTAAAAATATAAACAATATAATGCGAAAGTAAAACAAATCACACAGACACACAAGATTTTTTTAACGAGGAAAACTGCTTGGCAGAAAATCCCCGGGACCTAGTCCACTTTTGATAACTCTCAAAATTAAACCGCTACACATATTGACTACCACAACTTCGTATAGTTGAGACCAAGTAAACTTCCATAAGTTACCTAGTTCATTCATTATCCCTGCGCTTACAACCAATTTGGCCAACACACGTGAATCTCAAGACAGAGTCCATTATCTTGAGTCGCTTCACCATTGGGAAGACTTCATCACCCGACTCATTTGGATCGTAATCCGAAGTATTAAGAGACTAATTAACCTGCTTCAGTAACCAACTCATCTTATTAATCACTCAGAATCAAGATTAGTGATAAGCAAAGTCAAAGGATCTTCTAATCAATAAACTCATTTGGTTAAAATTTCAAACCAAGACAATGATTATCGAACTCAGAATCAATATTTGTGATAAGCAAAGTCAAAGGATCTTCCGTTTAATTAATAAACTCATTTGGTTAAAATTTCAAACCAAGACAATGATTATCGAAATAACTAATCTTGATGAACAAGCTTTATCCAAGAAACTTAATGCAACTAGACAATTGATGGGAATTTTAATTGTACCGAAAGAGCACGGCTGTCGACGAGACAGTATACAAGCACGGTTCGTTCCACAAGGATTTATGAATTATAATATCTAGTTTTTAATTAATTGATGTGCTAATAACAAATATGGTTTATTGATTATATTTCAAAATTCTAAAAAAACTTAAAGTACTAAAAATAATTTACAAGTGAAAGAAAACCTAGGACTTGATATTTCATCACTACTATGCAAACTAGACAATTGTAACTATTCTCTATAATTTCTCAAAATATTACACAAGACGATTTCGGACACAATAATTACGTCTTGGAAAATAAATTGTTTCAATTCATATGTTTTTCTCAAAGGATTAATAATTTTCTCCACATGCTTATCTCAGAAAAGAAAATGCATCACATTAAATAAGCATTAGGGCACATGAAGAAAATTATTATCGTGATTTAAATAAGAAAATATGACCAAGAAAATTATTATAGAAAATAATTATGACATGCTAGAAAACACAATATGACTTCTTCTCTAATCCTAGATGAGGGTTCTAGCTATTCATGGCAAAAAGAGTAGAAAAAGATAGGGAAGAAACCATTTTATTGATAATTTTAATATAAAATTACAAGAAAGAACTGACCATTCGCGTCACAGAAGCGTTAGGAACTATTGAATTAATTTAGTGATTTAACTCCTTTCATTCACAGTTGAATAAAGCCAGTCTTCATTTAAACTAAAGCTCAAAACTGTCACAGATATTATTCACAGAACCGTCACCGAAGCTCTTGAATATAAAAGAATACACCACGTTTTTTTATGACAGTTTCTGGATGTGATTTCTTCTTCTTCTTCCTCACTTCCAGCCAAGAAACCTAGCTTTCTGTTTTAATTTTTTTTCTCTCTCATTTCTCTCGATCCTGGCAACAACCATCCTCCTCTTATTGTTCTTCCACCTTCTCTATTTGTACTCAAACATCAAAAAATTCACTAAATCTCCCATATCCTTGTAGATTATTCTCGGCAGTAAAGATAATCTCAGTGATATATTTTCTTTCTCTTCTTGGTTGTGAGTTGTTTAATCCCGACCAAATTCGTGATTTTATTTCCTTATACAACTCGAGAATAACAACCTTGCTTTTATTTCTAAATTTTGTTTAGATATCATACCTTCGAGAATATTTTCTTTTAAAACCCGTGATATTCTTTCCCTTCGAGACTGTGGATTTCTTTTGATTTTTGAGTTCCCAAATCATGTAAAACTCCTACGAAAAAGGCAAGAAGATATTCATGCATTAACCGCTTAAAAATACTCTCCAAACTTGTTAATTCATTCACGCATATGCAAAATATGCATTCCCGCCAAAATCTGAATTTGAAAAAGAAGGTGGGCGCCATTAACACTTGCATGGGTACTCTTATCAATTTCTTAGGGTGCCCTTATCCAAAATGAGGGTGCCTTTAACACTTTAAAGCCAATTTCTTCACAAAAGTTTATTCTTCCAAAAATACCTAAAAACATATAAAATAATAGTATTAGTACAAAAAAAGGACTAACAATATATTAAAATGAGCTCAAATAAGACACATAAATGTGTCTATCAACAATTTGTACGATCTTCACAAGTATGATGTTTATCAAGATAAACTTCTTGTGTAACCCCAGAGAATCAAGTTCGCATAAAGTCACACATATAGATCAGAACCAAAATTTCAAGCTTTAATATTTAAAAGTAACTGCTACAAAACAACTTGATTCCGTACATAACAGAGTGTGTTAACATTGACATTTCAACAATTTTACCTTTAGATCCAGAATCACTTAGAACTGTATTAGTCAAATCTTCAAATAAACTTGAGTGACCTTATAATAGAAGAGAAGAACCTTAGAATTAACAACTATGGTGAATCGAAGATGACTAAATTGTTAGTTTAAGCACAAGTAATCAACAAAAACTAAATAACAATCTAGCTTTCACTAATTGTAAAACTAGAGGCTTCTTGATCCTAAAGAAGAATTTAACAAAAGGAAACAAAACATATTTTACCTAATTAGATTACTCATATCTCTTTAGTAAGTTGGCTTTTTCACACTCCACAGAAGGTGTGTTCTGGGATGAGTTTGTAATAATACAAGACTCACTATTTATAGTGTTATGACCAAGGCATTGATTGGAAACACTTACTTACCAATTTTGAAAATTCTCAAGATAAGCAATAATAATATATTTACGAAATTAGCAAATACCAAGTAATATCAACCTCATAATCGATTTCTCACATAGTATGAAAACTAAAATTAATTATCACATAACATGCATTTTACTTATATAGCTTACTGAAGATATGCAAACCTCTGGGAATAGAAAACATATAATTCAATACCAAATATGATATACAAAAATCAATATCTTGGGATCTTTGGTTGAGTATCAAAGGTATGTACTTGAACATTAAGAAATTAGAGTATAAGTCATGTTCAAATCATTATGTCGACATTCTAACGAATTTTATAATCATACACATATACATCTCGATATCTGCAAAAACCCGTGAAGATAAACAGATCAAAAATATAAAAGAAAGTTAGATTCATCTAGGATCGGTCCTGGGATGCTAGGTATATTATAGGTATATTATATGCATCTAGTTCTACAATATACAACAGCAAATAGATAAATAACAACACAATACATACCAATTACGTATTCTATTTGATCACGACAAGGAAAACAAAGCTTAAAATAGTTTGTTAGGAACGCGAATGAGAGCACGACAAGATATTGTAGAAACTCTGACAAAAGCTTTGTGTTCTTGTATTTTTTCTTTATTTGACTGTCGTCGTCTTCGTGGTCGTATCGGGAGAAGACATGCATCACCAGTGCAGGTACCTTGTTTTGAATTGTAGAAGCAACCAAAGAATTTAGAGAAAGCCATGATTCATGAGTGTTTTAATTGCTGATGAAGATCTACCCCTCTTCTTGATAAAAAAATAATTAGGTTTCTAAAAACCTTCTTTAGAGGTTGATCAAGTAGAATGTGAAAGAACAGAATAGGGAAGCCATTTATATTTTTCTATGTTTGGTTTTCTTCGAGATCTAAAGTTAGACATTGAATAATTGTTCTATTCAGGGCTTAATTCAACTTTACGTTGAAACCATTCAACAAAGATACGCGCTCTACTATTCACCACTCGTAATGGGGTTGGCTAAAGAAGGTTCCCTTTTGATTCTGATTTAGGCGGAATAAGGGCAATGGCACATGTTAGACCCCCTTCGAAGTTCGAATATTTATCCACGATAAAAAATAAAATAAAAAATTAAGAATGATTCTGATTTAGGCGGAATAAAGGCAATGGCACATGTTAGACCCCCTTCGAAGTTCAAATATTTATCCACGATAAAAAATAAAAAAATAAAAAAGGAACTACACGAGGGTATGTTCTACCCACAGAGTAATCTAGTACAATTTGTTTTATAAAAGAGGGTACAACAAGGTCCCATATGGTAGTTGCAAAGGTTCCCAGTTGACTTCTGTCCATCGCGTATTCGCTAGACCGTCTGTCGCCTGGTTTCTTTATTTATATATATGTATATTATATGATGTAGTGTGGTATCTCTATCATTCACTGGTGAATTCCTGTGATCATTCTGGAGGTGAGGAAGTGTACTAAGTTTTCCGAGTTTATTTTAAAGTACACACTAGTCCATTTTCGGTTTATTGCAGTTCTTGCTGCCATGGCCCTAGTCTCGTCCATTAGAGTGTTGGTGCATGATCCCTAATGGTTGTGCCAATATAATTGAGATTGTTGTCTTCGAGGAATTTCTACAGATGATACCGGCTCCTGTAGACCCTAGTCGGGTAACCTTTAGTCGCTCTGTCAGTGTTAATTTTGATTTATCCCGGATCAGGTACTACCCAATCCGTTGAAATTATTCTTGTGATACGCTGGGTAGAATTTGGGTTTGTGACCAATGACATATCTGGTAGGTGAGGTTGGTTGCACCTCTCTTTCCCATGTGAATTCTTGTTGCATCTGAAACGCCATTTGGATGATATTTGTTGTTTACGGTGGTTTTTGGTGATAAATGAGCTCATTCGTAGCTACCACAAAGACATGAAGAGATATCAAATTAAATACTAATATGTGATAGGAATTTTGTCTGCAGGAGTTGGGAGATCGTGGTCAAATGGTTAAAAAGAAATATTTTATAGTGGGATAGAGTTGGGTCAAGTGATAGTTAGGTTGGAAGGAGCTGTCAAACTGCTGTGCAGACTGAGCAGTGTAGAAAAAGGTACATTGTCGTTTCCGAGGATGTGCTGCAATTTAGTCAGGTATTGAAATTTGTGAGACGGATTTAGTGGAGGATGGTGAAGGTAGGTAATCCATCATTTAATGCTTTCAAAAAAAAACTGCATTTTTGTTGGACATGGAAGTGCCCATAAGAAGGTGGTGTTTGGTAGAGGGTTTTGGATGTTTTGGGTTAGACATTTGCAACTAAACTTGGTAATGTATTTTCCAGATTATGTGCATGGCCAAATGTTCATCTTGAGGCAAGTAGATGTTCACGATTCTAGCTCCTGCAAGGGGAGAAAGGTGGACCAACTTGTCATGGATCCAGGTATGGGAAATTGGGTCAATCTTTTCTGTCAATATTTAATAATTAAGGTTGGCATTGACTTGAATCAAGGGGTGGAAATTAAGGGATATTTTTTATAGGAGTTGTCACGCCTTTCCTAATACAATGGCGGGTATGTTATTTGATGGTGGGTATGATAGAAGAAAATTATTTCATTAAGGGCTAGCCGAGGTTAGGCAGGGAGTGTATCTGAAAAATTTGGTTGTTTTAGGCATTTTTCTCTCTAGATAGTTACCCAAATAAAATGTTGGTTGATCATGGATGATCTAAACTCTTTTCATTAACAACACTTTATTATGTTGAGCATTGTTTCTGATGCTTAGACCTCTCTGTATTTTTGGTTTGGTTAATTTATCCCACTCCAAGGTATGCAGCTTTCTAATAGAGGATTCATATCCCAGAAAAAGTTTGTGGCGAGCTGGTCTATCTTGTTGTGTAGATGGGTATGAAGCAGTTGTGTTTCGGTGATTAGATAACATTATGAGTGACGGAGGAATTTATAAAAATAAACCCGCCCGCAGGCGTTAGGAATTTAACCATCCAACCTTTTGCCTTCCGAGCGATTAGTTACAGAAGGGAGGTTGAATATATAAGTTGATTATCTTTCTTGTTTGAAATGGACCACAAGGTAGACTGGGGCTTCTGATGTTGTCGACATGTTAAAACTTTGTTGAAGTTTCTGATCGGATCTGGATGTAGTTTTGGATGGTAATTACTGACAGGTTTTGTTGTGTTGATTAGATGCCCAACAGAAGTGGAATAAGCTTGAAGTAACTGTTTAAGCTTTTGGTTATTTTATGTTGACGCTCTGTATGTGATGAGGAAGTCATCCACGTACATGAGATGAAATATGGGGTGGGGGGCCTCTGCGAGAAATGCAGAGTCCATGGATGCAATTTAAATGTTCTAGATTTTCCAGGTTAGCTGAGAGAATCTCCGCGCGAATGATGGATACATAAGGGAAAAATGGATCACCTCGTATGATTTTTTGATTTGGGGGGTGATATAATAACCGTGTAGGGTTCCATTGATGTTGATAAAATAGGTGACAACGGTGGTGCAGATCATGATGTATTCAATGAAGGTGGTTGGGAATCCCAATTTGGTGAAAGCTTAACAAACAAATCCCCAACCCAAACTATCGTAAACCTTCTAGATGTCCAGTTTTAAGTAAATCTCTGAAACCGTAGGAATTAACTAAAAGAGAGTATCCTAAAAAATCTTTGGAAAACTTACTATTATAGCCATCTGGACCTGTTCCACGTTCCAATCCAAAAGAAAAAAATCCATTTGATTCTTGTAGTTGTGACTTCTTTATAAGCAGTCAGTCGAGGTCTGATTGTTGTGAAGAGGTCTTCGTTTAAGGTTATATCTGACGTTGTGTACTGTGTTGTAAAATAGTCTACCAGGAGATAGGTAATTTTGACCTTGTCATGTATCCAGTTGTTATGGCGACCTTGTAACTATTATATGTTGTTGCATCCTCGATATATAATGACATAAGTGTAAAAGAAGGTGGTGTTGTTGTCTCCTGATTATACATAACCATTGAATTCTTGATATCTTTTTCCAATAAGTAACCTGGATCTGTAAGAGTGCCAGGTGTTACTATCAGAGATCTTTTTCCTGATGTATTTTGTAACCGAGCTTTGGTCCTGTCATAATATAATTTTTGTATGGATAACTTGTTATATAACGATTTTTTTTTTATAAATATTAAACACGAATTAACAACGTTCTTATATTTTCTTTATTGACCGAATAATAGATTTTGCATTTTGCTTGAACAATAAAAACACAAAATTCAGTATTTGCCAGTCCAATATCTTTTCATAGACCAAATTGTTAACTAGTATGTCATGGTTATGTAACAATTATAACCATCACCAATAAATGCAGTTTTGAATTCTTGAATGGGAGTCCAATATCCGACTCCGTTAAAATAATAAGAAGAATCCGAAACTGGAATTCTCTTATAAGCGACAGTATGTCAGGGAGTTGTCTTTCACCTCAACTTTTCCTCCGTACGACACTTGTCTAGAATTCCTTTACTAGATAAGTAAGCATTCCTAATGAAGTTTAACACAACTTTAAATGACTAATCAAGATCAAACTCACAAGAAACTCAAGAACAACTTATGAACACTCAAGAAAACTCAAGAACAAGAATGAACACTTGAATGAAAGTTGTAAGTATGTATTGCTCTCCCAAACTTGGATGATTTACAAATGAAGGGGGTATCCCTATTTATACTTGTAAGGGGATAAGATCTTTACAATTCTAGAGAATTCTAGAGTATGGCCTAGATCTTTACAAGTGTATGGCTAAGATCTTATTCTAGAGTTTTCTATCCTTATCCATACATATCTACACAATTCTAGAGAATTCTAAGAAAAGGACAAAAAGAAGAGAATTCTAGAAAAGGGAGGCTAGCCATTTAACCAAAGGGTTATCCAAGGTGGTCCATAAGGGTGATTTAGCCATATGTGCTAGCCATTTGGTGTACCCTTGTAACATTCCCCCCACCTAATTCACAGACGTCCTCGTTGCGTTGTACTTGTCGATGAGATCCCTGTGTTGCCAAAGTAAGTCTTCGTGTTCCCAACTGGCTTCACTGTCTGGTTGATCCTTCTATCGAACAAGATATTCCTTATAAACTCGGCCTGCTCTTGAGACACGTCTGTGTAACTCTATACTTGAAACCTGCTTGTCTAGAGAGGTAATCATGTTGAACGGAGCCCTCTTCTTTATTCCTCTAGACTCATCATCTTGATCTGCGTAGTATGGCTTCAAGCAGCTAATATGAAAGACGGGATGGATTTTCATGTGACTTGGAAGCTCCAATCTATAAGATGCCTTCCCGGCTTTCTTAATGATTTGAAATGGTCCCTCGTACCGTCGAATGAGTCCCTTATATACATTACGAAAATCTTTGAACTGTTGTGGGTTCAACTTCAGCAT
Organism: Papaver californicum; assembly: GCA_023531435.1. Taxonomy (NCBI): domain Eukaryota; kingdom Viridiplantae; phylum Streptophyta; class Magnoliopsida; order Ranunculales; family Papaveraceae; genus Papaver; species Papaver californicum. The sequence continues at coordinate 1,207,126 of JAJJMC010004708.1, read as the reverse complement.
GACTAAGTCGTCTTCTTCGAAAGATATGGGTCTCCTTTTCTCATCCACCCACTTTTTCATACGCTAAGAGGATTTCTCCAAGAATGCTTTGGCCAAGTCATGCTTCTCATGCAATTCCTTAGTGAACTGAAAAGCAGCAGGGTTCTTTCCTCTATATACTCCAGCGAGTGTGTGTGGCATTAAAGGTTGTTAGCCTGTGTCCAACTCAAATGGACTGTGGCCAGATGATTCACTCTTCTGCAGGTTGTAGCAAAACTGAGCCACGTCCAAAAGTTCCACCCAATTTCTTTGGTTAGCGTTCGCGAAGTGTCTCAAGTACTCCTCCAACAATGCATTGGTGCGCTCCGTCTGTCCATCTGTTTGAGGATGAAAGCTTGTAGAAAAGTTAAGCTCGGACCCAAGTAACTTGAACACCTCTGTCCAAAATTTCCCAGTGAACCTTGGATCACGATCACTAAGTATTATCTTTGGTATGCCCCAATACTTGACTAAGTACTTCACGAACAATCGGGCAGCCTGTTCCGCAGTGCAATCTGTTGGTGCAGCGATGAAGGTAGCATACTTGGTGAACCTGCCCACAACCACCAAGATTGATCCCAAACCATTTACCTTGGTAAGGCAGAGATGAAGTCATTGATAAACTCTCCCATGGTCTATCTGGTACTGGTAATGGCTCTATAAGTCCTCCTAACTTCTTGTGTTCTACCTTGTCATGCTGGCACACTAGACACGTTTGAACATAAGCGTCCACGTCGTCGTCCATATTTGGCCAGTAATAACTTGCTTCCAACAAGGCCAATGTCTTTCTCTGACCAGGATGGCCTGCCCATCGAGTGTCATGACACTCGTGCATTAGTTCACGCCTCAGGTTCCCGTACCTAGGTATGAACATCCGGTTCCCATGTGTGAATAAGAGACCGTCTTTTAACCAGAACCTACGAGTCTTCCTCTTATTCGCCGCATGAATGAGACTCCTTGCAAAAGAGTCTTGTTCCAAGCCTTCTCGTACACGATCCAGAATGGTACTAGACAATTTGGTGATGGAAGCTACACGTTCTAAGGCAAGACCAGCAAGTTCCGCTTTTCGGATCAATACATCAGCAACATAGTTGGTACGTCCTGGCTTGTACTCGAACTTCGAACTCGGCCAGAAAGTCTTGCCACCTTGCTTGCTTTGGAGACAACTTATTCTGAGTCTGGAAGTAACTAGTAGCCACATTATCGGTGAAGACCATGAAGTGTGACCCAAGAAGGTAGTGCCTCCATGTCCGAAGATAGTGTATGACAGCGGTCATCTCTTTCTCTTGCACCGTGTAACGCCGTTCCGCATCGTTCAACTTCCGACTCTCAAAGGCTAGTGGATATCCTTCCTGCATAAGTAATCCACCAATAGCAAAGTCGGAAACATCAGTATAAACTTCAAAGGCTTGGTGTGATCAGGTAATATTTAAGACTGGTTCTTTCACAACCGCGGTCTTAAGATCATCGAAAGCGGCTTGGCATTATTCACTCCACAAGTCCTAGCTTGCTTCAGCAAGTCAGTAAGTGGTGCTGCCCTCTTCGAGTATCCCTCGATGAATCTTCGGTAATAGTTGACAAGTCCTAGGAAGGACCGTAACTGAGCCATTTTGGTAGGCGGTTCCCACTCCTTGATGACCTTGATCTTCTTTTCCTCCATCCAGATCTGTCCATCACCTATCCAATGTCCAAGAAAGGACACTTTGGGCTTAGCGAATGAGCATTTCTCCTTTTTTCACATATAAAGATTTTTCCTTCAATACTTGGAACACGATCCGCAAGTGTTCGAGGTGCTCGTCCAAAGTGTGGCTATATATGACTATGTCGTCAAGGTACACGACTACGAACCGGTCGAGATATAGGTGAAAGACCTTGTTCATCAAAGTACAAAATGTGACAGGAGCATTTGTTAGTCCAAAAGGCATAACCAAAAATTCGTAAGCTCTGTACCTCGTAACACTTGTGGTCTTTGGCTCGTCCCCTTCTGCTATTCGAACTTGATAGTATCCCGACCTCAAGTACAGCTTTGTGAAATGTCGAGCACTAACCAACTGATCAAACAAGTCTTGAACTCTGGGAATTGGGTACTTGTTCTTCACGGTGACTTTGTTCAAGGCTCGGTAGTCAATGCACATCTGAAAACTTCCATCTTTCTTCTTTTGAAATATCACCGGGGTTCCAAAAGGGTCCTTAGAGGGTTTGATGTAGTCGGCATCCAACAATTCCTTGAGTTCCTTCTTCAACTCCACCAACTATGGCGGGGCCATGCAATATGGGGCCATGGCGGGCGGCTTTGCTCCAGGTTCCAACTCAATCTGATGATCCACCTCCCTCTTAGGTGGTAATTGCTTTGGCAACTCGGCTAGCATCATGTCCTGGTACTCTTGTAAACCTCTTGCACTTCCAACGGAACGACCTCGTCCAATTCTTCACTTTCCTCTAAAATCCTCCATCTGCACCACCATAAAGTCAGTAGTCCCTCTCCATGCACCAACCTTCATGTCTAGCCCCTTGGCCTCTCCATGAATCGGTATGGCTGTTGAGTTTACTTCCTTCATTGTGCTTGAGTCTGCCTCGACCTTCAACTTCAACATGTCAGCTTCTCCCTTAGAGATGAAATTGTGTGTTGCACCCGAGTCGACGATGACCTTGGTCCCTTGTTCGTACTCTTCTTTGGTGTTGGTTCTTTGCTTCAGGCTGGCTTTTGATTGCACTCAACCGAATGACTCCCAAGTGTGATTCTTCGGCCTTCTCCTCTTGTTCCACATTCAAGGTGTTGAGCATATTTTTCTTGGGACAACTGTAAGCAAGATGATCACGTCCATAAATGAAGCATTTCTTCATACGGTTATCTTGCTTGCCTTTCCACCCACTATTTGATTTGTACCCTTCCCGGCTAGACTGTGTCTTATCATGATAGCTCTTCTTGTCTCCCCCACCCTTTCCTTGTTGAAATGGCTTGGATGACTTGTTCTTGGCAAGTTGATCATGCTTGTTTAAGAAGTCATCAAGTTTTTCAACGGTGCTCAAAGGGGTGGACAAGTCAGTAACACCTCTACGTTGTAGCTCCATAGAAACCCAACGAGATAATCCACGATTAAAGTGGTAGAAGCGGTCCTCATCTTCCATTGTTAATATGTCTAACATAATGGAATTAAACTGTTTGACATATTCAGAAATGGTACCTGAACACTTCAAATTTTGAAGTTTGTCCCGGGCATTGTGCTCAACGTTTTTTGGATAGAACATGGCCTTGACTTCCCTCTTGAATTCTTTCCAAGTAGTGATGGAACAGATTCCCCTCTCAATTTCTGCATACTTTCTTCTCCATCACAATAGTGCATCTTCAATCAGGTACATAGTTGCAGTGTCAACCTGTTCTTGCTCATCATCAAGGCCCGTGGCCCAGAAGTACCTCTCTATGTTCCACAGAAAATTCTCCAACTCCTTAGCATCCCTTGCACCGGCGTATTCCTTTGGTTCCGACACCTTCACCCTGGATGGTCCACGAACCGCGCCTCCTCGAATCTGGTTCTTTAGCTCATCAATTTGAGCTTACAGCATCCTCACATAAGCATTTATCTCGTGCTTATGTGTACCCATCTCGTTCCAATACGCCTCAAAGGAAACCTCCATTGATTTCTCTAAGTCATATATGGTAGCATTTTGTTGATTCATGGCTTCCCCAAAGTCCATGTTCATCTTTTTTACCATCTCCATAGTGGAAGATATCTTTTCTTCCAACGATCCCACACGAGCATCGATACGGAGGTCCACTGACCTATCTCGTTGTTTCTTTGTCTTCTGAGTCCTCTCAACATCAACGTTAGTAATAACAGTATTTTGAGCATCTGAAGACATAGTGAGAGATCTTACCGAGAGTAGTGTGAACCAAAGCTCTGATTCCAGTTGTCACGGGGTTGTCCTTCACCCTGACTTTTCCTCCGTGCAGCACTTTTCTAGAGTAAGCCTTCCCAAATGAAGTTTAACACAACTTCAAATGACTACTCAAGATCAAAACTCACAAGAAACTCAAGAACAACTTATGAACACTCAAGAAAACTCAAGAACAAGAATGAACACTTGAATGAAAGTTGTAAGTATGTATTGCTCTCCCAAACTTGGATGATTTACAAATGAAGGGGGCATCCCTATTTATACTAGTAAGGGGATAAGATCTTTACAATTCTAGAGAATTCTAGAGTATGGCCTAGATCTTTACAAGTGTATGTCTAAGATCTAATTCTAGAGTTTTTTTATCCTTATCCACACATATCTACACAATTCTAGAGAATTCTAAGAAAAGGACAAAAAGAAGAGAATTCTAGAAAAGGGAGGCTAGTCATTTAGCCAAAGGGTTAGCCAAGGTAGTGCACAAGGGTGATTTAGCCATATGTGCTATCCATTTGGTGTACCTTTGTAACAAGTAGCAAGCCAAATCTTAAAATGCCACCGAAAAATAACAACTCTATATGCAGTGAGATATGGTGTCCCCCCAATGAACTGCGATGCTAATTATCTATTCATGTAAATAGTGCCGGATTATTCCACGATAATTGTGGTGTTCAACATCCAGCTCAAGATGCACCCACATACATGAATGTTTGAGTGTGGAGGAGGCTGAATGTATATGGCTCCGCTGAAAGCGGTAATGTAGGCAAAATCATTGGAAATATGTCGTATAATTTTGAGTCGGGTGCCTAAATATCATTGCTGCAGTAAATACTGTGACTGAGCCAAGATCATTATTCCTCGGGTTCAAATAAAATTTGTTCCGACATTAAAATTTGGCTTTTTTCAGTTTACGGCAAATTTTCTGAATTTGTCGAGAGGATATTACAGAAATATTAATGAGTATTTTTAACTTTATTTTAATTAGAAATTTGACTTCTTAATGTCAATGTTGTAGCACTATCTACCCCGCAGTAAACATAAATTGCAAAAAATCCAAGTCGTTTAACTAAATATCAAAATCAAAACAAGTAGTCCCAATATGTTTCCGACTTCCGTTACTGAGTAAATGGACAACACAACAAAATTTACTAGTAGAATTTATCCATAAAGGAAGACATCAAAAACATTTTATCTAATTTAATTAATTGGAAATATCGTTATATTTGACGTCACTGAATAAACCAGCTGATTTACTGGCTAGGCATGTTAGAGTTTTTTTTGAAAATTTTGATCTTAACACCACCACCATGTTTTTTTTTATTATTAAAAAAAAAATTAATTTCAAAAGTGGTGGTGGAGACTAGGAAATGAACCTTAGACTTTATGATCAAAAGTTATAAAAGATAAATATGGTACTTCATATTTGGAATGGAAAACTAAATAACCCAATGAAAGTCATGCTGTCACCTTATGGAGGAATATCTACTCAATTTAAAATTGATAAAGGAAACAAGATCAGGTTATGGGAAGATAAATGGTCCACTCAAAGACCATTATCTAAATTATGCCCTTAATAGTAATATCTCTCTAATAACAAAAAAGTTTCTATTGTTGCACCTTCTCAACCAGAGGATGAAGGTTTCAATTGAAGTTTGGGTTTATCACATAAGAGAATACTTTATGATGTTGAAATAAATGAACTAACATAACTCATTTGATGTTGGATACCATTTCTTTCGCCGTTGAGGAGGAAGACCAGCTTATTTGTCTTGGAGATTAAAATAAAAGCGTATTACTATGAAAACGGCTTATGAATTTTCTACAACCTCTATCCCTCCTGTGTAATCTTTTCCTAAGGATAAAGTGTAAGCAAGGCTTGTCCCCATAAGGTTGGATTTTTCTTATGGAAAGCATGTTTGAATAGACTACCGACAATGAATAATCTGGATAAAAGGAATACTGCTACAAACCAATCGAATATCTGCAAAATGTATATTATGTATGAAGAATTTTCCAATCATATTCTGATCCACTGCCCCATAGTTGTCGGAATATGGTCTTATTTTCTTTTTTGTTTCAACAACAACATATCTTTACCTCTTATTATAAAACATGTCTTGGCCAGTTGGAAAAGTTCCAACTCGTCAGAAAGAGGTAAACAATTATGGAAAAGGATGCCAACTTCAATCATGTGGGAAGTTTGGAAAACAATAATAAGATCTTCAAACCTCAAGATATGATAAGGGACATTAAAATTGATGCGTTCCATTGGATTAAAAGGTCTCCATGTTTTAACACCTCCTCTATCATTGAGATATGAAACAATACTTCATTGACCCTCACTTAGCTATTTTGTTTACTTTTATTTCCTGGTGTTCTATTTTTGGTTAGGTTTTGTTAGGATTTTTCTATGTAAAAGGTTGTTTGTTCTTAGCCTTATGGCTGGGATGTATTCTCATTTTTTGTTGTTTATAAATTTTTCTTTATAAAGCAAAAAAAAAAAAACACTTGACTATCACTTAAGACACCAAAAGGTCAACAAAAGCGCAAAAACAAAAAGAACAAATACGAAAATACGACCATCCAATTACCGCCTTTACATTTATTTGTGAAATTTTTTACTATAAAAATTTTCCCCTGGGATTTAGAAAGTAACTCTTCCCATGTCAGTATAATATGTAACCTGTGCAAAGAAATTTTTGTTTTGTTTTTTCGATCAAGAGCTACCACTGGCACAAAAGCTTTCATATGTGGAATTTCCTGATAATATTTATAAGTACTGCAATCTTTGGATCCTAGCACTAAAAATTATGCTTATCTACCACAATAAAAGTTGGTTCTTCTTTGTAATAGCAAATGGCTTATAAGAGTGATCTTTTTCTATGCATCCCATCCCGAATCCTTGCTCCAAACCCACTCATATTTATGTTCCTTTCCTTCATTCTTCTTTGACACCCATATGTCTAAATTTCCCCTTTGTTTTTATGAATACCACAAAGAAAACCGCCCAACACGTGGAGTGGAAAATTGTCTTCGAAAAACTCAAATGCATTAGATGCACCAATGGGTCTAATAACCTCGGTAAGCCATAAACAAGGTGGTGATGGAACAACCCGAAACTCCTCAGTCACTAGATGAAAGACAACAATCTTCACACCATCTTATTTATAACGAGTCCCGAAAAACTTTTCTTATGTTTATGACCAGTTTCTTATGAATTAATTTAAAATGTTATATTTGGTAACGCTGACACGGGCTTGGGGACACTATACGGACGTGGATTTTTTTTTAAAAAATATTATAACAAAGATACGTTATGAAATCATTGATATTTTTTCCACTAAAATGTATATGTTGTGAATGTAATTTCTCAACAACACTAACAAATTAGTGATAAATAACAAATTTATAAATAAATAAGTACATATATCAAAAAAGTAGCAGATATAAAAAAATAATCATACATTACTAATTTATATTTATATTGAAATAGTGTGTGAAATATGTATATGATGTCATTGATGCGTCTAACGCAGAGGCATACATGTCCAAGCGTTGGATGCAAGTCCAACACAGACACGTGACCATTTTAGAAGAGTCTGTGTTACATAGCCTTATATACATTAGTCAAAGCACTATGGTGAGGTACATGGCTTGGCTATAGCTATAATCTAGCCAAAGGCAAATATTATGGGGCTTGGCTTGGCTATAATCTGGTCCAAAGCTTTGGATTGGCTAGAAGTGGGATCACATCTGATCCCAGTTATAGCCAAGCGGATACCCAGTATTCATCTCAAGAGTTGGAAGGATCCTTGGTATCCGTCATAATTTTGACGGATCCTGGGAATCCGTCTCGAGAATTATATTTATTTGACCTTTTTTTCCTTACACCTCGCTCACACCCGATCTTGGCCATCCATCACCATTAATGGCTCTATGTTCTCCACCCTCGAATCCTAACATATATAGAGAATTTTTTTAAAGAAATTTTCTCTATATATATATCGACATTTTTCCTAACAATTTCCCAAATAATACTTCATCCATGCCTAGACATTGTTTGAATTGTCTTGAAGTATCACCAGTTCAAAGAGTAAAATAATCCTTCATCATTTTCCCATCATGCCACACTCGATCTTGGGTAAGTTGTGAACTTCCCTAGGCACCGGTTGACGAATAATACGCCTACGAACATCCAATGTCATTAACAACATCACGGCTTTTTCTTCCCTAAGTATCCAAATCAATTCCGTATGTATGTCTCACATAGGCACGCATGAGACTCATATTGTACCTTTGCAACAACAATTTCAATTTCAATTTCTCAATACCCTACTTCAAATTTGGCTCAATCAACATTCAACACCAATAAAAAAGTAACAATTTCAGTTCAAATAAACATTTGATCAACAATACATCACAAAACAAGTAATAATTATGGATTTCATACTATATATATGTTCTAATGGTGTTATTGAGTTGTCTACAATGTAAATAATGAATCAAACATCAACAATTTCATGATTATAAAAAAAATGGATTTTGAACCCCAATGGTAGATCAACTTACCTTTGATGATTTTGTGGATGGATTCCGAAATTGAAAGGTGTAATAGAATCACCAATGAGTATAGAGCAAACCCTTTAAATTTGATGCAACAAATCGACCTATAACACCTTGAAGGTCAAAATGGGATTAAAATTGTTTGAGAGAGGGGAGGAAGAAAGAAATTAAGAGTGTTTGAGTGAAGAGAAACTCAGACGTTTCTCTGTATAAAAAAGTTGTAGAGACGGATACCAGCTATCCGTTTGGTCAAGTCAACCAATTAACAGTGAAAGATACCAGGTATCCGTCTTGCACTATACTTACGGATATCAGGTATCCGTCTCAGCAATCCAAGCCATAGCTTTCCTCTATAGTGGGACTTTTTGGACCCTTCTATGGTTTGGATATAATTAAACTATATCCAAATAATATCCCTCACCATAATGCTTGGCCTTGGAGACACAAACTGACAATTATACTTGGCTAAAATGGGCTATGAGCCTATGAACTTGTACGGATGTATCAATAGAAGGTGGGCTCGGAAGTCAAGTTAATTTTGAAAACTGATCAAATTCCGTTCTGAATTAATTAGCGTGTCACATGTGTAACTACCGATTATACTAATCTTAAATATACAGTTATTATGATTTAACTGAATCTCAAATTTGTACTTATTATGATTTAACTCTCTTAATATTTATTTACCAATTTGATGTTGTTAACATTACAATTTGGAAAAGTGTAAAAATATTACAACTCTACAACATACATGTAATTCATTTGATGACGCTTCAATGTAATGCATCTTTTATAAATTAAGGCGATGCACATATTTTCATGATGGGCTAACCCAAACTAATTTTCTAATAATAAAGAGGGATTGATTGGCAGATGTCACTGTAGTACACTGGTAAAATCATCGAGTGACGGTACCAATGATTTGACTTCGAAACTTATCCATACCAAAATCTTTACCGACTAAAAGAAGAATTTTTTTTACCAACCCAAGAAAATAAAGACGTGGTAAAATTATTGGGTAATAGTACCAAATACCGGAGTTCGAAACTCATCAACATCATTACCAGTAAAAAGAAAAAAAGGAATTGATTGAAGTTTATCTTGCTATCTTTCTTCGATGAAAAAGTTATACCCTAACTCGGCCAGGACACAAAACTACTACAATAGTTATCCTTTAAGAGCATCGATGCTGCAAACACATTTAAAGCTAAAACGTCTAACCATAATTATCACCGTTTGACATAAAAATCTCGGAAGAAACTTATTTGCTAGCTCTTAATAACATTTAGATATAATTAGATCATATTTATTTCGGCCTAAAATATACTCTTATATTTTTCTCGGAATTGATCATCAAATTTTATATTTGGATCAAACTCAAGCAAGGAATTTCATGCAGATATTTGAAGTTACTGTATCAATTGTGCTTTCAGATTTTCCTATTAGTCGATGATACAAAAATTGAGACCTAGAGTTTTCTCAAGATTGTTTGTGTAATTTTCAAAGAGCATGTATTTTTCTAATAAATAAAAAAATTAACTCACCTGTTCATTCTTTCGTAAGTGGTCTGATTCACAACAATCAGTGGTAGCAATTGCAGATTAGGTTAAGGTCAACTGCCCAAAGCTTTCATAAAAGGTCTGAATCAAAGTAGTTTATCTCGACAAACTGGGTCGAGATACTTGAGATTACTTGCTACTTAGACGAGCAAACTCTAGATTACTCATCTAGGATGAGTATTGACGAGTAAATCGTTCAGGATGACCGAGTTTCACCAAATTTTGTGTGTGTTTGTGTTTGAATTTATGTCGGGTTGTTTGTTTGGAAGGATTTCTTTAATGTTGAATATATGTTACATTTTATTCAAATTCTTTTAACAATATTGATTTTGCTTAAAAAACATTGGTAATATACAAAATATTACTTACGTACAAGTCATATCAATTACAATATATGTGATTTAGAGTGTCTTTCATCTCTAACGAGTCTAACTTGTAAAACCTTATCATGGATATTCTATCACAATATTAACATACATAATTTAGAAGCGGAAGCAAAAGAAAGAGATTATAAATACCTCCAGCCATTGATCTTGAATCCTTGAGTTTGCCCTAATTCCTTTGTTGCTATGAACTTTGGTGCCAAACCCTCCTTCTCAATAGTAGATGGTGTATGCAGAATTGAGAATGGTTTTGGTGACCTTTTTGTTCTGTTTTCTATCCTCTGTAAAACTAACCCTAGCCATCATAGAGTAGTTGTGAATAGATATATAGTGGGTGGTTTTCCTAAAGGTGGGAGAGAGTAGTGGGGGCTAATGGGGCTAATGGATCACATATATGCCTTTTTCCCCTTTATTTCAGCCCAATGAGAAAAAGTCTAACATTCTCCCACTTGATCCATTTTACGAAAGACTCCATATACGGATCATAGCGATTAATTCTCTTTAGAGCAAGAATTGTTCTTCCATGTATCACAATATACTTAGTCTTTCACCACTCATACTTAACTTAACGAATAAACCATATGTTTACTCCAGGTCTAACTGTAATGACATTTCTCAACAAAATAACTGAAGTAAGTACGTACATAAATTCCAAATGAGAAATAATCCAACTAAAATAAAAGCTTCAGAAAACCATAAAGAATGTACTACATTATAGGACCAAATCCCGTCCTTACTACATGATCCTTGAATTCTTTAGTATGCATGCCTTTAGTCAAGGGATCATCAATCATCAATTCAGTGCTAATGTGTTCAATGATCACTCTTTTCTTGTACACGTTCTTTTACGGCTAGATACTTAATGTCGATGTATTTACTTCGACTTTCACTATTATTATCCTTAGCCATAAAACAGCAACTGAATTGTTACAATACATTCTTAATGTTCAGCTAATAGAGTCAACAACTCTTGGCCCAGATATGAAGCCTTTCAGCCATACACCATGTGAGGCAGTCTCAAAACAAGAAAAAAAACAAACTTAGTCTACTACTTCAAGACTATTTGTTCGTTTATATATAAGCATGTTATCCTTAGTACCCTTAAGGTATCTCAATACTTTCTTCGCAACCTTACAGTGATCGATTCCTGGGTTACTCTGATGTCTTCCTAATACTCCAACGGCATGTGAAATGTCGGGTCTAGTATAGACCTGAGCATACATAATGCTACTAAGAGCTGAAGCATATGGAACATTTTTCATTTGTTCCCCTTTCAATGTCATTCCTAGGTATTGGTCCAAACTGAACCAATCATCTTTTACAATGGGTTATACTTAAGGTATATACATTAATCGGACACAAGAAAACAAATCTTGCTCCCACTGACCTTATGGTATATACATTGATCCATAAATCTGAATCTGTAGAATATATGACTTGTGAAAATAACATAAGATCATTATCGGCTCAAATATTACAATTCGAATCTCGCAGATACACTAAATAGTCACTAGAAATAATTGACAATCAACTTGTCACTTGAAACAGTAGGTGGAAGTTGATCATTATCTTTTTCAGAAACATTATCCTGAAATGATCACTCCCACTAATCAAGTCATTCTCAAGAAATTTAGCATTTCTTGATTCCACAATTCTAGTGCTATGAAGAAATCTACTGTACTACTCTCCACCTCTATTTGATCTCACAATCTTAATGTGCTTACCACATTGTTTCTCTACTTTAACCTTAAACAATTTAAAGGCATCCAAAACTTCGTCTTTTAGAACGAAACAAGTAAAGATACATATATTGTGAATAATCATTTATGAAGGTGATAAAGTATTTCGGATTATTAGTGTTCATGTCCGGACAACAAAAGTCCGTGTGTATGATCTCTAATAGGTTTGAACTTCTCTTGGCACCAATTTTGTGTTTGTTAGTTTGCTTTCCCTTAATGCAACCAACACAAGTATCAAAATCACTAAAGTCTAAAGTACTAATTACCCCATTCTTTACCAATTTCTTAACTCTCTCAATGGAGATATGTCTCAATCTCCGGTGCCACAAAATTGAGGAGTCATCATTCATAATACATCTTTTTAACCCAATATTAACATGCATAGAACTATGAGTGATATCATTTTTGTAAATAAAGACGATAGACAAAATACCATAACCAATAACTTCAGAATTTCTGAAAATACTGAAACCAGAATCTGAAAAATTAAAGGAAATTCCTAAAGGTACAAGTCTTGAAACTTAAATCAAGTTTCTAGTGAAACCTGGTACATAAAATGTCTTTTCTAAAAGCAAAATAAAACCACTACTTAAAATTAAACTGCATGTCCCAACAACTTCCACATGTGAACTCATCTGAGTGCCCGAATAGATGTAATGTTCACTTCTCGTTGGTTTCCTTAGGTTTGTCATACCCTGCAAGGTATTCGAAACATGGATTGTAGTACTAGAGTCAATCCACCATGTATTATGATTAATATTAACCATATTAAATTCATAAACAAAAACACTAGAAAATTACCTTTCTTCTCAAGCCAAGTCTTAAACTTAATGCAGTCCTTCTTCATGTGTCCCTTCTTTTTACAGAAGAAACACGGAGACTCCTTCTTTATGCCTTGGTTAACTGAAAGCTTTCCTCTTTCCTTATTGTGATCCCTTTTCTTCTTTGAAGAAGAAGCAATAGTAAGGTTCACCTTTTCGCCCTCTTCCATCCTCAATCTCCCCTCCTCTTGAACACACATGGTCATAAGTTCATTAATTGACCATTTATCCTTATGTGTGTTATAAGATATCTTAAAGGGGCCATATTGTGGAGGAAGAGTGCACAAAATGAAATGAACTAGGAAAGAATCAGACATGGTAACTTCCAAATCCTTAAGTTGGGCCGCAATATCCCTCATGCTCATGATATAATCACGCACATTCTTAAACCCATTGTGCCTCATGGATGAAAACTTCATAATTAAGGTGCTAGCAAGAGCTTTGTCAGAACTTACAAATTGTTCATCAATGGCTTTAAGGAGATCTTTAACCTTAGTATGCTTATCGACAGAACCCCGAATACTAGCACAAATTTTGGTCTTTATGAACATAACTGAGAGACGATTAGATCGATCCCATTTTTCATAAAGATCAACTGCATCTAGAGTACTAGTCTCAGTTATGCTAGGTGGTTCGTCTTTCCGAATAGCATAGTCGATATCCATCCACCCCAATTGTAAAAGCACTCTTTCTTTCCACACCTTATAGTTATCACCCTTTAATTCAGGAATGTCACAATTGACATCAGAAATATTTCCAGTTAAAATTGCTGCAAAGAAAAATATATACGTGCTTATAAAAAATTTGAGAATTAAACTTAATCATGATTTACCAATGCAAGTCATGTATAGAAAATATGAATCTAGTGACATAAAACTTGCCTGTGGGCTAAAGTCCTACTCAA
>JAJJMC010004708.1:1126001-1193235 GCA_023531435.1 Papaver californicum | reverse complement strand
AATTAGATTCATAAACTACATGATGAAACTATTAAACCATATTCATTCCTTAATTCCTGTGGGTAGATTAAGAAACATAATTCAATATTTCACCCCAATTAATCATACAAATATAATAAAATTTCCTGTGGGCATCTTTCATCATATTACGTATGATTAATTGCAAATTTATGTCTAGTTTCCACATGTGATTTCTTAAGAAAAATTTAAATAACTAGAGATGCTGTGGCTACTCTCTAATTACTAAAATTATTAAATCACTTGACATATTTCTTTAATCTTTGTTCATGTACAATCCTAATGGTTCTATTTATAACCATTGCACATGTCAACAAATAATAATACAACAAATACTATTAGAGCTAAACATACATATTTAAATAATTCTCTCTATGCCTGTATGTGATTGAGAACAAAATCACCATGTGAAAAATTAAAGATTGTATGTGCACTCAATGGTTTTATCACTCTAATAGTTCACTTAGACCCCGTAAAATCGAAGTCATACTCGAGTTTAAAGGCATCATAAACTTATCACTGTGGGATTTTGCCGATACCTTAATTTAGCTACAGAACATAAACATCCTTAGTTTTTTAAATTAAATATATTCTGCAAAACTATATTCTCTAATGTCACCCAAACATAACCTTTCAGAAATGCTCACAATGTCTCGTTTATGTTTACCAAGTCTCTGTATGTACTAATTAATGTAAACTGACAATTTAACCGTAAATATTGTCGTTTACTTGATCAAAGACATAATCTCAGCACAAAACTGAAACTAACATTTAAAGGTAAAGAGTGACGTTACACTTACCTGATTTTTATGAAATTCAACCTGAAAACTTATAAGAGCCTACACTACAACATATTAAATTTTCAGCAGGTTCTAACGGCTGGAATTTCCAGACTAAGGTATCCAATAAACCTTATTTCAACATAATTCTCCACAGACACAGTTTGGTCTAGCAGGGTTATGGGGTACTAAACGGAGTCCGATCTTCCTGAAAATTTTACAGGACAATTATAATAACAGGTATCATACGTAGTTAAAATATGAGAAACATCTAACGGTTGGATAATGTTTTACAAGTGCTCCTCGGTACCACATGGTATCTGAATTCTCTACAGACACAGTTTGGTCTAGCAGGGTTATGGGGTACTAAACGGAGTCCGATCTTCCTGAAATTTTTACAGGACAATTATAACAACATGTATCATACGTAGTTAAAATATGAGAAACATCTAACGGTTGGATAATGTTTTACAAGAGATCCTCGGTACCACATGGTATCTGAATTTTCCAGAAATACAGTTCCGAAAATCAATCTATTCGGAGCCTTAACAATGTCTGATTGTCTTCAAAATTTAAGAGAAGACATATGAGATACTTGACTAAGACATAATCAAAATCCAGCCCTAACCAACGGTTGAAAAATTATTAACAGGCAAATCAATTTTATGAAAGCTTATTGGAATTAAAACTCATCAACAAAATAATTCATTAACAAGCAAGGCAGAAGTGATTACAGGCTCTGATACCAAATGTAAAACCTTATCATGTATATTCTATCACAATATTAACATACATAATTTAGAAGCGGAAGCAAAAGAAAGAGATTATAAATACCTCCAGCCATTGATCTTGAATCCTTGAGTTTGCCCTAATTCCTTTGTTGCTATGAACTTTGGTGCCAAACCCTCCTTCTCAATAGTAGATGGTGTATGCAGAATTGAGAATGGTTTTGGTGACCTTTTTGTTCTGTTTTCTATCCTCTGTAAAACTAACCCTAGCCATCATAGAGTAGTTGTGAATAGATATATAGTGGGTGGTTTTCCTAAAGGTGGGAGAGAGTAGTGGGGGCTAATGGGGCTAATGGATCACATATATGCCTTTTTCCCCTTTATTTCAGCCCAATGAGAAAAAGTCTAACATAACTGAGTATGGACGAGTTCTTTAGACGATCTCGTCCCTCGTCGCTCCCAACTGAATAGGATATGTTATGAACGAATTCGACTAATTTGGTACCAAGATGAATATCAATTGAGTTTTAATGGTGGTATAAATTTTTAAATTTGGTAGAGTATTTACTACAAAATATGATCTTTCAATTTACAAAAGGTTAAAATTTTGCGTTGAGAATTTGTATTTACTGGAAAATACGGTCTTTCTCTTATTTGATAAAGATTACTCTTATGTCAATATCAATAAGGAAGTCTGTTTTTGTTAGGTCTGATCAATGTGTAAAACTGATAAACTTGGTTATTCGTTGTTTGAATATAAGAAAAGTTTTAATTCATACGATCATTGCTAAATTTGTGCACGTGTTTTGGAGTGTGTTTGTAATCTCTAGTATAATTATCTCATTCCATAAAAGACTTTAATCATATGAGTTGTTTTTTTTTTTAATATTTTTGAAATACATAACTTTTGAAAGTTTAATTTGGTGCTTTTTATTTTATTTTCATGGTAAGTCTTATATCCTTATTATTATTATTTATATATGTTTGGTTTTTAGTAGCATTTATTAATAAAATTCTGAAAAAGAAAGACGAACAATGTAGGACTGAGATCTTAACAAAAGGCAATAGAAAACAACCCACACTTGAAAAATATAGAGGTAACCGAGAAATCAAATTCACTGAATAAAAAAGTGAGCATTCCTTTAAATAGGATGAGAAAAATATTGACAATTG
The DNA here is from genome assembly GCA_023531435.1 of Papaver californicum. Taxonomy (NCBI): domain Eukaryota; kingdom Viridiplantae; phylum Streptophyta; class Magnoliopsida; order Ranunculales; family Papaveraceae; genus Papaver; species Papaver californicum. The sequence continues at coordinate 1,190,537 of JAJJMC010004708.1, read as the reverse complement.
TTATGCTTCAGACTTCAAGGATCTTAACTTTCTTTTTCAAACAATTAATTTGACCTTTCGAAGATAAATTTGTGAGTGCAATTGGTGAATGAATTTGTGCCTTTAGGATAAAATGAAACCTTATAACAACATCACAGAATAAATGGTTCGTAATCCTCATATTTAAACAAAAACACACAAATAAGGATTTCTGAAGATGGCAAGAGAATATGAATAAATATAACAGAAATTAGCAAAAATTGTTTTGGTTGATGGTTTACATACCTATAAGAAAGTTTGCGTCCATTGGAGATGCATGTTGATCTCGAGCAGGCATCCTTAGACTATGATGAAACTGTCTCTGTAGTAATTTGAGATTCTATTTGATTTAGGGTTTCGATATATGCATACCCTTTCAAACGGGTCGATGCACTGCCGCTCTTAAACCGACCCCACGACCTGAAAGGTCAGGACGAACACCGTCAAGGGACCTACCACAATACTTTTCTAAGCCTTTACATTCATTTTTTATGTATTTATTTTAAAGCTGGTGATCTGGGCGTACTTTGGAGACACATCCCTATCTAGGAAAACCTTTAATGAGCTATTCCTAATCATCTAGACGGTTTTTAATATAAGTCGATTAATTTTCAAAAAAAAAATAAAAAAAATTCATGTAACAAAAAATTATTTTTAACCTTCGGAACCAAGATAGAGTTGGCCTCTTAGACCAACTTTGTCACCGTGATGTATCTTTCACTGTTTAATAAGTACAATAGTTTTTCTATCAAAAGAAAAAAGATCATTTATTTTTGTGTTTAATTAGACTTATATTAAAACAAGAAACCAACAAAACATAGATAGAGGCCTCTACACCCTGTTGGCTGCCGTTATAAAGGCTACCTCTAGTGTGGCTGCCCATAGTGGTTGCCCCCAACATAATTTATCATAAACATAAGGGTATATTAATTAAATATTCCTAGATTTTGACCCTTCACAAATATCCTTACCACGTTTTAAATATACCCCTTACCTTCTAAAAACCTTATCACTTAAAGATAAATTATCTTAATACCCTCTCTTGTATAATTTTTTTCCTAATATATCACATATGACTTTTTTTTTTAATTTTAAAAAATAACAATTTTCTTTCTCCACCACCACCATTCCACCATCATCACTCCACAACCACCACCAACATTAAACCACCATCACCACCACAACCAAAAACATCCCACCCCCACCACCACCAATCCACCATGACCTCCAATTCCACCACCAGTCCACCACCACCACCGCTACCATCATCGTCGCCGCCGCTTCCACCACCACCATTACCGTTAAACCGTCGCCGTCGCGACCACCACCCAAGTGGATACAAATTTAAAAATTCAGAAATAAGTTAGTTCCAGAATCTCCTTAAGAGATAAAGCCAAGTCATGGCTGCATAACTTACCATCTTAGTCAATAGAAACATGGGATGAACTTACTACTGCCTTCTTTTAGAAGTTCTACCCTAAGCATAAAACCGTATCCATAGGCAGAAAATTAGTGCCAGTATGCAACAAGAAGGAAAATCTATTTATAGATTTTTAGAGAGATTCAATGATCTTTTGTCTCAATGTCCCCACCACGGGTTTGAGAAAATGAAACTAGTCCAGATTCTTTATGAAAGGTTAGACTATTCGACCAAAGCCATGGTCGAGTCTTTATGTACTGGCGGGTTCCTGAATAAAACTGTCGATCAAGCTTACACCTTTTAGAAGAAGTGGCTGAAAAATCCCAACAGTGGGAGCTTGTGTTGAATCCCCTAAAAGACTCTTGGTCAATAGAAGCAACACCAACATGGTAGATACAAGTTTTGAGTCAGACACTAAATTTATTGCTCTATCTAGACGGTTAGAAGCTTTAGAATTGAGTCAGTCTAAACATAAGTCTTTTGTTGAACCCGATCATAGGAATAAAGCCTCTCAAATCTCTAGTTTTGGAATAGAGCCCAATAACTCGTTTTGGGGAGGACAGATTAGTGAAGAACAAGCCTATGATCTTTATAACAACACTAGGTTTGAATACCGTCAGAAGTTTGACCCATATTCGGAAACCTACAATCCCGGTTGAAGAAAACATCCTAATTTTTCGTGGTCTAAAGGTCAGAATCAATGACAAACTAGCAATCCTCAAGTTTCACCAGGGTTTAGTTATCCCAAGAACCCATTAGAGCCAACTTACTCTCAAAACCCTTATGAGAATAGAATGACTAGCTTAGATGAATATGTTTTTATGTTAGAAAAGAGCCATGTTAGTTTTCAACAAGAAACCAAGAAGAATTTTCAAACTAGTGCCCAGACTCTTGCTAAGTTAGAACTTCAAGTAAGCCAAATAGCTAAGACTCTAAGTGAGAGAGAGAATGAAAGGTTCCCTAGTCAAATAGATCCTGATCCCAAAGGAGAAAACCAATTCGATCATGTGAACTCTGTTACAACCCTTAGGAGTGGTCGAGTGGTAGAAAATAAGCTAACCATGCCCTATAGTGAACATGTTGTAGTTCACCCTTCTAAGCCAGTAACTGAACAAACTGATAGAGTCTCTAAATAGTCTAATGCGGTTTCTGAGAAATCGATTTTGTGCCCAGAGCCCCATTTCCACAATTGCTAGTACCAACTAAGAAGGAATCCAACTTTAAGGATATATTGGAAATTTTTAAGCAAGTCAACATAAATTTTCCTTTATTAGATGCAATCAGGCAGATTCCTATTTATGCCAAGTTCCTTAAAAATCTTTGTACGCGAAAGCGAAAGCTTAGTGTACAGAAGAAAGCCTTTTTAGATAGTCATATAAGTTTAATTATCCAGAACAACACAACTCCTAAGTACAAAGATCTAGTTTCCCCTACCATTTTTTGCACAATAGGTAATTACCGTGTTGAGGAAACGTTACTTGACTTAGGAGCCAGTGTGACCTTACTTCCGTACCATGTGTACCTCCAGCTAGGACTTGGTGAGTTAAAACCTACCTAGATAACACTTTAGTTAGCTGATAGGTCGGTGAAAATTCCTCGTGGTGTTATAGAGGATGTTCATATTGAGGTCGATAAGTTTATTTATCTAGTGGATTTTGTTATCCTAGATACCCAACCTATCCCTGACCCAGAGAACCAGATACCTGTGATTTTATGTCGCCCATTTTTAGCTACATCTAATGCGATCATAAACTGGCGAAATGGTACTATGAATTTGTCATTTGGTAATATGACTATTGAGATGAATATTTTCAATATTAGTAAGCAACCCCCTGCTAGATGACACGTACATTGAAGAGGTGAACATGATAGGAACATTAATTCATAAGTCTTTACCAAACACTTTGTTAGAAGATCCATTAGAGAAATATCTAGCCCCACTTTGGGTTTGATTTTGATGATGATAGTGTGATTAATGAGGTGAATGATTTGTTAGATTCAACCCCTTTGATAGACACTAGTAATGGATGGAGACCTAAATTCGAACCACTACCAGTTACTAAGTCTACCATAATTCCTTCTTTAGAAGAGCCTTCTAAGTTGGACCTTAAACAACCACCAGATACCCTGAAGTATGTGTTTTTAGGCCCATCTGAGACTTTGCCTGTGATTGTAGCATCCGACTTGGATAGTAATCAGGAAAGTAGGCTCGTGACCGTGGTTCAAGACAACAAGGAAGCTTTAGGGTGAACCATAGCAGACATTAAGGGTATTAGTCATACTATTTGTATGCATCAGATTCATTTAAAGAATGACACCATACCATCTAGGGAGATGCAACGTCAACTTAACCCCAATATGAAAGAAGTAGTTCGAACCGAAGTGCTTAAGTTGTTAAATACAGGTAATATCTACCCCATTTCAGACAGTAAGTGGGTCAGCCCCGTTCAGGTTGTTCTCGAGAAATCAGGTATCACTGTAGTCCAGAATGATAATAACGAGTTAATCCCAACCCGAGTGACCACAAGTTGGCGTGTTTGTATTGACTATAGAAAATTAAACAAGGTCACGAGAAAGGTGTAATACCCCAATTCGGCAGGTAGGGTTCGCCAAATGGAATATAGGTAATGGTTTGTCCTTTCCTAACACCGAGACCTTTTCAGCACAACTGGCTCAGAGTTGGCAAAAAGCTTTGCGGTTAAGCGTGCTCGGGCGGGAGTAATCCAGGGATGGGTGACCTCCCGGGAAGCTGTTGCTGGATGACCGCAGCGGTGCCCGTAGAAAACCCCACACTGCCGGATGACCGCAGTGTCTAAGTGGGGACAATATCGGTGGAAGGTCGGGTCATTACAAAGTGGTATCAGAGCCGACGACGGGTCACCTTCCAAGGGTGAGAGAGTACGCTGGACAGGGTGTTCCAGGTATTGGTTTCATAGGTGGTAGGGAACGTCGGAGATCTGGGATTGAATATATTCCAGAGCCGATGAAGGCTCCAATTTAAGGTGGTGGTATTGTAATACCCCAATTCGGAAGGTAAGGTTCGCCGAATGGAATATAGGTAATGGTTTGTCCTTTCCTAACACCGAGGCCTTTTCAGCACAGTTGGCTCCAGAGTTGGAAAAAAGCTCTGCAGTTAATCGTGCTCGGGCGGGAGTAATCCAGGATGGGTGACCTCCTGGGAAGCTGCTGCTGGATGACCGCAGCGGTGCCCGTAGAAAACCCCACACTGCCGGATGACCGCAGTGGCTAAGTGAGGACAGTATCGGTGGAAGGTCGGGTCATTACAAAGTGGTATCAGAGCCGACGACGGGTCACCTGCCAAGGGTGAGAGAGTACGCTGGACGGGGTGTTCCAGGTATTGGTCTCATAGGTGGTAGGGAACGTCGAAGATCTGGGCTTGAATATATTCCGGAGCCGAGGACGGCTCCAATTTAAGGTGGTGGTATTGTAATACCCCAATTCGGCAGGTAGGGTTCGTCGAATGGAATATAGGAAATGGTTTGTCCTTTCCTAACACCGAGGCCTTTTCAGCACAGTTGGCTCCAGAGTTGGCAAAAAGCTCCGCAATTAAGCGTGCTCGGGCGGGAGTAATCCAAGGATGGGTGACCTCCTGGGAAACTGTTGTTGGATGACCGCAGCGGTGCCCGTAGAAAATCCCGCACTACCGGATGACCGCAGTGGCTAATTGGGGACAGTATCGGTGGAAGGTCGGGTCATTAAAAGTGGTATCAGAGCCGACGACGGGTCACCTACCAAGGGTGAGAGAGTACGCTGGACGGGGTGTTCCAGGTATTGGTCTCAAAGGTGGTAGGGAACGTCGAAGATCTGGGATTGAATATATTCCGGAGCCGAGGACGGCTCCAATTTAAGGTGGTGGTATTGTAATACCCCAATTCGGCAGGTAGGGTTCGCCGAATGAAATATAGAAAATGATTTGTATTTTCCTAACACCGAGGCCTTTTTCAGCACAACTGGCTCAGAGTTGGCAAAAAGCTCTGAAGTTAAGCGTGCTCGGGCGGGAGTAATCCAGGGATGGGTGACCTCCCGGGTAGCTGTTGCTGGATGACCGCAGCGGTGCCCGTAGAAAACCCCACACTGTCGGATTACCGCAGTGGCTAAGTGGGGACAGTATCGTTGGAAGGTCGTGTCATTACAAAAGGATCACTTTCCCCTTCCTTTTATCGACCAAATGCTAGAGCGATTATAAGGACATATTCATTATTGCTTGTTATATGGCTATTCTGGTTATAATCAGATTGTTATTGCACCAGAAGACCAAGAGAAAACCACTTTTACTTGTCCCTTTGGTACCTTTGTGTATAAACGCATGCCTTTCGGGTTGTGTAATGCACCCGCTACTTTTCAGCGTTGCATGATGAGCATATTTTCTGACATGGTAAAACGGTTTGTAGAGGTCTTTATGGATGATTTTTCAGTGTTTGATTCATCTTTTGATGAGTGCTTGCATCATTTAACATTAGTGTTGAATAGGTGTAAGGAAAAGAACTTAATGCTTAATTGGGAGAAATGTCATTTTATGGTTCAATCAAGAATTGTTCTAGAGCATATCGTGTCCTCTAAGGGTATAGAGGTAGACAAAGACAAAGTTGACCTTATTAAGAATTTACAGGTTCCCAAAACCTTAAAAGATATTAGGTCATTCTTAGGGGCATGCAAGTTTTTATCGTCGGTTCATTAAGACTTTAACTTGATTTTTAGACCTCTTTGCAATTTGCTTGCAAAAGATGGTAATTTTGTCTTTGATGATGCTTTTTAAGAGGCTTTCAAGAAGCTTAAGACTTTGCTCACTACCTCCCCCATAATCCAGGCACCTAACTGGAACCTACCCTTTGAGATCATGTGTGATGCTTCAGATTATGCTATTGGTGTCGTGTTAGGTCAGCGAGAAAACAAATTACTTCATGTGATTTACTATGCCAATAAAACTCTAAATGATGCCCAACTGAACTACACCACCACTGAGAATGAATTATTAGATATTGTTTTTTCCTTAGACAAGTTTAGATCCTATATTTTAGGTTCTAAGGTCATAGTCTTTACTGATCATGCTGTTTTGAAGTATCTTCTTTCCAAGAAGGATACTAAACCTAGATTGATTAGATGAATCCTTTTGTTACAAGAGTTCTATCTAGAAATTAGAGACAAAAAGGGTGCGTAAAATGTAGTAGCAAACCACTTTTCTAGGCTTGTTGTTGATTACCATGATGATTCCCTTCTCGTGAGAGATAATTTTCTTGATGAAAAACTTTTCTTTGTTTCCCAATTACCTTGGTTGACGAATATAGTGAATTATTTTGTTACCGGTCGAATGCCTCAACATTGGGATAAACAATATCGTTCTAGGTTTTTAGACGAGGTAAAACATTTTTTTTGGGACGATCCTTATTTGTTTAAGTGTTGTCCAGACCAGATAATTAGGAGATGTATACCTGAGAGTGACCAATCCAGTATTATTTCCTTTTTTCATGATCATGCTTGTGAAGGCCACTTTAGTTCTAAGAAGACTGCTGCTAAGATATTACAGTGCAGATTCTACTGGTCGTCAATGTTTAAAGACTCCCACAGTTACTGTGTTGCTTGGAGCTCCGCCAGAAGTTAGTAACCATTTCCCGTCGAAATATGAAGCCTTTGAACTCTATTTTAGTTATTGAGGTCTTTGATGTGTGGGGCATTGATTGTATGGGTCAATTTCTTAATTCTTTTGGTAATCTTTATATACTTGTCATTGTTGACTATGTCTCTAAATGGGTTGAGGCAGTTTTGTGTAAAACAAACGACCACAAGGTTGTGGTCCAGTTTTTGAATGATAACATATTTGCATGTTTTGGTACACCGCGATCTATAATTAGTGATGGAGGGTCACACTTTTTTAATCGACCGTTTAAGCTTTTGATGAAGAAATATGGTATTACCCACAAAGTAGCTAACCCATATCACCCACAGACTAGTAGTCAAGTAGAGGTTTCCAATAAGGAGATAAAACGTATTTTAGAGAAAACAGTTAATCCTAATCGGAAAGATTGGTCATTAAGGCTTACTGTACTGCGTTTAAGACCCCATTGGAATGTCACCTTACCATCTATTTTTGGAAAGGCATGTCACCTTCCTGTTGAATTAGAACATAGAGCACATTGGGTTGTAAAGCAGTTTAAGTTTTCGCTTGACAAGGCAGGAGCTCACAGAAATCTCCAACTCAATGAGTTAGAAGAGATTCGTAGAGATGCATATAAGGAGTATAAAAAAAAATGAAACTTGTGCATGATAAAAATATTTTAAGAAAATCATTTTCACCAGTTCAAAAAGTTCTTTTGTATGATACTCGTTTGCATCTATTTCCCGAGAAGTTACGCTCTCGGTGGATCGGTCCTTTTGTGGTCCGCACTGTTTTTCTTCATGGTCCTATTGAAACTGAGACTCAAGATATTAAAAGTACTTTCAAAGATAACGGTCAGAGATTGAAACCATTTTTAGAGTTTTTTCCTACATGTAATGTTGAGGAGGTCCCTTTAGAGGACCCTGTTTATCTTGATTGACCATCAAGGCTATTGTTATAAATTAGTAAGTTTCGTAGGTTTTTATCTTTGTTTTCTTGTTTTTATTTTCTGTCTTATTCTCCAGAGAAGGATTGTTACGCTTCACTCATTTACTATCTTTTTGACTTATCTCTTTATTCCTCTTGTTACCTATATTTTTGGTACTGCTCTTTAATCTGAAACATTGAGGACAATGTTAGATTTAAGTTTGGGGTAAGGGAGAGAAATTTAGTGCAATAATAAAAACTCCAAAATTTAGAAACTTGTGAACAATTTAGGATGACACTGACCATTCTAAGTAGATGGAAGCAAACCTCTTGGCTATAGGAGTTGAGGGACCCAACTAAAGGGTCTATTCATAAAAGGACAAAGCTCAACTGTTAGAAATAACATGATAGTTGTCACCATATCTCGGAATCATCATAACATATCACCTTTTGTTTTTATTTTTACAATTTTGTGTTTCTCTAAGTGATTTGGTGGGGCACCAATATGGAATTGTTATCGGTGTTGGGATGAAGTAGAGTGATTGAGATCAAGCCCCATTATTTTTACAAAAAAAAAAATAAATGAAAAAAAAAGAAAAAATAAATAAATTAGTGAATAATTATTTTACTTTCAATAAATCGACCGCTGGGGCCCTTGTATATACAAGTTGATTCGGTATTAGTATAAGGATTAAGACCAGTGGGAGCATATCTCAATCCATTAGAATTCATCCTAGCACTGACCTTCAGACAGATATGGGAAACACCGTTCACCTTAGTCAACATGTGCAAACTTCATCGTCTTCAACATGTGCAAACTTCATCGTCTTCATATCTATCTTCTAAGTCTACTCATGTAATTGAACTTTGATAGATTCCGAGTATTATGGTCCATTGTACGACTTTTTGAGTAGTGTTTTGTTTTCTTATATATGAATTTTAGTATGCTTGAGTGAAAACTCGTGTTCATCAATTGGATTCAAAACATGATAATTCCTTCCATAGCTAAATTTTTTTGTAGCCAACTAAATAGCATGTTTAGTGTCTACCCTCAATCGTTCACAAGTAGCTAGAGTTTGGAGTAAAGGTTTTATGGGATATCTCTTGTAAACCCTCACGAGACAAAACTCGTCCACTGGGGACACCTAGGGGTTTAAAGGCTTGTTGCACACGCTAAGTGCAATCGCGATGCCTGCGACAATGAGTTAAGATTTTCTAGATTAGATTTGCTCGAGGACTAGCAAATAGTAAGTTTGGGGATATTTGATAGACAACTTTATGTGTCTATTTTGTTCCCAATTTTTATAGTGTTGGAACTCAATTTTGTACTAATGTTGTGCTTTTATGTATGTATAGTGTTTTTGGAAAATAAACATTTTTGGGAAAATCGACTCGAAAAATTACTAAAGGCACCCATAAAATTGATAAAGGCACCCCAGGACATGTGCTAAAGGGACCCCAACATAGGATAGGGGGCACCATCTTCTTCTCAAAATTCAAACCAAATTTTGGCGGGAAAAAGGTTGCAGAATTAGGGTTCGATTTTTGGAATTGTTTAGGAGAGATTCAATCGTTGGATTTGGTTGGGATGGATCTGTTTGGGCTAAACAAAGATGGTATGGTTGTTGGATTCAATCAAATTGGTTGTATCATCGGATTGAAGAAAAAATGAGCAAACTTTATTCCCGTAAAATATTCTCGGGATTTTCTTTGTTATTTTTGGAAGAGTTGCGTGTGTTTGACTTACTCTGAGTGTGTATGGGACGTGAATGGGATAAATAAGGAGATTAGTCCAGCTGCAGACGCGTGAGAGAGATGGAAAAGGAAATCATTCCCGTGGAGAATAAAAAAAATTCAAGAAAAGAGATTTGGAATTAATTCGAGAGATTTGATGTGATGTTGGGTATAAAAAGGGTGTTGGAGTCACAACAGGGGGTTATTGAGTGATTGGGGAGGCCACATGGCCGAGAGAATCAATCAGAAAAAAAACTCTACTGTTGTTGTTCGTGAAAGGAAGAAGAAGAATAATTCGTCACCAAAGGGTTGAAGAAATCGTGGCCAAAAGGTTTGAAGAAGAACTTCGTCGTGAAATAGAAGAACATCGTCGGAAAATCTTCAGTGACATTTTCTGTTCTTTTCAGCGACAGAGAAAGCACTCTGTTTCAAATTTACTGTGTCAGTTTTATTTCTTCTTTTCAAAGCACTTTTTAGCCATGTATTTATTTTTTGAGAGAGTGTTTTCCACATGAGGAGCTAAACCCCATTGATGAAGCGACGGAGGAAGCTATTTTTTCAATATATGTGATAATATTTATTTAATTAATTTATACAATTCTTTTATGATTATTTTCCTTGGTTAAATTATTTGCAACAGTTCATCTTTGTTACAAAACTCGCAACAAAATAGTCTTGTTATGATTCACAACATAATTGAGTTGTACGCATGCGACTCGTGTGTGTGGCTACCCACATTTTCAAGCCGACTCGCTTTCAGCCCATTCAGATACTCGAGTCAGCTTCAAAACTGACTCGGTCTTTATGATTATCATTCTCATTCTCATTCTCTGAATCTCCTCTCTACCTCTCATTCTCTTCTCTCTTCCTCACTCGTTCTCTTCTCTAAGTCTCTGCTCCTTATTTTCATGTAAGAGAAAAGCACACGCAGAAGAAGATGAAGCAGAGATGATAACTTAATAAACACCCCCACCCACCCCACCAAACCAAAACCCTAGATCTCCATTTTCAATCTTTTGTTTATTCTAATTTCAGATTCTCAAATTAACACTTTCTTCCTCTCTTCTTAGATTTCTTTTCTCAATTCGATGGGAATCAATCAAATTAGGTTATCAAATTCTGATAATCATTGATTGAACTTCAATCTCACTCTCTGCTTAAACTCAGCTTCTGCTCTTCCTCCTGCTGCTGCTGTTTGTGGTGATTAAATTTAGGGTTAAGATTTTTCTTATTAGTTTTTATTTTCTTCTTCTTCAAGTTTTGATTTTTATTGAGAAATGAGGTTTGATTGATTGTAGGTACTAATATTCAGACGAATGAAGAGGTTGCTATTAAGCTTGTAAGTAGTGAATCAACATGTTATCATCAACATCATAAACCCCCAAATCCTTTTCCATCTTTTTTTTCGAAGCCCTAGAAACCTCTTTCTATCTGAAGAGCCCCCATACCAAAAACCTAATGGTCGTCGAAGAAAATTAAGACAGAATACATGTTGGAACTAGGGTTAATACAAAGGGGTTTGTTTGTTTATTTGATATATGTTGATTGTGTAAATGAAATTTCAATAAATAGGTCAGGATAAGATTAGGGTTTTGAAATTCAAATTGAATTTGATTTTGTTACAGGAAGAGATGGGGTTCTAGGTATGCTGTAAATAGATGGGGTTCTAGGTCTGTTGTAAAGAGATGGGGTCTTTTTCTCATAATCTCTCTTTCTCTAAGATGGTTGAAGGGATTTAGCGGCTGTCCAAATCTGATCCTATGGTGGTGTGTACTATTGAGGAGTCGGGAGAACACATTATTGCAGGTTCGTCGGCATCCCTTCTTTTACTGGACAGTTCCCTCTCTTATCCATCTCATTTGTTATATTTTTCTGGTTTTGGTTTCAACATTCTACTTATGATTAGTGTCTATGAGTTTATAAAATGCTAACTACTTTCAGTAGTAGATATGGTGATTGTGGATTGAACAAACAAAAACTTTTCAATAGTACATTGTTTAGAAAGAAGTTTAGACTCTAGAATCGTGAGAATTTGATGATAATCAGTTTGTTTATTACTTTATTTCCTTGGTTAGTTTAAATGCAATTTGTTCAGTTTGCACAATGGGGCTTATATAGTTTTGTAAAATGAGTAATACCTTGATCTCTCAAATGTAATTCTGACCATGACTTTTACTTATTATAAATTGATCTTGTGCATACATGAACTTCATATCTAGTTGAATATATAAAGATATAGTTCTATTATGAAAGATACAACATGCATTACAATTAAAGTATCTCTCTATTATATTTAGCCATAGTTCTATTTCGACTTCAATTACCGGTGCAGAAGGAGGTTAGTTTTCTGCAATTTCGGTAGTTTGGTTGTTGTGCCTACTCCCGGTTCTGTACTGGCGGTAATTTTTTTTGAACAACCATGAGAATGAAGCTTTTATGATAAATGATTGTCGTGTGTGCCTGCTAAATTAATTTCCTTGCTTTGCATATTTTAATCCCTGCAATATATGGTGCTTGTGTGCATATTTCCATAATTTAAATTCTCATTCTCAGAAGCATTTCTTGTCTGATTTGTGCATTCGGTTGGTCTGGTTACTGTAATGTGTGACTGATATGTTGCCTAGTTAGAATTTATCAGGAGGACCTAGTTGAAATTCCCATTTCAGTAGTACATAGACCTTCCCAAGTTGAAACAATGGATGATGTTGTGAATCAACCCCGTACTCTCCGCGATTACATGTATCCTCCAAGAGTAAGTTTGTCCTCATGTATTGTTTTACCCCAAACTGATGGTCTATTTGAATTGAATGCAAATATGATACAAATGCTTATGATATTTCGAGGGGTTGATGCTGAAATCCCCTATCATCATGTAAGAGAATTTGAGGAAATTTATCGGACTATGCAATTTGACCATATGTCCAAAGACTCTCTTAAACTAAAGCATGGTTTTACAGTTTGAGACCACACTCAATTACCACTTGGGAACAACTCACAAATCAATTTTTCAGAAATTTCTTTCCACACCATCGGACGATCATTATTCGTCAATTTTTCAATCTTTATATATGCATGAAATTGATGATGATTTGGGGCTTGTGTAATTGTTCTGTGAAGGTGAGCATGATACCCGACTTGTGTATGACTTAGGAAAATTTGAAATGTCTGGTGGCACCAATGATCTTATGCATGACACTGAAATTTTGGATATTTTGATTCTTATTTGGGCCTTGATTATTTCTTCAACGACTGTGAGCATGATACTGTATATGATTCTGACTTAAGGGGAGTTGAATCGTGTTATGATACTAATGGTCTTACACATGAAATTAACTTAGACGCAACTGTGTGCAGCAATGGACCTACCACTGCAAAGATAGCTTAGGGGCTGATTTGTGCTTGGCGACTAGTGTTGGAAGTACATCTGTGATTGTACACTCAATTGACATTCATCCTTCATGAAAGCATGCATGTGTGGTAAGTTGCCTGCTCCACTTCTCTTACTTCCTTGCAGTAACTTCATAACTTCTCCCCTCTACTTTTTCTGTGTCATGTCATCTGGAATAGCTTACTTCCAACTTCTAAGTATCAAGGTGTGCTTTGTTCGCAGGTTAATTGATGGATGCTCTGTTGTGAGATCAGAAAGGTTGGAGAACAAAGTGATTTAAGTGAGAATGACAGCCATTAGGTCCCTTAGCAGCTGCAAGTTTTGAGTAAGTTTCTATGTAGTGTCTGCTTGTTGTGATTTAAGTGAGAATGAACTAAACTTAGGAAATTAGTAAGTTTGTATGTATTCCCTCAGAATTTGATACTTAACAGAATTTTTTTGGTAGTTAAAAGAATTTCTTTTCTTTTTTGATATGAATTGATTGAAAATGTTGATATGAATTGATTGAAGAAACTATTGTAGAATGTGGATAATGGATGGAATGAAAGGTGTATGCAGGTTATTTGGGATTCCGGCGTATTTTTGGTCAATGTTGACTGGTGGTTTTGACCAGGTCAAAACAACTATTTTTTGAAATTGCAAAAAAGAAATCGCAACTGCAACAGCCTGTTGCGAAATTCCAATTTTACAACTGTCGGAAACTGTTGCGACTGAGAATTTGCAACGGCAGTGCAGCCGTTGCGAAAAATTACAACATCAACCTCCATAACAGAGAGGAACCGTTACGACCCCACTTTGCAACTGCCACTCACCTTTGCTAATCACTAAATTTGGTGTAGTGATAATTTTTATTAAACAATTGTGATTTCTTTTGGTGGTACATGCTTAGCATAGAGTTTTTGATCTTCCATGCTTTCAATATATAATTATTATTTTAAAAATCTATTTATTGTATTATTTTAGAATCAAATTAAACATATGAATTGCATAATTATAATTATTGAATTAAATCATTTTAAAAATTAGAAAATATGGAATCTTAGCCTTAGTTTTTTCTCAACCTTGTTTTCAATTTTGTTTGAGTTTTGTTATTCTTAGTTTAGTATTAATTCTTAAGTCTAAAATTAAAATCTTCACAAGTTCTGAAACAAACCATTTCTTACCACTATCACAAACACATCAATACCAAAATTATTCAGAAATAAATTAGGTACAGATTATAGTGTCAACAACTGAAGTTGACACCAAAATCTGGTGTCAACAACCGAAGTTAAGATCATAATCCGGTGCCAACAGCCCAATTTGATTCCAAAATCTAGTGTCTACAAACCAAAATTGATACCAAAATCTGGTGTTAGCAACCAAGGTTGACACCAAAATCTGGTGTCAGCAACTCAAGTTGACACCAAAACTGAAAATTCAGAAAAAAGTTATGTTGTTGACATCATAATCCATTGTCAACCATCAAAGTTGATACCAAAATCTGGTGTCAACCAAAGTTGACATCATAATATGGAGTCACCATGTCAAGTTGACACTAAAATAAAGATCAGAAGAACAAAAAACTCTAATATACACGAATTAGTGAACTTGGCGTTAGTCGAACACGCATCATCTGACATTGAGTCAGACGTGCTACCATTACACCACGAATTCAGCATACTACTTTACTCATTCTTAAACTAAATCAACTGTATGAAGACTAAATTTGGAAGACACTGCTTCATTGTTGTATATCCCTCTATATGACTTACATTCCGTATAGATTAAAGAATAAAAATAAATTTTAAAATTCCACGTCATACTAAGAACTATACTAGAATAAAAATATATTTTAAAATTCCACGTCATACTAAGAACTATACTACGAATGTGCCATAAAAGTTGATACAAACAAAAACAAACAAACAAACAAAAAAAAGACGAGCAAGTTAGATACAAAATCACTTAAAAGACAAGCTTAATGCAACAAAAAACAAACACAAACCTATTTCAGATCCAATATTCCTTAATAACAATTAGAACAAGAAAACAACATGCAATAAGAGCACAACCACTAACTTTCTTATGCAATAAGAAAACATTCTCTGAAACTTCCTTTACTAGTCAAGAAGAGCAATATAAAAATCACTACCCAATACAACTAAGGAACTCGACAATCAGTGCTCATAAACAAGGGTGTGAACTGTTTGGCATGACCTTAGTCATGCAGCCATTTACTCGCATAGAAAATCTGTGCTAATAAACAATAGAATGTGTTCTTGCAATAATTTCATGTTAAATAGTTACCTTTCTCCCATCACTCAGTTTCTACCTCACAATTTGAGCTAAAGTTGTCTGCAAATAAAAACACACATTGAGTCATACAACAACTAATATTAAGCATAACAAAATGGACTGGGGAAAATCAGAGATGTTATATACAATACCTTAACTGGTTGGAAAAACTCATCAATAGCTAATCTACAAATGTATAATTAATTGAAATAAAAAAACTTACTTATTATCACCAGAACCATTACTTGTCCCGTAGATCCTGCCACAGACCCAAGTCCATGAACAAAATTACTTGTATAATTCCAAGTTAATTTAAGATAATTAAGGCAGAAAAATGAAAAACATTACAGAACCATTACTTGTATAGTTCCTCCTCTAAGTCTCAACCAACACTAATGCTGCAACCACCGCCACCACCTCCACTAAAAATCACCACCACCACAACAACATCAACCAGAACCACCACAACAGCCACCAAGTACACCAGTGCTGCAACAACTACCCCCACCTCCACTGCAACATCCACTACCAACATCAAAACCGTTAGCATCATTGACACAAACCACTAAACTAGGTGGGTTCCCATTTTTCATAATTGACAGGAGCTAATGGTACAAATACACACCTGCAACTTAGTAGCATAAGCCAGGTAGTCAAATGGTAAGATAATATCATCAGCAAGGAGATACCTTAACTGCATAGTCTTTCAGGTTGTCTAGTACCCTGAAGCAAAGAATGATGATGTATTAGAAGACTAAACGAACAATCAAACAACATACTCAGAAACCTTTAGTTTAACTTTTTGTTATTAAGAATTTTCTACAAAATCTAGAGATAGTTTCAATAAAACCCACGATTCATGTCATCATTTCAAAGCACAACAACCTAGAAGTCAGTCTAATTTCACCGATGGCAAAAAGTTAAACTAAAGGTTTTGATTTATACCTTTAGTCTTTCAGGTTTTAATTTCAGGTCTGTTTGAACAACACATACCAGTAATCCTTACATATAAACTTGAATGCTTTTAAATAATCACTGAATCTAGGTCTTTCCCCGCGGATCCATTTATGATACATGAATGGGAAAAATATCCGGATCAAACATTATATACTCGAAATTATTTTAACTTGTCCATCGTATTGTGATCACATCTCATGAAATTGTATGAACTGAAGAGATAAGAAGAGGAAGAAGAACTAAATCATACCCTATTTTTCAGGGAATCAAACATGCAAATCTTCAAATACAAAAATTACCTTAATATCAAATCTCTGAATCTGAAAACCTTAGGTTATGTTTGATCTTAGTTTCTCATTTGATTTCTGTTTGATCATCGAAATTTTCTCGTTGATTTTGAGATTGCGAAGAATAAGGTGAGAGAGATGAACTTAAATTAAAATTTTTGGGATCAGATCTAATTTTGATGAGGAAAATCAATTATTAGGAGGTCTATTATAGCTTTAGTTTTAGATCCACTGATAGTAATGGCGGACGTGACAGAAGTGGTGGTGCTGGTTGTGGTGGAGGCGATGAAGATAGTGGTGGTGATGGGAACGATGAAGATAGTGGTGGTGGAGCGACGGAGGCGATGGAGATTTTTCTCCTGTGATTAGAAATGAAGAAGAAAAAGAAGAAGCCTAAGGGTAAACAAGAAATTATTAAAATTACATTTTTAATGAAAATTCCAATTATACTTTAAAGGTATTTATAAAGTTCTAAGGTATTTGTGAAAGTCCATAAATAATAAAATATTTATTCAATCCCCGCTAGATATAAATACATGCAGATTTAGCTGCCATAGATTGATCTACTTCCATAAGGCCCAAATAATGACTTAGAAAACTTACAAAAAAAATTCCCTCCCAAAGATGTCTGATGAGACGGAAGTTTGTATAAGTTATGTTAGTTTTGAAGATTGAATAGTTCAGGAATAATTGGCGTTTTCATTATGGAGTGTGACACTGTGACTAATTCAAATGTGTACTTATGATTTAACTCTCATTTACCGATGTAATTTTGTTAACATTATGATTTGGGAAAGTATAGAAACATTAAAACATGATGAGCATGCATGGTAAGAAATAGAAGTTTTATATTCCAATTTGGCAATGCTTATGTGAGTACAATGTAATGCATTCTTTTAAAGGCGACGCACATATTTTCCAGCCATGCAAAAAAGGATGGGCTGACCCGATCCTTTTTTTCTAAGGGTTGAATTTCCATCAATAAAGAGGGATTGATTGTGTTCGTGCAACTAGGCTGCGACACTACTAAGGGCAACTGCAATAAGGCGAGTATACCAAAGAGTAAAGGCTAAAAAAATTTGGTCATTTTTCATTTTTTCCACAATGGTTTCGCGAGTAAATATGATCGCATGTCCAGTGAAAAGAGCGTTTGTTTGAAAACGCTGTTGTAGAAGAACGTTAGTCGACACGGACGTTGCTCTACAAAGACGTATCTTGTTGGACGCCCATTCATGGGAGCGTTTCTTATGACGCCGCTGTATATGAACGTTTACATTTTGTTACGCTCAAGTGGGTGGACGTATGTTTAACGTTATCTGGAACCAGCGTCTGTTAAATGAACGTTGTATTGGGTGGGCGCATACGAATTCTGCGCTCTACTAGGAGGATGTAAGTGCATAGACGCTCATGTAGAGAAGCGTTTATGCTTAAAGGCTAATCACATGTATCTTTACATCTTAGGTTCACAAGCCAGAACAGTGAAAAGAGCGTCTTTACATCTTATGTTCCATTTAGTGGGACGTCCATTTAAAGACTAATGGCTTAAAGACTAAAATACGCCTCAGGTGGGACGTCCATTTAAAGACTAATGCGTCTTTACATCTTACATGAACAGGTAGTGGACTAAAAACAAGAATGAACAAATGAACAGGTAGTGGACTAATCTCTTCTATACGTTCACAAGGCATAACGTTCTCTTTTAATCTCTTTTAATCTCTTTTGATCTCTTCTACACGCCGTCTTGGAAGAGCGCAGAGGTGATACGCCTTCCCAAGTGGACGTTCAAACTCGAACGTCCCACTAAATGGACGTCCTGTGGGACACTACTTTAGCCGAGCGTTTGGGTATACAGGCGCCCTTTTAGCCGAGCGTACATCAAACGCTTCTGTGACATACCGTCTCCTCAAACGCTTCTGTAACAAAACGTCCGTGTTTCGTAACGCTTTCTTAAGGTAGCGTTTTGGATGAACGTTCTTTCAGTAGAGCGTGCGACTATACTTTTAGTCGCGAGAAAATTTAATCTGGGACTATAGCTATAGTCGCGTGAAAACCAAATATACTCGTCCGTTGGGGATGGATTTGGGCGAGGGAAGAGTAAATTTGATCTTTACTCTTTGGTACCCTCGCCCACTGCAGTTGCTCTAAACCACCATAATAGTTACCGATCACGTGGCACCGATGCAGTAAACACATTTAAGGTTTAAAACGTCTAACCGTAATTATCACCGCGTGGCGTAGAAACCTGTGAGGATACTTAATTTGCAGCTCTTAATAACATTTAGACCGTAGTCATTGCGCTCGACCTAAATTATACTCTTGTCAATTAAAGTACTGTCATAGCCGAACGCGTTTCTAAATCCGGAATTACGTGTTCTTCGCTTGTAAAAGTAAAACTTCGAGAATTACAATGAAGAGTACAGAGAAAATTCTATATAAACCAAGAACACAGGTAAGAAAGCTCAAACCGTATAAGCAATACGAGGGAAAGAAAAAAATAGAGAGAAAACGCGTGAGTGAGATTATAAACCACATAGCGTGGAGTAGAGAAGTAGCACTAGCCAGACCGAATTAGAAGCTTCATTTAGCGTCTAAAAAAAACCATGGCATCCGGAATCAACAGCTAAGTCCTTCCATTCCTATATCAAAAATCTCACGCAACCAAAAAAACCCATCTTGGTTTGGGTCCCACAAGCTCTATCCAAGTGGGTCCCACAAGCTCTATCCAAGTGGGTCCCACAGTCACCAACTAAGGTGGGTCTGAGCATCAATCACCCTCAAAACTCAATCTCATCAAAGGTATTTGAATTTCTTTCTGTGAAGAAAACCTCTTCTCAAACTCAATTCTATTCCAAAAAAGGGAAAATAAAATCAGTCAATCAATATCATCTCTTTTGTTTGTCTCGCACAGAAAAACGAAAAAAAAAAAAGTCTGAATGAAAAATATTAACAAACAAGCCCACGACTCTAATTTAGCTCTTTTCATTTTTCTCTTTTCTCTTTGTTAGAGGGAGAGAGAGAAAGAGAGAATAATCTCTGAATCTCTTTCCAATCTAAAAAGAACGATTTCGAGAATAATCTCTCCAAGTACAGAGTCTAAACTCACAGTTTCATTTTCTTTTCTGGAAGGGGGTTTGTTTAGTCTGGCAGGGACGGGAACACATCAGAGAATTAATGATGAACAAACACAAAATCATCAACGAGAATGGAGTAATAGGAAGAAGGGAAGATTTCTCACCTGATCATCACGGTGGAGAAGGTGGTGGCGGTGGTGCAGGACTAAAGAAAGGACCATGGACGGCTGGAGAAGATGCGATCTTAACAGAATATGTTAAAAGACACGGTGAGGGTAATTGGAATGCTGTTCAGAAGAATTCAGGTTTGGCTCGTTGCGGTAAAAGTTGTCGTTTAAGATGGGCTAATCATCTTAGACCTAATCTTAAGAAAGGTTCATTTTCTCCAGAGGAAGAACATTTGATTTTAGAACTTCATTCTAAGCTTGGCAATAAATGGGCACGCATGGCCGCTCAGGTATATTCCCCTCTATTAAAAATTATGTTTTTTTTGGATTTATTATTTATTAATCTCTTTCTCTTTCTTAGAATTCAAACCTATTATTCGTTTTTTGATGATTACCCAAGTTGGTTTTCTGGATACAGTTACCTGGAAGAACAGACAACGAAATTAAGAACTATTGGAACACAAGAGTGAAGCGACGACAACGAGCTGGATTACCACTCTACCCAGAAAACCTACAGAGACAATCTTCTTCTTCCTTGTCATTCCATCTCCCAAATCCATACCAGTCCAGGCCTTCTTCGAGTGATCATCAATTCTCATCTTTTCAACAGCAAAAACCTAGTTTCACTTCCCCATTTTCTCTTTTCAATCCTACTAATACCACGATATCTACCCCACCTTTTGATTCGCAGTTTCATGACTACAAACGGTACCGAGCTAATAGCAATTTCGGGTTCACTCTCCCTTTTTCCTCCAATGATCATGCACAACTTCCTTCTTCCATGTTTAGCCAAAACCACTCAAGTCTGTTGCAACCATCTTCTAATGTAGGATACCATTTTGGCAATTTTGAGCTTAATCCGTCGACTCAAATTCAGCGAACTTCTTTCGAACCAGACGAGTTAGGGGGTTCTAGTTCAGATTTCTCCTTGAAACTGGAGCTCCCTTCAATCCAATTAACGGATGAAGCAGTAGCTGCTGCTGCTAACTCGGGTACTGTCGCTGAAGGTTGTAACTTATCCTCCCAGAGCTATCTACTGGATGCTCTATTGCAACAAGCTCAGACCATGGCAAATGGTACTGATAATGGGAAGAGAGAAAAGAGATATGGTTTTGATCAGTTTGCGCAGGATGCTCCAACTTCCGAATCTGCATTCAACTTAAATGGGTCTAATCCATCAGCAAGCCAAGGTTCTTTCGGTGAGTCTTTTTTTTTCACATGAGATTAATTGTTTCCTTTTCGGATCATATTGAAATTATTCCTGTTGTGCTTTGCTCTTTAACTCTTTTGCATGCAAGCTAGCAACTCATTGAATTACACACAAGTACTAGTACTAATTACAATTGTGGACACAATCCAAAATTTCTTCATTACTTTAGTGTGGGTATTTTTTAGTTGAAACAGATTATTCTATTGTAATACTCATTTAGGTTAAGAGTGCTTCCTTTTTGGTATAAATATATATATATATATATATACCACATGAATGGTAGGTTGCTGGCCCGTTCTTGACAATGGTGTTATTTTTGTGTTTAACAGATACACACCAATTACTTGAGGAAAAACTAAACTAAATTCTGTCAATTAAGAAAAAGAAAAATTGTATGTAGTTTTAATAGCTTGTTGATCTTCTAACGATCAGTTTTCGTCTACACCTATTTCCTTTCATGGAGGAAGATTCCGATTCCAAAGTGTGCATGGGGTTGTCTTATTTAACTCTTTCGTTCTTTCTATACATTTTGTTGGTGCAGGATTAAAGTTGAAGGAAGAACCCAAAGAGGTGATTAATTCAGGTAACGATGATTTGTCAAGTCTCTTAGATATCGTCCAACCACCAATGCCTATGGGGGAATGGATATACAGTGACAATAGTGGTGAAATTTCCAATGGAATATCCTCAGGTGTTACAGAAAACGATGTTGGTCTTGATCAGATGAAGCAACTAGGTACATCCATGCCAAATACAAACTCGGAATCGGATTATTGGAATGACACTTGGAATAACATGCCTGGAATTTGCTAAGAGTTTTCTTTAGGGCATTTAATTATCAAGTAACTGCAAGTTTTATAATCACTCTTTTTTCCTTTTCTTGTTGTTGTCGTTCTTGTTTTTATACTTGTTCTTAAATTTAAGATTTCTACTTAGTAGGGAAGTGTGAGTGTGATTTTATCAAATGCATTTATATATAAAGCTTTTAATGAATGAAAGTCTTTTAGAATCACATTTGTGTTCATACAGTATACATACGTTAGTAATTAATGAAACCCACCACCCCTAAAGGAATATACTAAAACTATTGTGATTATTGAGTATTAAATGTTCAATGATATACTATACTTAAAACCCCAGATATATAATGTCCAAAATTCATCATAGAAATGACCTCCATTAATTATATTGCCAATTCAGGAACAACCATGAATTTCAAGAAAGGCTTCCTTCATTTACAGTTGTAGACCTGAATCTAGCTAGGGCTTAAAGATGCCATTACTCTTCTTAATGTTTGCTAAGTTCAGACTTAACTTTTCCTTCATTAAAAGCTTAATAAAGAGAAGAAAATAAGTGGAATCATATCATACTTTAATCTGTTAAAGAAAAAAATGGGAACATCCCTTCTCAATTTGGGTTTGTTTTATGTGAGGGTAGGGTTTTATTATTGATTCTACATGTGTAACGTACGTCTCTATTTACGGGGTGGGATCAGATCATGCACATCAAACTTCCCCCCCAATCATCGCCTGCTTCCCTCTATCTCTTTCTTATCAGTATCACTACTTTGTTTGTTTTTGTTCTTTAAATAAATGTATGAGTTGGTCATCCAAAAGTCTTGAATCATACAGTGTTTCTTGGTTCAAATGAATTTTTTTTTCACCGGAAACCACCGGTGGCGGAACCAAAGTTGGGCTAGATTTGGTTTTAGACCCCATTAAAATCCCCATAATTCCTAATTAGCCATTAATTTTTTCTAATATTTTATATATAATCCTTAGAATTTTAGAATTTAATCCTCGATTTTTAAAGTTTTATAGTTTAGTCTACCTAATTCATCAAAAAATATTTTAGCCTCCCTCCATTTTAAAACCTGGTTCCGCCACTAGAAAACACCGAGTTTCTTCACTACCAAGCGACAACAGCTACGTAAATGTGACTTTCTTAGCAGGAAGTATTATCACTCTATTTATGTTTCCTTTGTAAAAATTACTCTAAAAGGAAATTATATTGACACTTAAAAGAAAAGTCTTTTGGGGATACCATTCCATACCCTAAGAAAGAAAAAACAAACCGCTTTGATGATAGTTTTTGAGTAAACCCTTCGGGCAATGTTTTTAGACTCGTACGAGTCATGTCACTAAATCGTAAATCAACTAGACTCTGTATAATGAACCGAATCTTTCAAGACTCGTAAAGATGCTTTTTAGTCAACGAGGCTGATTAATTTTCTACCGTCGACTCGTTCAAATAAGAGATGATTTTAATAGATATTACTTTCTTAAACTCTAAGTAATTTCTTTTCAAAACCCGTCTTTATTTTTTCTCAAAACTTTTCTTTGTTGTGAGAAGTATTATCCGTTTTTAAGAAAAACCAACCGCTTTATTTTGAAAATTTATCTCTGTGGCCTTCGAAAAAATGATGTTCCTTCTGTCAAAACTTCTTTAGCTTCTCTTTAAGGCTCTCGTTTTTTTTAAATAGGAAAAAATAACTTTCAAACCCCTATCTGGATCTTAGTAGTCAAATCTTCGTCTTGTTTTTTTTTTTTGAAGGAAATAGTAAAGTTAAATAACAATATATCCTTTAAATCCCATAAACAATTTTCCATTTAATTTATTTGTTTTCTTAAAAAAAATTGAACCCCTAATCTCCCACAGGGAGAATAGTTTGCTATGTGATTGACGATGCGTGTGGTTTTGCCTTTTTGGCAGCTCTGGTTTGAGTTAGAAACATCTGCATTCAGAAATTTATATATGAATTCTATAACTTTTGATCACTATGTCCTTTAACATCCCCGATTCACGTCTCTAAGTGTGGCCCCTAGGTAAACTCTATCTTCCATTCTTAGATCTTGCTCTTTCTTTCCAACTACTTGTCCACTTTGTTCTTCAGCTTTGTCTTGTTGTTTCCCTAAATCTACGAGTCAACTCGTTGTGTGGTAATTTAAATATATCGAGTTAAATCAGACCTAGTAGTTAATAAACACCTCAACAGGAACTATGAAACCCCCTCAACGTTTTATGAAAAAAATCTTTCACCTGCTTTTACCCTTTATTTGTCCTGGTCTTTGGACCTTGATCTAAGAACTATTTGTGTTCGCGACTTGAAAAAGTCACAGATTAGTCGATTTTCTGCTGAGAGAATTCGCTTGATTCCATTTCGCTTAATTTATATTTCATGGAGGCCTCTTTAGAGGGCATATGATCAATCATGGGGCACCATTTTCTCTATGAAATGTATTGTTCTCAGTATCTTTATGGATTTAGCATTTGGCGGTTGGAGCTCGTGGTAGATGAAGTGACAGGAAGTATGATAGGAGGTGAAAGAATTTCTTGTTGGTTGATTGATATTATTTACTTTCTATTAATCAATGTAATTTTCAGGTTTAATTTCCATAAGAAAATTTGTCATTGATTTGCAATAAATTTATCACATGTATTTTTATGTTTGTAATCCTTTCAATAGAAACGGGTGTATCAATGTAAATGCGGTTAATATATAATTTAGTGGTTTTGTGAGAAAAAGAAAACTTAACTCTAAAGTTTAAATGATAGTCTTAGGGATATTTTAAAAACGAGAGGTATTTTATAATTTTTTTTTCTAATAATGGTGTCACTGTCACTGATATTTACCATAGTTTTTTAATATGTTTTAAGTATATTGTGTTAAAATATGGTGCATTTTTATGTGCACAAAAATTGGTGCGTATGATATCTATACCAAATTAGCTAAATGTTTGCGCCCTTTTCCACCTTGTAGCAAATGTCCATGGCAATTTCCCAGAAAAAAGTGTTACAACAACAACATTGCAGACAAAACTAAAGTACACACTCAAAATGCTTAGTTGCATGTTATACATTAATTAAACTATTGATTTAGGGTAAAAACAAATAAAAGTTTGAAGGATAGATCATAATGAATACGAGAGATTCAAATTGTACAAGGCTATGCTAAATTAAGCAGGGCTTACTTCGGTCATAAAGGATGAAAAGGGTTGATCATAAGGAGGAAAGAAGAGAAAGATAAGATCAGGGCGTGGTAAGTTCTAGTTGAAGAATATATAATTCTTTATAGTTGAGTTCAATTATGTAAGGTATAATTGTTTATGATAGCCTGATGTGACTTCGATAAACTTCTTATTATTTTTTAATAGATGAAGGAATCTATTTTTTAGTGTTGCGCTCACACTCAGGATCTCGTAAAAAGTGGAAGAAATAAAAAAGTGGAGAACATGGTTGAAGTCATGCCCATGATCGTAGGGATGACTTTGGAAATCTTTAAGCCTACTAATCCTTCTTTGAGCAACGTTCGCACAACCCGACTCTTTCTCATCGTATATTTACAACGTAAATGATATAGACCACTAGACCAATACCCTAATGACTATCCCCTGTGACATATTTGATATCTCGTAGAATCGATGGTTAGATCATATAAATGACTTATTTAATTAATTTATTAATTAATTAGACATTATGCTCTGAATATTAATTAATTAACACTACACCAAATTTAAGGATTAACAACTCAGATTCGCAACAGCTTAAACCCTGTTGCGAATTCACAACTAATTATTTTTGTTGCTAAATTTTCGCAACCGTCTATCCCTGTTTCAAAGTTTACAACAACCCAAGCTCTGTTGCTAGTCGTAACAATTTTGTGTTAGGTGTGCGAAAATCGTGTGTGGGTAAACACTTTTTCCACTATTCCCGCCCAAAATTTTAAAATGGTTATAACACCATTTATGTTTTCACCCCTTCTCAAGTGTGCGTGTGCCACACAATGTAGTCAATCTCGTCCGTTACGGCCGAGATAACGCCGCTTTTCGCGGTATCGGAAGAATACCTTGACGATATCCGAGATTTCGCTGACCGAGATTTGAACATGAATATCGACCGAATCACCCGTATCTCGACCGTGACGAGTTACCGAATCTAAGGTAAAACTGGTATTTACTATTCTAATCTAACGGTACTTAATCTTTTGACGAATCCAACGGTCCTTGTCAATCTTTATCTCTCGATTCATTCTCAAAAACAGAAGAAACCTAATCTCATCTTCTTTTCTGCGTCTGTATGCTTTCAATCTTCTCCTAAGGTTTCAATCTTCATCAATATCTTCTCCTAGGGTTTCAATCTTCATCAAGATCTTCACCGAACCAGTTGACAAGAATTATTCGATGACAGGAACATAGCTCTATCCCTTCATCAAGATCAGCAGGTTAGTTCTGGTTTTAATTTGATTGTAGTTTTTAGATTTTAATGAGGTTTTGATCAGGGGGTTTTGTTTATTTAAGGTTTTAGAATAATGGGTCTTCATAAAATTCTATAGATGTTTTGTAAACATACTAACAGATGTTTTTTGGGCTATTAAAAATTCTAAACTGGACACAGTTGATTTCGTATTCAAATTAAGATCTGTTTGTTAAATTACCAAGTTTGTGTAGTGTTTGGGCAATGCTTTGTCAAATGGATTCAGTCTAACATATTTAACAGTCTTATGAGCATATAAGATAGTTAACTTGTGACACATGGTTGAATGTGTATCTAGTTGCATTCTGCATCTATATGATCTGTGGTTCACATTCACTGCCATGTCCTTTATCTAGACATATAGAATACACAATTTGTTATTCTGGAATTACTACTCTTGATAGGGGAATCTGTTTAACATGTTTGAATGTGTATTTAGTTTAGTGATAATGTGAGTACACCATTCACATTACTCGTCATAAGGATAGTGTTGTATATTAGTTTTTAATATCTGGGTTGATTGTTATTGCAATCTATAAAAAAGCTGTGGATCTACTCTGGGTTTTTGATTGTTGATATGTAATGGCATCTGAAATATGAACATATGCATTTTCTGTTTAGAAATCTAAACTGTAAAACTACATTGGATGCTTCATTCTGTTCTATATTTTGCTATAGAGGGGTAACATTTTTTTTATTAGATTAATCCAGACATGCACCGCAACTACGTCTATATTGTATAAGCAGTCTTTAGGTAATGTTGCCTTATGCCATACAAAAATGACCATATTATACAACTAACTTTAGGCAGGAGTTGTCTTATGGCATAATGACCTGGCTGATTGTTCTAATGGGTTTTCAGTCACTAACCTGCAATGTTGCATGAAGAACAGTATGGGAAGTTTTTTGCAGCACCTATTGTCAGTTGTGATGTTTGAACTTCAACTTTTGCAGTACTAGGCATGCTTACTACTGAGCCTTTTCTTGCCTGCTAGTTCTAGGCCTAATGTTCCTAGTATGTGTTTCTAGCAGTATGCAGGCTCAATCTCTATGCTTCTTCACTGCAGTACAGTGAACTCAATATCTGGTTTTGAGATTACTCAATATCTGACCAAAATTGTTTACAGCAAGTTCCAGTTGTTATGTATGTGTAGTTTTTACTTATGCCTTTTATATCTTTATTTTTTCATGATAGCTATGCCCGTGCCATCTTATCATCACATCCGTACTAATCTTTTTAAAGAACAACTTAAAGAAATGGAAAAGTTTGTTGATACATTTAGGATTCCGAGATTTCGCCGATAATCTCCCCGAGATATCGTTATTAAGGTGTCAAGGTCCCGGACTCCTGATCGCGACGAGACCGAGATCCGAGATTAACTACATTGCCACATGAAGTCGGATCGTTCAAACCCTAACTCAGCTTCTTATTTTCAGTTCATTCTCCTTATTTCTTTCCTCTACAGCATACGCAGACCTTCATTCTTCCCCCTTTCTACCACCACCATTAAAACCAACCCCTTATAGTCGTCGTCGAAGAAGAAAGGTATCGTTATTACCAGCACATGAACTGTTCCTCCCTTTTTATTTCATTTCTATGAAGTAAACCCTAGATTCAGATTTTTATTTTCTTCTCCTTTTGATTTTTTCCACTCAAAATCTTTAACCCGATTTCTAATCTGAGTTCAGAGTCATTCTCACCATCTTATAATATTGATTACCCATAAATTGTTTTCGTGAGTTTGAATCTTGTGCAGGTCGGTATCAAAATTAAAAGATATACAAATTTCAGTGATTTTTAGTAAGGGTTTTTGAAATTTTTTCGTTTAGTTTACGAATTGGGATCTTAATTTTTACTTGATACAGATATGTTCATTGGTTTTGAAGAATTTAATGGTGGTGGTGATGGTGAAATAGGGATTTAGCAAAAGGGTCACTAAAATTTTGTTATTTTGTTGAAATTTATTTGCTAATGTTGTATGAGTTTCAATTGTTACTTGTACAGTAAAGATTTCATATAGGTCCAGTGGTTTTTTTTGTTGTTTTGATGATTTTGCAGAAATAAGTTCGGTGATTTTATTTGTTGTTTTAATGATTTTGCAGAATTAGGTTTTGGTTGGTTCACCTCAAAAACTTTTCTGAAGTTGTTGAACACGATTTTCTTCGTCTGCAATGATTTTAGTAGTAATGATGCTCGGTGGTTTGTTGGAATTAACAAATCAATTTTGCACTACCGGCACCAAATATTTATATCAGGCTTTACTGTTATATTTGTTTTAGTTTTGCTTTCCTTTCCTTTGGTTTCGTTTTGTAGATAGTTCTGATGTTCTTGGTATGTGGTTGTTTGTTTGTTTATATGCAGGACACGAATTTATCAGTTTTGGAGGGAGGAACCAGATCTGGTATCAGATGGTTCAATCTGAGGAACCTTAATCCCATTCAATCTCTATAAAATATTCACTGGATACTACCACCATTTCTATTGATCCATTACCAACTTGCCAAGATGAACAAAGAGGGACAGAATATGGATCTTTACATCCCTAGGAAATAGTAAAAATCCATTACTTGTTGTTTTGTGTCTGTAGTTTTTCTTTAAAATTTAGCTTAAATTAAGTAAAGTGTTTGATAATATTTGCTATTTTGAATTGTAGGTCTGCTACAAATAGGATAATTAACGCAAAAGATCATGCTTCTGTTCAGCTCAATATTGGCACTGGCCAATTCTGCACCTATGCTCTCTCTGATTTCCTCCGAGCTCAGATTACTATTCTTACTTATTTTTATGATACAACATTTAATTTGACGTACTCAAAACAATTTATTGTAGTTTGCCAGTATTTGTTTTATCGATTGATCCTGATAGTTGTGACACTTGATAGTCCATTGATGTTGCCATCTTTTCAAACTACCTCTATTAGAAATCAGAAGTTTATCATGCGGCAAAAGATGATGGTTAAGAATTTGCTATAAGGGTGTATACAATTTCAGTCCTAGTATTTAAGTAAGTTCTCTGAATCATCTCTTTAGCTTGTTGTCACTTGCTGACTGAACATTCCACACCACGACTAGTATTTTCAACCTTTTTTGTTTTGTTTTTTTTTTTTGGTTTTGACACGATTCAACCTTCATTTTAAAGTCTGTTCACCGCATGTATTTCACCTGACCGTGTGATTCAGCTTGTTCTTTTTGATTGCCATACTAGGGATAGATATCGTTATGCACAATGGGATTATCCTATTAGACATAGGTGCTGCAAGGCGCAAGCCCAATCCCAGGAAAATGGTAAGGACTTGGGCAGAAAAAGAAATGACAAACCTTATGAGGTAATGCAATCTTTCCTGTCATGCTTTCTTAAACTGAAGTTGTTGAAAAGATGGGATTTCAGTAAATCATTAGGGTAGGTAGTGAGTTTTCCTTTGCGTCAATAGTGTGAATTGTTTTGGAAACTTGATCCTGAGCATATTCTACATTTACATGCTTAATAGGAGAAAAAGGAAATTTCACCTTAATGATATGTTATCAATGTTTAGGTGATGTTATATTCTAAAGCTCTAAGTTCTGAATTTTAGGCTAATGGTTATCCCTCTGATTTTGACATAATGCAGTTAAAATGGTTACTGGTTCAAGGGAAATTTTTGGCTAGGGGAGACGTGATGTCCACATGATAAGATTGTGGACTTTGATTTTTTAAAGGTAAATTGCCTCGTGTCAAGATCCATCCTTCTGCGAAGTTATTTGTTCTTAATAATCTATTTTAATCTATTGTTTCATGAAATATGTACAATCTGTAGTTGCTTATCTGTGCATGTCTTGAGCTTTACTAGCAAACTCAGGTAAAGTAGCAGTTCTAGCAACTTCCATTTCCTTGCATGTTAAATATGCAATCTCATACTTTGCAAGTTTAAGTCTTGGTTATTGATTCTCCTGTGATTGCTGAAGGCACATTCTTCTTGTAAATGGTACAATAAAATTTTAGTTAGATATATTCTTAATTCAAATTACTCAAGGAATGTTTGCAATGTTATCTGAACAGGTTGCACCAAGTGGATAATGATGATGTTATTATTGTTGTTTTATTATAGTTGTTAACTAAGTGGATGTTGGTTTGCTTTCAGGTTCTGGTAGGAGAAGAAGTTGCTGACACTACTTTTGCAGAACTCTTTTCATTTGTCATTCATCACTTGGACATTGTAAGCACTCTTTTCATTGAGCACACTGCACAAAATAGATTCTGCCCCAAGTATAGTACTCTACCAAAGTATAGATTGATGTCTTTATATGTACATGTACTGCAGGTAACCACCTTTTGGCTCTTCACTGTATGTACATGTTCAATCCAGCTGCACTATTTACTTCATTTCTCCATTTCTGCATCTGCCATATCTAATAGTTATGCATTGTATTTGTGTTGCAGGGTTGTCGTATACCGCAGAGGATTTGAACTCACCATTGGTATCAGATATCAACTTACAAGTAGGATTTTCTTATATTCGTTATAGTCAACACTGTATTTGTGTCTTCTCTTCTGAAACTAAACTAAGTTAGAATCTTGATTGAAAATCTAGAGAAATTGTAATCACAAATGATAAACATAGTTTTTTTCCTTTCCTTTCTTTTGTAAAATGATGTTTAAGCATGTATGGTTGAATA
Organism: Papaver californicum; assembly: GCA_023531435.1. NCBI lineage: Eukaryota > Viridiplantae > Streptophyta > Magnoliopsida > Ranunculales > Papaveraceae > Papaver > Papaver californicum. Next base: position 1,159,561 of record JAJJMC010004708.1, on the reverse strand, counting down.
TATCAATATGAATATTAGTAGTGAAGAAAATGATTGATTGAATCAGAAGAATTACTGAGTTTTTGAGGTAGTTGCAGGATAAAATGGAAATGGGGGGTGGGGACATGTTTTGATTAGGTCAATAAAGACTGACCTTCTCTTTTTTTTTTGGTGCAAAAATTTAGCAACAACGGATTTCTGTTGCTAAATTTTTACCAGAAAATTGAAGTCGGTCTTCGTTGACCTAGTCAAGATTTTAGCAACAAATATTAAACATTTCGAAAACTTTTAGAGCTGTTGCTACTTTTTCACGTCGCAACAGCTCTCATTTGTTGCGAAAACTTGCGACCACAAATTCGCAGCAGCTACAGTTTCGTTGCAAAAATTTGTTACACCACATTTCGCAACAGCTGGGTGCAGTTGTGAGCTGATTTTGCAAAAATAAGAGTCTGTTGCTAAACTCTATTTTTGGTGTAGTGTAAGTAGACTGACTAGTGTCAAGTCTAGTGAGGTTAGTAAGTCTATCAGTGACTCAGTAATTCAAGCAGAGTATACTTGATGCAGGGGCATTTTGTATCTAGTTAGGAATGTTTTACTAGTTTCTGTATTTAGGAGGGCGTTTCAGTCCTAAGTATTCTGTTTTCTTTTCCTAGGGTTTATTTCTAGTATAAATAGGGTATTAGGTCTTCTTTAGAAGGCAAACTTTATGATATTTTTATTATGGCTTATAATCTAATGATTATAGAAGAGAGTTAGGTTTAACCTAAAACTCAAGTTATTTGTGTTCTATTGTTTCAGTTTTGTGTTCTTTCCGTTTATCTTTGTTTGATTGCCGTCGTTTACTGTTTCACGTCTAAGAAACCCATCAATTGGCGCTAGAAACAAAACTCCCAGGAACCCTGGTTTCCTACCATGGCAGGTAGAGGCAGAAGTAGATGTAGAGGTAATGGAAACACTGATTTTGCTGAATTAAGAACCTTGAGCGGCAAGAACGTGATGAAGCCCGAATGGAGAAACCGGACGGCCGACGCAACCCTTTGGATTCACCGGAATCTGAAGATGATAAACGCAACAAAGATGAAAATCCTTTTCATAATCGTGTTGTTCATGGTCCACAACATGGAAGACTGGAAGACAGATTGATCAAAGCTCTTGATCTGAACACCAGAGGAGTGAAAGTTGAAGTGGGTGATATGACTCGGAGGATGCATGCAGAAGATTTTCTAGATTGGGAGGCTAGCATAGAGAATTGTTTTGAATGGAAGCCTATGGATGAAGCTCGCAAAGTGATGCTTGTGAAGTTAAAATTGAAGGGAATGACACTACAATGGTGAAAAAAGCTAGAGGAACAATGTACAAGGCAAGGCAAGGAGAAAATCAGGACGTGAGATCACATGAAATAGAAGTTGCGGAAACGGTTTCTTACACTTGACTATTTGGTAACGTTGTATGAAAAGTTTCATAACTTTCGCCAACGTGACCTTAGCGTTGAGGAGTACACAACGGAGTTCTATAATATGTCGTTAAGAGTTGGTTTAAATGAAACACCCGAACAACTTACATGGAGGTATATTATTGGTCTTAACTTAACCATTCGAGAAGAGTTTGGTCTGCTAAGGGTTAACAACTTAGAAGACGCTTATCAATGTACATTGAAAGCGGAGGAGAGGGTGAATCTTCGCAAGGGGCGAAGTTCTCCTACTCAAACAGGAACCACATCTAATATGAACAAGGTTTCTACTCGGAGTAACAAGGGCCAAAAAAATGCCAACACATCGACAACAACTTCCCAAACTAAAAGTGGAGCTAACAAGGTCAATAATCGCTTAGGTATGAAGTGTTATACTTGTGGAGAAGATGGTCACATGTCGTACAACTGTCCACAAAAACAGGTGAACTTCATTGAAGGCGATGGTGATGAAGGCATACGAGGGAAGACGAGATATGACGCATCTGAAATGGAAGAGGAAGATTTACTGCCCGTAAGGGGAGAAAGTCTAGTTGTCCGTATAATTCTTACATTTCCTAAGGTTGCTGACGAGGAGGAAGACTGGCGACGAAAGAGTATCTTTCGAACACAAGTTTTCTGTGGAGGTAAGATTTGCAAACTATTTTAGATGGCGAAAGTAGTGACAATATAGTGTCTCAAGAAGCAGTAGACAAGTTGAGTTTGCTAACTAAGGAGCATCCTCATCCGTATAAGGTTGTTTGGTTCAAAAAGGGAAACGTAATACCAATTACGAAAAGGTGCCTAGTAAGGTTTTCTATCGACAAATTTGAAGATGAAGTTTGGTGTGATGTAGCACCTATGGATGCTTGTCATATACTATTGGGCAGACCTTGGTTATTCGACAAGAAGATGACTCACTTGACGGAAGATAATACTATACCTTTATGTATAATGGAAAGAAAATGACCATGTATCTTATGAAGGAAGAAGAAGTACAAGGACAGAAGGATGATAAGCCGTAGTCGACAAGTCTATTAACATGTCGACATTTTGAGCATGAAAACAAAGAATCAGGTGAGAGTAAGGTGTGTAAACCCACAATAATGAACAACATGGCAGCAATGAAAATCCAGGGGAAGTTGCTGACGTATTGCAACGTTTCCAAGATCATATACCTACAGAATTACCAGAAGAAGATTTTGAAGATGCTGTACAGAATATGTTCAACATAATTTTGTTGAATCGACATTTTGTTCATGAAGCAACATTATTTTCAGTCAATGAGAATGATGAATGTCAAGTCCTTGTGGATTGGAGTTCACCACCGATATACGATTCATATCCGGACAATGATGTTTCATGTAAGTCAAACTATTTGGATAATTTTGTCAAGGAACACACAAAGATGGTAAGTGCTCTACTTAATCTATGTCATCCAGATTATATTAATGTGACTCCAATCTTAAACATAGAAGATGATGTTGCTTATACACCTAGTTATGTACTACACACCAATATGTTACTAAACAAAGTTATTCAAGTAAGTGCAAAAGAGGGAGGAGTGTTATTGGGAAGCAAAGCTGGCAAGCTGGGCCAATTAAATGTTTTGAAGGCATACATAAATAATGCTTTTGGGATGGACATAATTACAGAAAATGTGCATGGAAATCGCAAAGGGTTTCAAGAAGGAGAACAAGCCAAGGTGTTTGATAATGATAAGGTTTTTGTTTTTGATCGCGAGAAGGTAGAAGAGACATCTAAAATACATGCAGAATTCAGAAAACTTCTCATTGGAGCTGAGATTTCTTTCAACTCGGGGTGGTTGATGCAGGGGCATTTTGTGTCTAGTTAGGAATATTTTCTATTTATAAATGTTTTACTAGTTTTCATTCTTAGGAGGGCGTTTCAGTCTTAAGTTTTCTGTTTTCTTTTCATAGGGTTTATTTCTAGTATAAATAGGGCATTAGGTCTTCTTTAGAAGGCAGACTTTATGATATTTTTATTATGGCTTATAATCTAATGATTATAGAAGAGAGTTAGGTTTAACCTAAAACTTAAGTTATTTGCGTTCTATTGTTTCAGTTTTATGTTCTTTCCATTTATCTTTGTTTGATTGCCCTAGTTTACTATTTCACGTATAAGAAACCCAATAATAATTTTCGACATTGTCTAAGCATTGTATTTTAATAGTGCCATCTGTGGTGATGCCATTGCAAATATAAGCCAGATGATGGCAGTTGGGTAAGCTGGGTACCCATGATCAGTGCGGCATTTCATGGCATCAACGTAAGGCGATGAGTCACCATGAAGGAGTAAATAGATAATTACGTCAATAATAGATTGATATTGATGCTTGAGAGTTGTGGAGGATGGAAACAATGCATGGAAACTACCCTGTTACCCTCGTCGATAAACAATTAGTCTTGAGTGATATGAGCATAATTTATACATAATTACCACTTAATTTATATTCGCTAGTGCTTGAATTTGTACTAATAATATATTTTTATGTGTTTCTAAGTTGATCATATCAAACCCGAAGTTACGAATAAATCTGGCTAAACAGAAAAAATTGCTATGGAATTCACCTGCTTGCTTGGGGACCGTGGATTGATGGCAGGGAAAAGAGAGAGTCAAACTTCTTAAGGTCTGACAGAAACAAGAAGTATAAAAGAAAACAGAATAGTGAAAGGGAGTAAGTGCGTGTCTGTTTTGGCTAAGAAGGAAAAGTGGACCTAGGCTATGACATGGTAGTGAAAGAAAAAGTATAGAGGAGAAGAAAGAGACGGATGATGGGAAATTTTTATTTTAGGTTTTGCTTTTAGGATTGTACGGTGAGAGGGTGTGGAGAGAGGTGGAAAGAAGGGAGAGAGTCTTGTACGGAGAGAGGTAGCCTGTTGAAGTCAGAGACGTAAAGTGAGAGATTGAAGGGAGGTATGACAGCGGCTTAGTAGGTCTTCTAGGTTATATAGGAAGGAAGATCTAGAGAGAGAAGACAAGAAGCGGAAAAGAAAGTTAGGGTAGGCGGAAGAGAGACCTAGGCGTAGGGGAGGGAGGAGAGAAGACTGATTGATTGAAGTGAGAAGTAGGGAGTCGGAAATGGAGAGAGGAAAAGACGACTAGAAAAGAGAGGCGTAAGGAGTATACAAAATATAGACAAAGGGGCTGGAGTACGGCTGCTTTTGGGGGTGATTGATTGGAGAAGGATGACTGAAGTAAGGTACATGGGAGAGAGAAGGTTGACTGATTTTATGATTGAGGCAGTAATAGAGAGGTGATTGGAGGCGTAGCTACTATCTAGGTTGGAGACAATTTCTGTTATGGAGTTGGTAGGTAGAGTTGTACAGGACCGAAGAAGAAAAAGATAATGCCGGTGTTCGATTTTGGGTTTAATCTTTTCCCTCTCTACTTTTCTTAATTATTTTTATGGGTTTTAAGAAATCCATCTCCATGTCTCACTAATTTTGTAGCTAGGGTTTATGTTGAAACCACTTAAAAGTTTTAGATCAATTAAATTGAATTATTTGATACAGATTATTATAATTTGAATAGATTAAATCATGATTTTGATTTATTGATATAATGATAAAATTAGTTGTTGCTTCACCGGTTCAGTACAATACAGTAACCTATGTGCAGAATTAATAGGATAGCAAATATATTTGTCTACTTATTTGATATTTCATGCTTGGGTTAAATCCTTAGATGGGGTATGCTTAAAATAGCCAGGTATTATTTGTGAACCTATAATTAGTTTCGTATAATTTCTCGTTAACACAATTTGATGGTGTATGCTGAGACTTAGAGTTTTTAATGTGCCATGCTTAGGGCTCCCAGTGACATTTACGACTCTAATAGATATAATAGGTGATGTCGATAGAACGAACAATAGGTAAATATTCAGGAGTTATGTTTCACTTCAGTAATTAAATAGAAATAGTGATGGATACTGAAAACCCTGATTACTATTTCTCCCATTTGATTTATTTTATTCGTTTAATTTATTTTTCTTGTTTTAACTTTATTCCGAAAAATCCAAAAATATTATTTCTGATTAGTTTAATTGAGATATTATTGCAATATTTGGCCGCTCCCTGTGGGTTTGACCCATATTTTCCGCTGTCTACTAATTATACGCCGTGTGATTGCGGTTATTATAAATAGGGTATTCCAAAATCTTATCAATTTTTGGCGCCGTTGCCGGGGAGCGGTGGTGAAATATTGTAATTAGTATTTTTGATTTTCTAATCGTAGTTTAGGTTTTGTATTTATTTATTATTTTATATAATATATATTATTTTATTTTAAGATTTCTTTTTCCTTTTTTCGTTTTTTTTTTAGTATTTCTTTTTAGGTACTTTTTTGAGGATGATGATTCCTTCTCAGGAGATGTCATCTAAGATGACACTTCGGGAATATATGAATCGGTCACGGCATAATGAAGTTCTTGCTTCACCTATGGTAAGTGAAGATTCACCTCTAATGATATATGAGAAGTATTATAAACACAGACCGCTTAGTTTAGAACAAATATTGAGAGTTCTGGAATGCCAGAGATTATATGCTGATGATGATCAATCTTGTAGTGACTCTCTGTTCCATACTGAATATATAGATGACCCTATGGATGATTGTGTATATGATTTACCTAATTCCATAGATGAATCTATTGTGTATATGACTTAGAGGTTGTTTCTAGACCCCTAGACTTCCAAAAGTTACTTAATTTAGGGTTAGAATTGTGTTGCTTCTTAAGTTTTTTTGGATCACTTTGCGTCTAAATACCTAGAGGACTTGCCTGTTCCTAACATTGTGCATGAACCAATTGATATTTCCCCAATCCCAATATTATCCCCATATTATGTTCTTTACGCACTTCCAAGTGTAGAAACTTATTTTGGGGATATTCCCTTGTTTTTGATAGTTTCAGTGTCTCCGTGTTGCCGTAACATAATTGTGAAGTTGTCATTTGTATAATTTTCAGGTTGTTAGTGTACGGGGACTCTTTCTGTACTTATCCAGTAGGTAGATTCTTATTTATGGTTTTTATTTTCTTTTTGGATTTTTGTTTATTTTATTTCTGGTGTTCTTTGTTATTACTATCGTTTGATGTGTGTTACAGAGAATACTGCTTTTCTTGCGTCAATCAGGTGAGACGTTCCAATCCCTTCTCTTTGATTTACATTTATTTCTCTTATTTATATTTATTGCTTACCATTTTAGGTTGCACGGTTTGAAACATTGAAGACAATGTTAAATTTAGGTTTGGGGGTAGAGTTTCTGAAAATTGATGCCAATAAGAAACTCCGAAATTTAGAAACTTGTGAATTATTCAGGATGACACTAACCATTCTAGGTAGATTGAAACATAGCTCTTATCTATAGGAATTGGTGTGCCTAGCTAAATGGTCTATTCATATCTGAATGTACTCAGGTGTTAGAAATAACATGATAATCATTGAACAAGCATATCTCGGAATCATCATAACCATATCACTTTCTGTTTTTATTTTTGCAATTTTATGTTTCTCTAAGTGATTTGGTGGGGCCCTAGTATTGTCATGAGGTCGTAGCTCGGATGCATTAGAATTTTAATTTTGTCAAAAAAAATAATAAAAAAATTTGACACTTTGATAGCAATATGTGTGTGTTTTCCCTGTCTCTGTCGCCTAAAGCAAGCGTGGAATGCATGATCCATGGGAACTATCACATAATATGCTGAAAAGAAGCATGCGCTTAGATTCAAAAGATCTAATCATGTAGTCGTGAAAAACAAAAGAAAAAATAAAGAAAAAATAAAGAAATTTATGTATTTAAATGATAATAAAAATAGGAGCATCCGAGCCGGACTTTATACTAATATTTTGAGAAAAACTGCTCACCTTAGTCAACATATGCACAATTCATTACTTCTATTTCCATCTTCTAATCTATCCATGTGTTTGAATTTGATTGATTTTGAGCAATGTGAATTTTTATACGGTTTTGGATGTTCAATGATTATTTGAGTAGAGTTGCATTTTTATATGAATTTTAGTACGCTGAGTACAAACTCGTGTACAACAATTGGATTCATATAGGGTAATGATTCTTATAAACAAAGAATTTTTTATGCCAACTAAATAGCTTGTTTAGTGTCTATCCTCAATCGTTCACAGGTAGCTAAAATTTGGAGTAAAAGGTTTTGTGGGTATATCTCTTGTAAACCCTCACGAGACAAAACTCGTCCGCTAAGGCCACTTAGGGGTTTAAAGGCTTATTACATATGTTAAATATAGTCGCAATTCCTGCGAAAGTGAGTTATAATTTTTTATTTTATTTTTAGATTAGTTTTGCTCGAGGACTAGCAAAATATAGGTTTGGGGGTATTTGATATGCTCTTAATTTATACAATTCTATCACCTTATTTATATTTTCTAGTTATTATTATTGTACTAAATTTACTATTTTATTGCTAATAGGTGATTCGCATAAATTCCAAGGTTATAAGCTAAAAACGGTTAAATTGGCTAAAGTTGCATTGACAAGGCATAAGTGGTGGGGTACTTCTTTTGTTGGAATTGTTGGATATCTGTTGGTGTTAATTGACGTAACAGAAGGGTAGGCCAATTGGTTGGGCGAGCACGTGAAACGGAGAGAAGAAAGGAAAGAAAAAGAAAGAAGAGAAGGATAATGTTCGGTTGTGAAGGAAAGTAGGTAAAAGAGAAGTACGTATAGGCTGTACGGTTAGTCTTTGGAGGGTATTTTTGCTTTTCTTTTTAGGTTGGATGTTGGAGAAGTACTTGGTCAAGTGAAGGAGTTTGGTCAAAAGAGACAGGTAGAGGAAGTATGTGATAGAGAAGGGTGCACGTGATTGGAGTAAGTTGAGGAATTCCTAGAAGCTAGGGCTGTAGCTATGATGAGAGGATAGAGTAAGTGAAGGCTACAAAGACCTAGGGAGCTAGACCTAAAAGGAAGTACTATAAAAGAAAAGACAGAGAGAAGAAACATGGAAGCTGCGTCTGACACAGAAATGAAGAGGTGGAGATCATAGAGAGGCGGAAAGAAATAGAAGGGGAGACAGGTACGGTTTGAAGTACAGTGGGGAGCGTGATTGATTGAGAGAAGAGGTTTTACTTTGCACAAAGATAGTGGTGGCGGACATGGAAAGAAGGGGGAGGAAGTACATGAGCCTTATGGGTGGACGGCTGGTACGGATACATGAGATTTTTCTGGTTCTTGAATACAAATCAAAAAAGGGTTTAATCTTTTCCCTCTTTACTTTTCTAAACTATTTTCATGGGTTTTGAGAAACCTAACTCCATGTTCTAATTAATTTTATAGCTAGGGTTTATGTTGAAACCACTTAAAGTTTTAGATCAATTAAATAAAGTATTTGATACAGACTATTATGATTTGAATAGATTAATTCCATGATTTTGATTTATTGAATTTTATTAAACAATTGTGATTTCGTTAGATGGTACATGCTTGGCCTAGGTTTTTGATGTTCCATGATTTTGGTATACAATTGTTATTTTAAAAATCTACTTGTTGCAAATATATTTTTCTACTTATTTGATATTTCATGCTTGAGTTAAATCCTTAGATGGGGTATGCTTAGAATAACCAGGTATTATTTGTAGACCTATAATTAGTTTCGTACAATTTTCTCGCTAACGCAATTTGATGGTGTATGCTTAGACTTAGAGCTTTTGATGCACCAAGCTTAGGGCGTCCCAGTGATATTTGACACTCTAAATATTCAGGAGTTATGTTTCACTTCATTAATTAAATAGAAATAGTGGTGGATACTAAAAACCCTGGTTACTGTTTCCCTCATTTGATTTATTTTATTAGTTTAGTTTGTTTTATTATTTTATTCATAAATCTAAAAATCCAAAAATATTATTTCTGATTAGTTAATTGAGATATTAATTGTGGTATTGTCCCCGCTCCCTGTGGGTTCGACCCGTACTTGCCGTTGTCTGCATTGTAGACACCGTGCGATTGCGGTTTATTTATATAGGGTATTCTAAAATCCTATCAGTTATTGTCAAACCCATAATTATTTGAAATTATGAAAATAGAGGAAGAAGACATAAATATCCTTAACATGTTTCCACTTATATAACAAAGAAATCTCGGATTTTCTCTCTCCCAGTAAAGTGTCTGCATAACGAGTATGCATCCTATTTTTTCAGGGGTACAATTGGCAAGCAAACTAGAATATAACATATCTAAAAAACTGTGCCTTAGAATTTACAAATTTTATCTCGTTGGAAATTTTTTAAATAGATTTACACAACGAGTACAAACAACAATATCAAATTTAGATTTTTCACGAAAAAGTTGGAGGTGATTGTTCTTTTAGAAACAAAATTCAAAAATTTGATACATAACCATTATGCAACAACCACAAAGGATTGACAAGTGCTTAATTCACATGTTTTTAGTGTTAAATCCATACTATAGCTATAATTCTTGCATATTACTTGTTATTACTCTTATTTTCTATCTTATGTGTTATATTAGGTGAATCATCCAAAAAGGAGCTACGAAGTGCTTAATACGAACAAGGAATTGAAGTCTACCAATGGAGAAGGGCCAAAGAAAAATTCTACTTATTCAAATCCAGGAGTTCTTGATACCATATTGAAGATAATGAGAATACGAAGTGAATGCAAAAAGAATAAGGTAATTCCAAGTTCGTATAAAAAAGTTATGGACAAAACAGTCGAGAGGAAGAAAAGGTCACCTACAGCCTAACAGTCGGCATTGTTCATTGGCAACATCTATGCCGACGGCGTCGCGAAAAAGGGAAGAGAATTGGCTTAACAGTCGGCATTGCTCATCAGCAACCAATATATGCCAACTGAAAAGAGTTTAGCGGAAGAAAATTTTGCCAACTGTCGGCATTGTTAGCAGGGAAATGTCTATGCCGACTGTAGAAGTCCCAAACGGTCCGTTTGACACGTTTTTGACTTCCAAATCAAGAAAACTTAGTTCCAACGGGATTATAAACCCTAGAAGGAGAGGATACTTGATGGCCAAGCATTGAAGGCTATAAAAGAAGACATCTAAGGCTCAAATAAGACACATCCTATCATATATATTTTATATTCTACATCAAAAACCTAGGGTTTACCCCTTTAGGGGGAAACCATTCTTCTTTGTATTATGAGTAGCTAAACTTTTGTTGATTAATGATGAATTCAATGTTCCAAGTGTGAAGCTTTATTAGTTAATATAATTTTGTTTGAAGTTATTATCATCATCGTTTGTTTTCACGATATCTAGGGTTTTTGATTTATTCTTAGATTGTTTGGGTGCGCAACCAAGTTATTCTATTAATCATTCTATCGCTAGTAGAGAGTCGTGAGATAGTGTAATAGTCGAACACCTCCTACACAAGTAGAGAACGCGAGACCTTGCAGAGGGATTCTGTGGAGCAATTATGTGTGGAGACAACACTAGTAAGCAGGTCGAGATTATGCTTTGATGCTATGATCAACCTAAATTCACAAAACCTAATGCATTCGATTGGGTTACACCTTGAGAGCTTATTCATGGTGGCTCAGATGAATAGAATCTGGTAGTCGAGCGCTTCCGTATCTAGGGATAAAAGGAGTTTTGGGGATAACAGAGCTTATTGCTATTCTTCGGTTGGTGATGAATGGTTCTGACGAAAGATAGATAAGTATACGAATTCCGTCAACATTTGGTAACGACGAAGAACTGCCTAATCATCTCTTTATTCTTATTCTTATTATTCTTTTTAATTTCTTTAAGTAACCCAATTCCACCTTAGTTATTTAATTTTATTCTTAGTTGTTAATCTAAATAACATCTCAATTTCACAGCTCTCTGTGGGAACGATCCTTACTGCCGCTATATTATTATTTAATTAATGGAAAATATATCGAGTAATTTGTTGCACTTAAGACACACATCAAGGATGCATGACTATGCAAACACTACAAATGATGCATAACAAATTATATATGTATCCATATTTTGGTTTATGCATCAACTAGTTAGGTTATGCAACCATTAAAACGATATGTATTTCTAAATATAACGTTCCAAAAAAAATGATGAATAACACATTATGCAGCCACCACAAAGGATGTATAACATATTATTCATCCATATCTTGGTTCATGCATCCGCTAATTTGGTTATGCAACCACTAAAATGATGTATATACCTAAAAAATAACATTTCAAAGAAAAAAAATGATGTATAACGAATTATGCAGCCACCACAAAGAATGCATAATAAGTTATGCATGCATATTTTGGTTTATGCATCTACTAATTTGGTTATGCAATCACTAAAAGTCCAAAACAATATATACCTAAAAAATAACATTCAGAAAAAAGAAGAAGATGCATAATGAATTATGCAGACACCACAAAGGATACATAACATATCATGCAACCATATCTTGGTTTGTGCGTCCGCTAATTTGGTTATGCAAGCACTAAAACGATGTATATGCCTCAAAAATAACATTCCAACAAAAAAAAGATGCATAACGCATTGTGCAGTTAGTTTTCTCGATTGCATAACAGGTTCTGTAGACATTTTTATAGCTGCATTACAGGTCATGCAACCTTTTTTTGGTTGATTTCAGCGCTAGCGAAAAAAGTTAATGCATAATGCGTTGTGCAAAAATTTTCTCGATGCATAACAAATTATGCATCCATTTTATCGGATGCATAATTGATTGTGCAACCATTTTTTATTTTGCTAAAAAATGATTGCAATAATACGTTATGCAGTCATTTTCTCGATTGCATAACAAGTTATGCAAGCATTTTTGTAGCTGCATAACAGGTCATGCAGCCATTTTTTAGTTGATTTCAGTTTTATCAAAAAAGTTATTGCATAATGCATTATGCAACTATTTTCTCGGATGCATAACAAGTTATGTAGCCATTTTTGTAGCTGCATAACAGATTATGCAACTACTATAAAAAAAATAAACTTACAAAAATCTTTCAATTACAAAGAATGATAAATCTTACAATCACAATATCAAGAAGGGCTAATTGATGTTTAGTACTCAGGTTTTGACCAGGTTTAGTATTTGGTCTATCATTTGTTCAATGTTAGGGCTTGGTACCTGGACTGACGGTTGACTACTATTGACTTTTATTGACTAGATTTTAATTTTTTTTATGAATTAAATTATATGAGATTACAAATATACCCCCAATCTGAGTCAAACTAATGATCAGCAGGTCTGACTCGGCTGATTGGTCTTATTCACTTGGTTTGGATCGGTTCATCTGACTCAATGAGTCAACTCAACTGGACTAAAAATCCAGCAGAGTTTACTTTGTTTCAGGCTGTTTCCCAGCCAATTTCAGGCTGTTTCCTAGCCAATTTCAGGCCATTCTTAGAGCTCATTCCATGCATCATACATTCATAGACACTCAAAAATCAAATAACAATAGCAATCTCTTCAGCAAACCCAACGGACATAACCCATTCTCCATCTCAGTTCCATGACATCAACTTCACTTCACTGATTTTCTCTTAAACTCGATTCAACAACCAATAAGTCATGGATCAATCACAGAATCAACATTTCTCGGCATTAAATCCCAAACAAACCACCTCACTGGACTAAACCCATCTCTCCATTTATGGCATCACATCCACCAGTAACCATTACCACTACCTCTTCTCCCTGAATTCTCGATAAGGAACTCAAAACCACCATCATATCATCAATAACTCATTTCAATTCTTCGCAACAGCAGCATACACAAAAATCACCGTCTCTTGTTCATCACAACACCAACAACACATAATCCTACTTCTTTATAAATCTCAATCAACAAACCCATTTCTTATCTCGAGCATTATGAAAACCCAAACTGAATTTTGAGCTCAGATCCCCTTTTTCTTCCTTCTCAAACTCAGATTCACATCACTTTCACTTCTCTGCCATGAGCTACAGCTCCAAAACGAACCATACAAACCCTTCTTACCTTCAATTTCATCAACAACGAACCCTAATCAACACTTCTCGGCATTAAATCCCAAACAAACCACCTCACTGGACTAAACCAGATCATAATAACCAAGCAAACACACTCACAGAAACCCTAATCTTGATTCTTCCATCAAAGCATCTCTATAACTCAAATCCAATTATAACCCTTTCATTCTTCATTCACTAGTAAATTGATTTACTTTTCAATTTTGTTAAAATTTAAATCAATCCTGAAACCCTAATTTCAGTTTTAGAATTGGGGAAGAACATAAAACCCTAATTGAATCATATCAAACCCCAATTTCACTAAATCAAAACCCCAATTTCTGAAATAAACAAAACCCCAATTTTCTGAACCAAATCAAAACCCTAATTTCTAAATCAAACAAAATCCCAAGTTACTGAATCAGTTTGAAACCCCAATATCACCAAATCGAAACCCAAATTTATGAAACAAACAAAAGTTAATTTTCTGAATCAAATCAAAAACCTATCTCTCTGCTCTTACTTGAACCACAAACTTCTCTAATCTTCTTCATTGAACGATCTGAATCAATATCTCTCGATGAATCCATCAGTTCTTTGCCATCTCTGTATCTCTTCTTCCAATAGAATCATGTTAACGATATGAAATTAGAGTTTTTTGAATTAGGGTTTTCTTGAATTAGGGAAAACTTTGGGGAAATCGGGGATTTTCTAGTGAAGAATCATCATGAAGTTGAAGATTTTTCTGCATGTCTTGTTGAGATCACCATTTTAAAAGAGAGAATGAAGTTGCAGAAGAGGAAGAAAGGAAAGCTACGAACTAAGATAATGAAGTTACAGAACAAATGAAGTAGTTGTGGTTTTAGACTCGGTTGTTTTCGGAGGTGGGAGGGGCGGCTATATGATGTTGGGGGTGATAGTGAACAAAGAGAAAACTTGAGGGTAGAAATATAATTTTAGGTTATTATGTTAATGTTAGGAAAGTAAAGGGTACAGTAGTAAATATGTTAATATTTAATTTTTATTTAATTTTTTAATAATTTATTAAATGGAAGTCAGTATTTAACATTATCAACTCTAAACCTGATCAAAACCTAAGTACCAAACATTAATTAGCCCTATCAAAAATACAATTACTTGGTTAACATTATCAACTCTAAACCTGATCAAAACCTAAGTACCAAACATTAATTAGCCCTATCAAAAATACAATTACTTGGTCATCGACAATATAATAAATGAATCAAATGAAAAATATATTTATCGTTTCTTAAACGGTGGTCAGGAGAAACCAAATGAAAAATATAAAAAATATTATTATATATTTATCCCTAATAGCTTGTTCGAGACTTCGAGAGTGTAGCAAGGACATAACTTGAGCACTAATTGAAAACATTCAAAACTCAAAACACAAAATCCTATTAACAACTTTCTTGGTCAGTCAGTCTAAGTACACAGCTGCAGTAAAATGACAGATTCCATGTTCAAAAAGGAAGTAGATGGCATTTATAAGCTTTTCGTTACTGCACAATTTCATAGCTCATAAGACAAACAATTTTTCCGTAAAGAATGTTCAGAAATGGTACAACTGTTACAGTGGATGAAGAGTGTGATAAAACAAAAGAGATATCATAATTACAAGTTAAATGTTTGCTTCAGGAAAAGTACCAGTTTCATTCAAAGACATAATAATAATGGCAATTTAACAGTTTTTAATTGAAGCTTTCAGAAATGAAACTCATCAGTGTTTGCTGGCAAATACATTAAGAGAAGTGCTTTCAGAAAGTTACACAACACATGGTAGAAAAATTCTTGTACCTCTAAGCCTAAGAATCCGCACTAGGAATGTTTCTTTGATTCTTTCCAATTTGTCTGTACTAAAAATAAAGAATCTGCACCAGGCACTTTATATATCCAAAGCTTGTTCGACGTCTGGTAGTACGGTTTTCATTCCACCGACAGCAAGATCAGAAGAAACAGTCTTGGATCCTTCTGAGGCTGCTTTGGCACAGTAGTACTTAACAATTGGCAACTTGGGGAAGACATATCATACAGATATACACAAAAAGTAACTACCAGTAGCATACAAATCTGTCTAAAAAACTTCTCTATCATAGAAACCGTGTATAAATTAGGCTAGAACAACGGGACCTTGATGTAGGAAGTAGCGAGTGTCCAAAAAACTACAATTTGTATTTTTTCAACAATGCATCATACACGGTGTAGAAATCTGAAGTCTCGAGGAAAAAAAAATACGGAGACATAATAATAGACCTCAATTTTAACATTGATGACTAGCAAATGAAAGAAAAAAACTCTGACTTACTTCTAGTGAACTATTAAATTAACTCTCTTTCGTTTAGCAAACACTAACCGACACCCTACTTAATTCTTGTTTCAAGCTTTTGTTTTCATAAAATCAATCTCACTTTTTCACGATCAAGTACAGGTATAACATCCACCTAAAACTTAATAATCCAATCTAAAGAGTAAAGTAAAGAAAACTCAAGAATACAGTACGCTCAACACGTAAGAAAAATGACAAAAAAAAGAAGAAGTAAGAAACACCATAAGAAAGCAAAGTAGAATTACAAACAAAAAAGTTGATTCTCTTCACAAGAAAACCTAAACTCAACAAAAAACCATATACCTAAAAAGAGATCAAACGCCTAAATAAGGAAAACCTAGTCACTAGAACAAGAATCAATTTTACAAAAAAACAAATTAATAAATGAAACAAAATACAAAACACTAAAATCCACGGCAAATGTGTTTGAAGAACTAAAAATATGAGAGTAATACCTAATAGTTAATAAATGAAGAGATCTCTTTCAGTTTTATCACTTTAGATCAAACTCAAACATAAACATTGGTGAAACAACAAAATCAACAGGAAAAATGACAAATCGAATTAGAAAATTAAAATACCTTTTTGTTTTCCATTTTAGAATGTTGAGGAAGAATGATTTTTGTTGTTCCTCCTTCTCCTCCTACTCCTTCACTTCTGGTAGATGATTATGCCCCGCGGCAACGAACCCATGTGGTATTACAACACTTCAGAACAAAACTATACGATAGAATACTGATTCACTCTTTAATCGATGAAATAATCAATACTTAGATCTGATAGGGTTTAATCAATATTGATTGCAACACTCCTTCCCTGTCAATTTTCGAATGCGCTTCGACTACCTTACAAAAAAAAAATCAATTTAAAAAAAAACAGATCTAAGAAACCTAAAAAACATTAAAATCGAAATATATATAACAAGATGAGAAACAGATTCTGAAACGATGAAAACAAAAAAAGAACCTTCAAAGATCTCGATACCAATCTCTCATTTGCAAATTTCCTCTTCAAAAAACCTAGGGGTGTGTTTCGACTCTCTCTCTCAAGGAAATCACACGATAAACATAAAATAAGGGAGAAGAGAAGCAGACCATAAACGGAAGGGTAGTTTGGTCATGAAAAAAACGAAAATAGAATTTTAAAAAATATAGGGACTTGAGAAATATTCATCGTGAAAATGGATATGTGCTTGAATTTCTTTAACCATGGGTTTGTGGGTGGATATAATTGAAAAAATGGGCCTGACTGTAGATTTTACAAACTATATTTTTCATATCCCAGGTAAACCCAAAACAAAATTTCTTCTTTCCTTCTAAAGCCCAACAAAAACCAAATCCAAGTTGGTTTCACTATTTTGCTCATAACTTCTTCGTCCGAACTCGGAATGACCTCAATCTTTCTGCGTTGACTTCGTATTTCAATTATATTTAAGATGATGATAAAATTTACTGGATTTGAACAATTTATACTTGGTCTTTGATACTTTTCTATTAGTAGACTCCACTTCTTTAACACTTTTATAGCCATTTCAACTTCTTTTGGTTAATTTACCTAACATGAGACATAAGATAAAAAACAAACGTAATAATATGAAAGAATAATAGCTAATATAATCATGCATTCGACACTCAAAACATGTGTTTTGATGTCTTTCTCTTCACAGGCAACGGACTTCGCTCATTTACTCCAGGCCATGTTATCTCTAATGCCGTCATACGTAAACGCAACAAATATTTATACAAGTGCTTGGCTCATGGGTATGGGTTTGGTATTCTGGCCTTTTCCACCCTGGAAGAATTAGGCGATGACATGATAACCTTTTGAAGAGATTGAATAATAGTTTAGTCAGTCAAGATGCTAATGTCAGAGTCGGTAGTTTTCTTTTGTAAATTAGGCCTTGTCATTCAGAAATGTGTTGGAGCCCATCTTGTTGCTAGGCTACCAATCAAATCTCTGTAAAAAATGCTCTTTTATTTTTAATAAAAGTCCAATTTACAATAATAATAATAATAAACAAAATAATAATAATAATAATAATAATAACAAATCGCTGCCCCGCGCCCTATGCACTCTCTGGCAGCCCAATACTTTGATGTGGTCAAGAAGAATATACCCACTAGCTTCAACCTGTCAGAGCGAGATTCCATCCTTTGGCAATGCAACAAGTTGTGCCATTCCCGAGACTTTCTTAAGGCAATTCCCATAACCGGGCTTCACCAAGCTATTGGGCCTCGGCAATTCCGGGTCTTCCTTAGTTACATGCTTGGTTTAGCACAGTTTGAGGAGGGGAGCTTATGTTCTTGTTGTGGGCGGGGTATGGACGTCTTTGGCGATCATGCACTTCATTGCGCCAGTGAGGTAGGCCTCAAATTTAGACATGATTTGGTCAGGGATGTGCTATCAGACATGTGCTACAAAGATGGAGTCTCCGCTTGTAAAGAAGCCAATTTGGGTATCCTCTCGGACAATGAGAACTCCTTGAGGCCGGGAGATATCTTAGTATACAATTGGGAGAATGGTCGAGACGTGTGCCTTGACGTCACAGGAGTGTCCCCGTTCACGGGTGCCAGGGGAGCTGCCTTCACGCCTGGTCAGGCAATCTCGAACGCTATGACTCGTAAGAACATCAAATACCTTACCCAATGCGAAGACCATGGATATGGGTTCAGTGTGCTAGCGTTCACCACTTTAGGGGAATTATGAGAGGATCTTATAACTTTTGTGTCAAGGCTACAAAACCACATTGCAAGCTTAGACTACAATTACAAAATAGGTAACTCCATTTCTTTAGACTAGGCATTTCCATACAAAAGGGTGTCGGAGCCCAGCTTGTGGCGAGGCTTCCCACCACTAATGTGTAATCGGATTTTCTTATCTAATAAGATTCTTTTTTCATAATAAAATAATAAAAATAGTAATAATAATACTAATAATATAATAACTTTCATGAAAGGGAGAGAGGCAATTACATTGAGTTGGTAGGTAGTCTAGCCACCAGTTGAGCCCCTACACCTTTTTGAATAGAAATGCCTAGTCTAAAGAAAAGAGAATTGTCAATTTTGTAATTGTAATCATGACTAGCCATGCAATTCTGCAGCCTTGTCATAAAGACCACTGTACCCTCTCCTGCTCGCCTAGGGTCGTAAAAGCAAACACACCTAAGCCGTATCCATGGTCACTGCATTTGAACAAATATTTGTTTTGCTTATGGGAGACAACATTGAAGATAGCATTCCATGGTGTAAAAGCAACTCTCTCGCTGCCGGCAAAAGGGGAAACCCCTGTAACATCAAATCAACATCTCGGCCTTCCTCCCAGTTATAAACAAGTATATCATCGGGCCTCAGTGAGCTTGTGCTGTCGGCTAAAAGGCCATCTTAACTCCCTTTCGGGCAGGGACACCGGATTTAAAACACATGTCAGCAACTACATCCCTAACAAGATCATGCTTGAATTTGAGGCCCACCTCGTTAGCACAATGTAAGGCATGATCATCATAAACGTCCATTGCCATACCACAAAAGGAACAAGGGTTGTCCCAAAAAAAAACTGGTATGCCCAACCTGTAGCTGAGTATGGCCCTAAACTGGCGAGGCCCAACTGCTTGGTTTAGCCTAGCGATGGGGATGGACTTGAGATATTCTTGGGCATGGGACATTCTGTTACACTGCCACAATATGCAGTCTCTTGTAGTCTGTTGGAAGCAGCTGGGGATATTCTTTTTTATCATATCAAAGTACAACACTGCCAAGGCATGCATGGGACGTGGGGCAGTTGCTTTAATACTGAAAGAATAGGGGGCCAAGCCACCCATGACAGAAGCTGTCAGAGCTTGCTGGAAACTCTGGTGAAGGTCAGTGTCACTAGGAACCTTAAGGATGGAGTTCTGCACCTGAGTTGTATTTATACAAGAAGCTAGATAACAGTACCTGCTGGAGTCCATCATGGTGTACACTCCCAGACCCCCATCCTTTATGGGTAGTGTATCTATGCGTAACTGGTAAGGACCAAAGCCGGCTCCATCACCAGTAACCAGGTGCCTAAGGAACTGGCTAAGGTGCATGTCATGTTGTCTGCATTCTGGTGTAGAACTGAAGGGATGGTGGTCCTCAAGGTGAATTACAAGCGGGATACCCCTGCACAATTTCTAAGGAGGAGAAGGAGCTTCAAGGAATCCATAAGATGAAGATTCTTATTTACCCTGTGTTGGACCAAATCATTGCAGAAACTAGCGTCCAAGCTTACAGGACCACCGAGCAGCTTCACTCCTTTGTCTGGCCTACTGATGCTTGTTGGGAAAACACCAACCTGGAAACTCATGGGGTCTGTGTTAGGCCAAAATATCTCTGTCATGTTAATATTGAGGGACAAACCTCTACTGCTTCCCTCATCTTGGATAATGTGCAGAGCTTAAGCCACCTCCAAGGTGTCACCCACAATGGTCCCATCATCTAGGTACCAGGCATGCATATCCAAGGTACATTCTGAAGCAATTCTGAGTATTAGGGGATGTATAGTCAGGGAAAAAAGTAAAGGACCCAATGGGTCACCCTGATGAACTCCCTGAGCAGACAAGAGGACATTGTCATTGTAGTAGAGCTTAGCAGGCTTTGCATAACATAAATCCACCCACCTGGAGATGCAAGGACATTTGCCCTAACTTCCTCAATTATGGATGATCTATCCACCAAATTAAATACATTGTTAAAGTCAATCAAGAGCATACACTTAGTTGAGGAGTTACCTTGCATCTCCAACAACCTATTTGGTGGATGTAGGATACCTTCTCCGCCACATTGAAATTCCAGTCCAAATTGGTAGTCCCCCAAATAAGTTGTCATGTCCTTGCTGACCCCTGAGGCTGCAAGTTTGGAACAGAGCCTTCTCCAAATAGTACCCACTGCTATTGGCCTAATGCCCCCACCAGGTTTGAGTAGTGGAGTCAGAGGTGCACTGGAAATGTAAGCCCCCAACACAGTAGAACATCTGCCATCAAGACACAAATTGACTACACCTGCCATGGATGAAAGAAGGTCATATGCAACATAAGCAACAGGGACACTGAGGGCATCCAAGAGATGTTGTGCTCTCATCCCATCTCTACCACATGATGTCCCTTTGGGGAACCCTTTGATTGCACTCAAGACTGTTGCCTTGTCCACACTAAGATCCTCAGCACTGACAGGGCCTTCAAGAATGCACAGTGGATCACTTGGGTGCTTGTGGCTCAACTCAGAGAGAGTGGTTGGAGAGCAAGGTGCAATGCCACTTGAAGCAAGAACCTTTATTGCAGCTGTGTATTGGCCATAACCCAATTTCTTTCTACAGGCTGCCAGGTTAGGGCTCCCATTACCTTTGTTGATGTGCTGACTCCTTTGAGGCTGTTTAGGCATCTCTAAAAGGGTGTGCACTAAGCTAAGGCACCCATTAGCTTCGTTCCATTTGAGCAGGCTTGGTTAATGCTAGCAGTCTGTAACTTCTTCCTGGTCCCTGATCTCTCCTCCATGGAGCACTTAGGTGTGTACAAATTCAAAGTACAAACTTGCATGAAGAGCAAATGTAGCCAGGCTGATAAATCCAGTGGGTTGGCCAAGTTCCTGTCCAAGGATGCTTTAAGAGCTCTGGAGAATTGTAGCCTACACTGAGGGGGTATGCTAGCAACTGTGGGGATCTTCTGTTGGTAGACCTAGGGGTGCACAAAGGTCGGTTCGGCTCGGTTCTTGGTGGAACCCTGTACCTGTACCTCCCCATGGTCGGTTCTCAAATTTTGTACCTGTACCTTGTACCCCGTACCTTCGGTTCGGTTCCGGTCATGTACCCTGTACCCTTTGTTTTTTTTTTGTTGACAATTATTTTGGTTGCATCTAAAATTTAAATATAAATGTAAATTGTTGAAGTAAAAGAGATAGAAAGTTTAAGTATTGCTACCATTCCAATCTCATTACGAAATGTATACAGTACTAACTTCCATCAAATAAACACAAACACAACCATCTACATGTTTCCTCATGGATGCATCCCACTCTTATCACCATAAGCATGTTTCCTCACCAGCTTAAAGGTAAGAACTTAGTTCAGAATGGGAAAAAAACATAAAAATGGTTATTGGATAACCTGCAGCCTACCAGATCAGCTACTATCTGCCATGGAGCAGGGTGATTGGAAGATCGGTCCCATTATAAATTCTCTATTATTGCAGAAATTTATCATGATGGGGCATCCAGTAGAAATACCATGGCCAAACTTCTTTTAAAGCCTAAGTTAACAACACATATGGAAACAGAACAAAGTTATCTACATACAAAAGTGAAAGAAGCTGAACCACGTATGATATCTGCAGTGTGCGATAGAAAGCATACACTTTAACACCTACTTATATAAACAGAAAGCAACAACTAATTAGATCCCATATGCATGAACTGATGGCCTAAATAACACTCTTGAGGTGATGACCTCACATTACACTCTCCACAAGACAATAATTTGCAAACACCATAGCAGAAGGGTCATTCAATGAGACCTATGTAGCTAAGATTCTATGTAGGATGGTGCCAAAAAAAATGATCAAGCGTTGTTGTGGCAACTAAGAGATACAAGAGACATTCATCTCTTCAATGGTCTTGACTATTGCACTACATAAACATCTATCGAAAATACCAATAATTAAGGATCACCTATTGGAGTAGAATCTGATTCAGGGTACAAGGTACAGGTACATGTCGGTTCTGGGGTAGTACCTGTACCTTGTACCTAGTTGTTCTCGGTTCCCATTTTTTGAACCTGTACCCTATACCCTCGGTTCGGTTCTTTTGGGGTATGGTTCCGTCGGTTCCGGTCCAGTTCTTCGGTTCCGGTTGGTTCCTGTGCAGCCCTAGGTAGACCCTATGGAGCAGGTCAACTTCCAATGCATCAGAGGCCACAAAATCCACTGGAGCCAAGGGTACAAAGCTAGGGGGGTTGGGTTTAATAATGCCATGCACTAGACAGTCTGATGAAGAACCATTGTATGGACTGACAATGATGTATTTGTGCTGCATACATGGCCTTTTCTAAAAATAAATGTGCATGCAATCTGAACAGAACCACATCTGCAGCTGGGACAGGACTGACTCCCAGGCACTGTACACAGAAATATCCAATCCAATTGGTACTTAGCCCTCTTCCCCCCACCCCATTGGTACAACCATCATGATTTTTGAAGGGGCAGTGGAACAGGGTGTCAAGCAAGCCCCCCCCTCCCCCATTCTCTGCTGTGCTAGAAGACACAGATGATGCCCTAGTTCTAGGCATTATACAAAGTAAAAGCGAGAACAAATCGAAAATTTTTGTAGATGCAAAAGCTAACCGAAGCAACAGAGGGCCAATATGTACACCCAATTTCACAAAAGAGGCCAATTTCTGTAGCAACCCTAGAAAAGACTCTAAACCCAATCACACAAATGTGAACAATTTCTTCAAAAACCCTAAAGAAGACTATAAACTCTATGAAAATATTTACTGAAATTAATATAAACCTAAATGGACAAACTATACTAAAAGAGGAGGGAGGGGGAGAAGATGGGTGCGTAATACCTTGAACGTACCAGCGCGGAACCAGCAAACCCATTGAACCAAAACTCAACAGATGAAAATCCCACCAACACGTTCAAATTTAATGAATCCCGCCCACCAACATTGAATGAAAACCGTGAAATCCGGGAAGCAGCTGAATGAAATGAATTAAATGAAGTTCATCCACCAATCCAGTCGCAAGTTGATGGAATTGAAGCTCGATTAATGGCGCCTCCAAAGTCGCCTCCATTTGAACCAGAGCTTCTCTCTCCTCCCTCTCTCTCCATAATAATAATAATAATAATAATAATAATAATAATAATAATAATAATAGTAATATAAAATTTTAGACTTTATACTTGGTATTTCCATTCAAAAGGGTGTGGGAGCTCAGCTTGTGGCGAGGCTTCCCACCACTAATGTGTAATCGGTTTTTCCTATCAAATAAAATTTCGTTCTCATAAAATAATAATAATAATAATAATAATAATAATAATAATAATAATAATAACTTGGGATAAGGTCTCAGCCAGCCCCCTTGACTTGTCTGCTTGGCTGCATCTCCTACTCATGCCAGCCTGTACTCTGAGCCTGTATGCCCTTAATAACACCATGGAGGAAAGATATGGGACAAGGAAGATGCTTAAGGCTAGCAGCATCACCTTGGATCTACTCCAGTGGAAGGATAAGGAGTGCCTCAGTATGGTGCACAATCTCATGGACCAGGCTAAGCTACTTCAGAGGAGCAGAACTAACAAAAAGAGGGATGGGGGCTCCAACCTCTCTGCTTGGAGGAAAAAGCTTAGTTATGGCCAGTATACAACAGCAATCAAGGTGCTGGCCTCCAATGGCATTGCACCCAACTCACCTGCAACCTTACAGGACCTGAGACTGAAACATCCTGGTGCCCCACCACCTGTCATCCCTGTTGAACCTGTTCTGGTGGAAGCTCTTAGTGCGGATAATACGACTGTTCTAAGTGCCATCAAAGGGGTCCCCAAGAGAACTTCATGTGGAAGAGATGGCCTCAGAGCACATCACCCTGTGTGTCCCTGCAACAGCAGTAGCAGATGAGCTACTATCCTCTATCACCTGTATGGTTAACGTGTGGCTGGCAGGGAGGTGCCCTCCTGAGCTAGGGGAGTACATATCTAGTGCTCCTTTAACTCCTCTGCTTAAGCCTGATGGAGGGCTGAGGCCTATTGCAGTGGGAACAATATGGAGGAGGTTATGCTCCAAACTAGCTGCTACTGCTGCCAGCAAAGATGTGGCTGCCTACTTGGGAGACTTCCAGTTTGGGGTGGGGACTCAATGTGGAGGAGAGGCCATCATGCATGCATCCAACATGTTATTGGAGCTCCAAGGTAATTCTCTTACCAAGTGTATGTTACTTGTGGACTTCAAGAATGCCTTCAACTTGGTAGATAGGTCAGCAATAATTAGGGAGGTCAGAGACAGATGCCCTGGCATATCTAGGTGGGTAGAGTTTTGCTATGCTAAGCCTGCTAAACTCTACTATCTCGAAAACATTCTTATGTCTGCATAGGGAGTTCAACAAGGATACCCCCTTGGCCCCATCCTCTTTTCCTTGACCCTGTACCCCCTCATCACCAACATAGCCTCAGCTTGTACTCTAGACCTGCATGCATGGTATCTAGATGATGGTACTGCAGCTGGTGACACCTTGGAAGTGGCCAAATCTCTGAGCATTATCCAGGCAGATGTGAGTAATAGGGGGTTGCACCTGAACATCACCAAAACAGAGTTTTTATGTCCCTATATGGACCCAAGAAGTCTGATGGAGGGTGTATTCCCAGCAGACATTGGAAGGCACAAGATGGGGGTGAAGTTGCTAGGGGGCCTAGTCAGTCAAGACATGCAATTCTGCAGTGATTTTGTGCAAGGAAAAGTGGAGAAGACCCTCCAGCTTATAGATACCTTGAAGAAGCTATAAGATCCACAGAGTGAAGTCCTCTTTCTGGACAACTGTGCCGGAGTCTCTAGGCTATACTTCACACTGAGGACCACCATACCCACAGTACTTCAGCTCCCTGCAGCCAGTATGATCTACACCTCCAACATTTCCTCAGGCATCTAGTCACAGGGGATGGAGCTGGTATTGGTTCACTACAACTTTACCTGGCTACTTTTCCCATGAAGGATGGTGGGCTTGGTGTCTACACCATGGAAGACACCATCCCCTACAACTACCTAGCGTCTTACTCTCAAACCATGCAGGTGCAGAACATCATCCTCAATACATGATGGTTTTCGTAAATAATGGTAAATAAAGTATAGTTCGCTCGAACTTGTGAAGATTGAATTTAGATTTAATAAATTAATTTTAACTAAAAATATACACAAAATATGAAAATAATATTAACAAATACTGAGGTTATGGATTTCACCATTAACCAATTAAAGTGATTCAAACTAATTAATATTCATGCAATTCTTACATTTAATTTGATTCTAAAATATTGCATTAAGTAGATTTTCAAAATAACAATTGCGTAACAAAAGCATGGAACATCTAATACCTAGTCCAAAGCATGTACCATCTAACGAAATCACAATTGCTTAATAAAAATCATTAAATCAATTTTTAACCAAGGAAATTAATCATAAATAAATTGCATAAATTAATTAAAATAGAAATATATCACTTTTATTGAAACAATGAATTCCTCCGTCACCTCAGCACATGGGGTTTAGCTCATCTTTCCCAAGACACTCTCAAAAGGTTGGTACATAGCTCAAAAGTGCTTGAGAAGACGAAAATAAACAATGAACACTAAATCAGGAAAACTGTAACGTTTTTATGTGTTGCAGTATTCACTGTTACAAGACAAGTGTTTCAGATTCAAAAAAATACGTTGCAGAAAACAGTTGTTAGAAATACAACTGTTTCTTGGAGCTGTTTCCTTCAAATGAATTAGCCACAGAATCTGCGACGTTTCTTGAGTGTAGTCTGTTCTTCTTCTTCTTTCACGAGATGAACTTGATTTTTTCTGATTTTTTTTCTGATGCTATTTTGGCCGAAGCCAACCCCCTTAACTTGTTCCCATCGACTTATATTTATAGTACTACCACATAACCCGATTAACTCCTCCGAATCATCCAAAATCTTCTCACAATTGATAAAATATTATTTCGGTGATTATTTTTCATGATATTGTTTCTGTGTTTAAACTCGTGAGTACTATATCTTCGCACTGTCTCCTCTTATTCTTCTAACAACATATCGATTAGCATAAACACGATTTCCAGTGAAATAGGAAACTAATTCCATGTTTCACGTGAGAAGATCTTGCCTTGATTTTCTTCCCTGTTTAGTGCAGACACTCGTGGGGATTTCTTTAGTCTTCTAAATTTCCTAACTTGTACAAATTCTTACACAAATAGCAAGGAGATATACTCTCTTAAAGCCCTCTAACTCATGTATACAATTTCATGCAAATTCATTTTTAAGCTTCCCGCCACAAAATCCTTTTGAATTTGATATGGGTGTCTTTAGACGGAGTTGGGTGCCTTTATCCAAAATCATGGGGGTGCCCTAATCCAATATGAAGGTGCCTTTAACACTTTTGTTGGGGGTGTTTTTAACACTTTTTAAGCCAATTTTCTCCACAAAAGTTTATTCTTCCAAAAAACCCTAAAAGCACATAGAATCATATTATTAGTACCAAAATATGAGGACTATTAATACAAGTACAAGACTAAATAAGACACAAAAATATGTATATCAAATACCCCCAAACTTATTATTTGCTAGTCCTCGAGCAAATCTAATAAAAAATAAATCCTAACTCACTTTCGCAGGCATCAGGATTGCACTTAGCTTGTGCAATAAGCCTTTAAACCCATAGGTGTCCCTATCAGACGAGTTTTGTCACGTGAGGGTTTACAAGAGGTGTACCCAGAAAACCTATACTCCAAACCCTAGCTACATGTAAACGATTGAGGGTAAACACTAAACAAGCTATTTAGTTGGCGTACTAAATTCTTCGTCTATGGGAATCATTACCCTATATGAGTCCAATTGTTGTACACGAGTTTGCACTCAACGTACTAAAATTCATATAAAAATGCAACTCTACTCAAATAATCATTAAACATCCAAAACTGGATATAATTCGCATTGCTCGAAATCAATCAAATTCAAACACAGGGATAGGTTAGAAGATGGAAATAGAAGTAAGAATGGTGCATATGTTGACTAAGGTGAACGGTGTTTCCCAAAATATCAGTATAAAGTCCGTCTCAGATGCTCTTATTTTTATTATTATTTATATATATATTATATATATATGTATGATATTTATATATATATTTTTCACGACTACATGATTAGATCTTTTGAATCTAAGCGCATGCTCCTTTTCAGCAGATTACATGATAGTTCCCATGGATCCTGCATTCCACTCTTGCTTAGGCGACGGAGACAGGGAAAACACACACATGTTGTTATCAAAGTATCATTTTTTTTCAACAAAATTAAAATTCTAACGCGTCCAAGCTACAACCTTATGGCAATACTAGGGCCCCACCAAATCACTTAGAGAAACATAAAATTGCAAAAATAAAAATAGAAAGTGATATGATTATGATGATTCCGAGATATGCTTGTTCAATGTTTATCATGTTATTCCTAACACCTGAGTGCATCCAGATATGAATAGACCAATTAACTAGGCACACCAATTCCTATAGAAAAAGAGCTAAGTTTCCATTTACCTAGAATTGTTATATCATCCTGAATAATTTACAAGTTTCTAGACTTTGGAGTTTCATGTTTCACTAAAAGTTTCTCCCTTACCCTCAAACTTAAATCTAACATTATCCTCAATGTTCTAAAGATGAATGATTAAATATATGAACAAGGAAGAACTGTTACCAATCGAAGTAAAGTAGTTAAGGAAAGATATTACCGTGTCACATGAGCATGGGTTACCTCCCAAGAAGTGCTAAGTTTAAAGTCTTCATCCAGACTAAGAAATAATTAGTCACCTCATTAAATCATAGAGTAATAGTCAGAACAATTGTGGGTCTTCTGAATAAAACAATACTATCCAAAATAGAAGAAAACTGCAGCGGACCCAGAAAGTGAACAAACAAAGTACACCCTTATCCCTATCTAGTGTCTTGTTTAATACAACTACATTTAATTGAGGTTTAGGTTCGGGCTCTATGAAAGGGTCTAGATAAATCTCTTTAGGCTGAATTTCCTCATAGGAAGGATCCGGAGGATCAGGTTCTAGAGTCTAGAAAAACTCAAATTATGAATTTAAGGCACATAATAATAACCTGAAAATTTGTGGATCCTCAAAGTCAATCAGATTTGACCCACACAGTTGACTACTATGAAAATGGTAGTCATTCTTAAGCAAATGTGTCGATTTTAATCTCCTAAAGTAATTAGGCTTAGTCTCAAAACTTAATAACTGACACATTTGAAATTCAAACGTTCCCACATATGGAAGAAAATATTTTGGTGGGAAAACAAAGTCAATCTTGGTATTATTTCCTAGGTGAACCACATCGACCAGAGATGGGTTTCTAACAACTGAATTTTTTTTTGGACATGATTAGGTTCGGGAAACAGTTCTTGAAGATAGTCTCTTAATATGGTAGAGGCACAACCATCAATTCCCAAGTGAGGGACTTTTAAAAGAGTTAAAGGTAAAGCACGGGGAGAATGATACTCACCCCCAAACTTAGAATTTTAGGTGTCTCTAGATAGAATAGTCACAATTTCCCTAATGTTTAGATCATCAGATTCCTGAAAATGGTCAATTTCTTCTTCTAAGTTATAATCAGGTGGTGCAATCTCACTCAGATTTAAGATTTCTACGAGTTTATCTTCTTCGTTTGAGACTGTTGTCCCTGAATCGTTGGACTCTGAACACTAGTCTCGGAATAGACTCGTTCCTTTAAACCATCATCGTCTTCATAATAATAAGGAAATATTTTCACCGTTTATAACAACGCTATCTCTAGTTAAATCCATTTCCTATTGAATAGGTGAATAATCATTAATATTATTAGGATCGGAACTAGAGACATCATTATTATCGTGAAACTCAATTGTTGTGAGAATTTCCTCATCATTATGACTACGGATTTCGATTTCATCAAAAGTATCCTCATCATCATAATAATATGAAGATGATTGAACCTTATCTAAATAAATAGTGTCTTCTATTCTAACCTCGTCCTCTAAATTAGGTAAATATTCATCATTATTATCAAGGGTAAAAGTGGAAACATTGTATTGGCAATTAAGATCATTTTAACCAATATTATTCTTTGAAGAAATTTCATTCATACTTAATACGAACCTATTTCTATCCTCGGTCATCTCCTTTATGATTCTTCTTGTATCCCCAGTCAACTCCTTGATGGAATTCCCTAGAGAAACAACTAGATCATAAAGATTGCTAGATCCTAACTGCTCGTTTTCCCGTTCATATGAATGGTGCACGTACGAATAGTAATTGGGGCCTCCATGGTATGAACCATAACCTTCAGAAGGTTGGTAGTGGTCCCAAGTACTATCCACACTATTGTCATAGTAAGGGTAATGCCTGTTTTGAAACTCAGTCGGATATTTATTGTAATACCAGCTCGAAATTTTCTAACAAAATTTTCCTAATAAATTTACAAAAAAATGTAAGAAAATAAATCCTACCGGAAGGGGTTCTAAACAAAACAAGGCCGACTCAACCAAATCAAACCTACTGAATCTAGCAAACAAAAAGCATGATGGTTCCACTTAGATTGTTTCTAGACCATCTTCTATTCTTCCAAAAGGCAACTAGTTACAGTTTTAGCGAATCTCTCAGAACGATCCGAATTAGATTAAGTCGAAGAGAAACAGGATAAGCTCTAAGGAGCTTTGATAACCCTGTCTCTTTGGAATTTTTCACATGGTTACAAGGCGGCTCTAATCAACTTAAAATAATCTTCTTAAACCTTGAGTTAGGCTAATAAATAACCAATGCAGTCCTTTTGAACGAGTTTCCTATAAGATCGTTACCCTATCGGTCTATTTATAGTCAAATTTTAGGCTTAGGTTCGCGTTAGGTAACGTGTTCCTAAGGCGGGCAAGAAGGAAACGATGATGAAATCCGAGTCCTTATCTTATATGGCCAGTCCTTGCCCTTTACTAGAAAATAAATCCGTATTCAAGTCCTCAACATATATGCATTACGAAGGAATACAGAAAAGCCACTGACATGGGATTCATGGGTTGATCGATTCTTACCTCCCGTACCATACGGGGGATGAATCGGTTATAGTCGACTCGGGCCACCAACTCCTGTGCCAGTGTACGAACCTGAGGGGCCGAGACAATATCGTAACTGTCGTCCTTCCCTGTTACAGTTTATATTTAAATACCCTTCCGTAGGGTTTAAAATTTAATAATAAAGTTCAAAATTTCAAAGTCCAAAGTCCAAAAATAAGAAAAACAGAAAAATACCTAAAGTAATTACAAAAATAATAGCCAAACCCTAATACAGTTTTTAATAATTAAAACTAAAAACTAAAAAAAATAAAATAAAATAATAAATCTAAAAATAAAAATAAAAATAAAATCTTCTCCACTCCTTTTGGAATCCTCTTTTCTTTCCTTCTTTGGCTCTACTTCCTTCTTATAGCACTTTTTCTTTTCTTTTTAGTTCCGCTTCAAATCTGAAAAGAATAGAAAATACCAAACGCGTAAAAAAGAACAAAAAATAAAAATAAATCCTAAATTAAACTAAACCTAAAAAAATCTAAAAACAATTCAAAAAACAAGTCCGCGTCAGCGCCGCCAAAAATTGATGGTTTTCGTAAATAGTGGTAAATAAAGTATCGTTCACTCGAACTTGTGAAGATTGAATTTAGGTTTAATAAATTAATTGAAACTAAAAATATACACAAAATATGAAAATAATATTAAAAAATACCGAGGTTATGGATTTCACCATTAACCAATTAAAGTGATTCAAACTAATTAATATTCATGCAATTCTTACATTTAATTTGATTCTAAAATATTGGAATAAGTAGATTTCAAAATAACAATTGTATAACAAAAGCATGGAACATCTAAAACCTAGGCCAAAGCATGTACCATCTAACGAAATCACAATTACTTAATAAAAATCATTAAATCAATTTTTAACCAAGGTAATTAATCATAAATAAATTTCATAAATTAATTAAAATAGAAATATACCACTTTTATTGAAACAATGGCTTCCTTCGTCACCTCAGCATATGGGATTTAGCTCATCTTTCCCAAGACACTCTCAAAAGGTTGGTACATAGATCAAAATTTCTTGAGAAGAAGAAAATAAACAATAAACACTAAATCAGGAAAACTGCAACGTTTTTAAGTGTTGCAGTATTCACTGTTACAAGACAAGTGTTTCAGATTTCAAAAAAATACGTTGCAGAAACAACTGTTAGAAATACTACTGTTTCTTGGAGCTGTTTCCTTCAAATGAATTAGCCACAAAATTTGCAACTCTTCTTAAGTGTAGTCTGTTCTTCTTCTTCTTTCACGAGATGAACTTGATTTTTTCTGATGCTATTTTGGCCGAAGCCAACCCCCTTAACTTGTTCCCATCGACTTATATTTATAGTACAACACCACATAACTCGATTAACTCCTCTAAATCATCCAATATCTTTTCACAATTGATAAAATATTATTTCGGTGATTATTTTTCATGATATTGTTTCTGTGTTTAAACTCGTGAGTACTATATCTTCGCATTGTCTCCTCTTATTCTTCTAACAACATATCGTTTAGCATAAAAACAATTTCCAGTGAAATAGGAAACTAATTCCATGTTTCACGTGAGAAGATCTAGCCCTGATTTTCTTCCTTGTTTAGCGCAGAAACTCGTGAGATTTCTTTAGTCTTCTAAATTTCCTAACTTGTACGAATTCTTACAAAAATAGCAAGAAGATATACTGTCTTAAAGCCCTCTAACTCATGTATACAATTTCATGCAGATTCATTTTTAAGCTTCCCGCCACAAAATCCTTTTGAGTTTGATATGGGTGTCTTTATAAACTTGTGGGTGTCTTTAAACGGAGTTGGGTGCCTTTATCCAAAATTTGGGGTGCCCTAATCCAATATGAAGGTGCATTTAACACTTTTGTTGGGGGTGTTTTTAACACTTTTTAAGCCAATTTTCTCCACAAAAGTTTATTCTTCCAAAAACCCTAAAAGCACATAAAATCATATTATTAGTACCAAAATATGAGGACTATTAATACAAGTACGAGACTAAATAAGACACAAAAATGTGTCTATCAATACACATTTAGTTCCCGATATACTCCCCAGCTACCAGCTTGCGCTTTCTAGGTTCATTCAGGTCTGCGGCTTAAAGTCTTCTTACAACATCCAAGCTGCAGCCCCCAGCCCAATGCACTCGCTGGCAGTTATCTACTTCGATGCTGTGAAGAAGACCATCCCAGGAAGATTCATTATGACCGAGCATGATAGATTCCTTTGGCGATGCACCAGGCTTAACCACACCAAAGACTTCCTCAAGGCAGTCCCCATTGTCGAGCTTAGCCAGGCTATTGGGCCAAGACAGTTTCGGGCTACGCTTAGCTATAGACTGGGAATACCCATGTTTAAACAGTCCATGCCCTAGTTGCGGCCGAGGGATGGACGTCTTTGGCGATCACGCATGGTACGTGATGTGCTAGCAGACATGTGCTTTCGGACTGGAGTGGCCGCACGTAAAGAAGTTAAACTGGGCTTCTTGTCGTACGACCAGAATTCTTTACGACCTGCGGATATCTTAGTTTACAACTGGGAGAACGGTCGTGATGTCTGCCTGGATGTCACTGGAGTATCTCCGTTCACAGGAGGGGGAAGACTAGCCTACACACCAGGACAAGCCATCTCAAGCGCCATTACCCGCAAACGAACCAAATACCTGGAAAAGTGTACTGCGCACGGTTATGGGCTTGGGGTGCTAGCCTTCACTACCCTAGGGGAATAAGGAGACGATACGGTGGATTTTGTAAAAAGGTTGCAAAATTGTGTAGTTAGCTTTGACTACAACTACAAAATTGGCAACTCTTTGTTCTTCAGACTGGGCTTAGATATCCAAAAAGGAGTGGGAGCCCAGCTTATGGTTAGGCTTCCCTCTGTTTCAGTGTAAATGCCTTTTCCATCCAATAAAATTCTGGTTTATAATAATAATAATAATAATAATAATAATAATAATAATAATAATAAT
>JAJJMC010004708.1:1070191-1104789 GCA_023531435.1 Papaver californicum | reverse complement strand
TTATTATTATTATTATTATTATTATTATTATTATTATTATTATTATTATTATTATTATTATTACTACTATTATTATTGTTATTATTATTATTATTATTATTATTATAAAAAGGGATTTGATTAGATGGAAAGAGTGATTTACAGAGAGATAGTAGGAAACCTAGGTGGTTCACATAAAATCCAAAGTTATAAATTAAATACGGTTAAAATAGGTGCTAATTGGTATTTGCGATGAAACACAACCAAAGTGTTGCTCACGGAACAGGAAAGAGCTTTCATTTGGTGGTCGTATTATTGGCTACTGGGACATGACCGAATTGTGTAACTGTTGTTGGCTGATTAACTAAAAATAGATTTTGTTTTGACGACGACTTTTTCTTGGGTAGAATTGAGACGTGAGAACTGATTGGAGGAGAGGATAGAAGAGACATAGAAGCAGGTGAGAGAATAAAAAGTGTGGAAAAGCACGTGCCTTCTTTTGGAAGTTGGGTATAAAAGGTGAGAGGACAAATTAGGTTAGGAGGTCTTCTGGGTATTTGAGGCAGAGAAATAGCTAGAGAGGGGAGCTAGGTTGTAGGGAAGGAATAGGGAGGCGGAAAGTGAAAAGTGGAGAAGGCGACGTGAAGGAGAAAGAGGTTCTCTGATGTCTGACGGCTGAAAGGGATTGAGGGGAGAGAGAAAGGTGGGGGACAAAGTTGGATGGTGAGTGAGGGATTGGAGAGAGAAGAGATTGATTGAGACGACTGAGAGTTCGTTGAGATAAAAATACAGGAGAGAGAGAGGTGTGACGGCCTAAGAGAGAAGTAGGTAGGTGGTTGATTGATTAGAGAGAAGTCGGTTGTTTTTGGGGGTCTGACTTTTGTTGTCTCTGGAAGCGGTGTTTCTCTTCAGTTTCTTGTTTTTGGGGGAGTTTTGAACACAGGGAACAAGACAGGAAGAAGAGGACAAAAAATCAGAAGTGGGAAAGACACAATTAAGAGTTTAATCTTTCACTCTAATTTTTGTTAATTCTTTTTAGTGGGTTTTAAGAAACCTGATTTTTCGTAGCTAGGGTTATAGGTAGAAACCAACTTTGATTATGGAAAACTCATAAATAAATGGTTTAAATGTTTAATGATTTATCTTCACTGTTTGCTTGATTAATTATTGTATAAATAGTGGAATTAATCATATATGTTTTTCATTTGATATGTCGTGCTGGGATTAGATTCTTTGACGGTATATGCTTACAAATTGATATTTGATTCTTTGAAACTATATATTGGTTAGATAGCTCTACTGGTTGTTTATGCTTTTAAATTGATATGCCATGCTTAGTAAAATTTGATGGGATATACTTTTCGATTGATAAGCAATTCTTTAGAAATGTCAACTTGGAAGCGAAGAAAATTACAGTGGTGAAACGATAATTTTGGGGATTAGATGTGAGTTTTATATATCAAATTGGTGAAAACCGAAAACCCTAGTTCCCTCTCTACTTGATCACATTGTATATTTTAGCTAGTTTATTTTACTATTTCCTCGTTCATTAGAATTTCTGAAAAATCAAAAAGATATTATTTCTGATTAGTTTAATTGAGATATTGATTGCAGTATTTGCCCGCTCCATGTGGGTTCGACCCGTATTTTCTATTGTCTACTAGTTAGACATCGTGCGATTGCAGTTATTATATACGTTTTCAAAATGTTATCAGTTCATTGGGCTTGGGGAAGTAGCTTGGATGTTGAAAGAAGAAGTCAAGCCACAAACCTGGATAAAACTGGACAGAGCGTGCTAGAAGCTGTGATGTGTGTCTGATGCCATTTGATCTCTGAGGATGGTGTTCTGCACCTGTTTGGTATGAACACAAGAAGCAAGACAACTATAGTGGCTGGTATCCTCCATTGTGTAGACACCCAGACCATCATCCTTCATAGGCAAGGTCGACAGGCGCTGCTGGAATGGGCCAAACCCAGTACCATCTTCTGTAACAAGGTGCCTGAGGAACTGCTGGAGATGCTGATCATAGTGGGATGCAGGAAGATGAATAGCCAAGGGCCTGGCAGTCCTCATTGTGAAGTAAATCCTGGAGACACCAGCACAATTGCGCAAGAGGAGTAGCTCACATTGTGGGTCCTGCAGAGTCTTCAAGGTCTCCATGAGATGGAGCGTCTTCACCACTCTCCCCTGCACAAAGTCACTACAGAACTTTAAGTTCAGACTGACTGGACCCCCAAGTAAATTCACTCCCAGTACAGGCCTACTAATGTCATTTGGGAAGATCCCCTCCACCAGACTTATGGGGGTCAACTTTAGGCCAGAAAAGCTCTGTTTGGTGATGTTAAGGAGTAGCCCCCACCTGCAACCTTTTGAATGAATGATTTTCAGGGATTTGGCAACCTTCATAGTGTCACCAGCAATAGTACTATCATCAAGGTACCAGGCATGTAAGTCAAGTGTGCATTCTGGGGCAATTTTGTTAATGAGAGGGTGCAAGGTCAGAGTAAAAAGTAAGGGGCCAAGGGGGTCACCTTGTTGAACTCCTTGTGCAGACATGAGGATATTGTCATTATAGTAGAGCTTAGCTGGTTTGGCATAGCAGAACTCCACCCATCTGAAGATGTTTGGGAACTTACCTCTGACTTCTTTGATCATGGAAGATCTATTAATCATATTGAAAGCATTTCTGAAATCAATAAGGAGCATGCTCTTGTTTTGTGAGTTACCTTGTAGCTCCAGAAGCCTGTTTGCAGAGTGTGGGATAGATTTAACACCACATTGGAACCCCACACAAAATAGAAAATCTCCAAGGTAGGCAGACATTTCTTTGCAGACAGCAGAGGCAGTAAGTTTTGAGCACAACCTCCTCCAGATTGTGCCAAATCATATAGGTCTCAGCCCTCGACCAGGTTTGAGCAGGGGTGTCAAGGGGGCATTGAAAATATACTCCCCTAACACTGATGGGAAATTCCCAGCTAACCGTAAAATAACTACCCATGTTATAAAAGTTAATAGCTCATCTGCAACTGCTGAAGCTGGACTACATAGCGCATCTAGGAGATGTTGAGCCCTGAGACCATCCCTCCCACAAGAAGTCCCTTTGGGGAAGCCTTTAATAACACTCAAAACTGTATTTTTGTCCAACTAAAGGCTTCGGTTTGAACTGGTTCTGCAGGGCTGGAAGGTGGAGGAGCACTAGGGTGTTTCTGACTTAGGTCCAATAGGGTGGTTGGGGAATTGGGAGCAATTCCATTAGAGTCCAACACCTTAATGGATGTTGTATATCGGCCATAACTCAGCTTCTTCTTCCAAGTAGAAAGGTTAGAACTACCAGACTTCTTTTTGTTGGTCTTTCCCCTTTGAAGTTGCTTTGACTGATCCAGGAGGGTGTGCACCATGTTGAGGCAGCCATTGTCATTCCACTGAAGCAGATCCTGATTTAAGATGCCGGATTGGAACCTTCTTCTTGTACCAGATTTCTCTTCCACTGTGCTTTTAGGAGCATATAAGTTTAAGGTGCATACAGGCAGAAGGAGAAGATGTAGCCACACAAAAAGATCAAGGGGATTAGCAATGACCTTATCCAGGATAGCCTTTAAGGTTCTGGAGAAGATGAGCCTGCATTTGGGGGGGATGCTGACAACAGTTGTGCAGTTCTTCTGGAGGACCTGATTGAGCAAACCTAAAGACAGACCAGCTGGTTCCCCTAAGTCACTTGGCTCAGAGATAGCATCTTGGGGTTTGTCTAAGTTATGCACAAAGAAATTTACAGATAAGACGTTGTATGGCCTGGAGATGGAGTTTCCTTCATGCATTCTACAGGGTCTTCTTCAGGAGTAGATGTGCATACATTGAGTACAAAGCCACATCTGTAAGCCAGACAAGAAAAACTCCCAGGCATTGTAAACATCTAAATCAGTGTCGATCATATCCCTACACATGGTTTTGGCCTCCACAGTTGGGAGGTTTCTGTCATGGAAGTGGCTGTAGAAGCATGTTTTACTCAAGCCCCTCTCCCCACTCCATTGTTGGACCCATCGAAGTTCTTAAAGGGGCATTGGAATAAGAACTCAATATGAGGGCCCCCCACATCATCTTATGTTGGATCCTAGGAAGCATCTGAGGACCTAGTTCTAGGCATGACATGAAAGAAAGGAACAAAAGGGGAAAAAGGGGTGGAATTGACAAGGATGAGACCACAAAAGTATCTCAGTAAGGCCACAAAAGAGCAATTTGTACAGACAAAGGCCGGATCAAATGGAACCCTAAAAACTAACACTATCGAAGAGCCTGTATATACAAGTGAAACCCCAAGAAATAATTTCTTAATAGAAGGAGAAGAAGAAGAAGAAGAAGATGAGACGGATTTCATCGTACCTGAGTACCAAGAACAAGGCAAGGCTCGAATCACAGCTCCCCAATTTCCCTTCATCCCCCTGTTCTTTCCCTTTTTTCCCCTCCACGGAGCTTCTCTCTCCTGCGGATTTCATTTTTATTTTTATTATTATTATTATTTATTTATTTATTTTATTATAAAATAACTTTCATTAAAGGGAGAAAGGCAGTTACATTGGGTTGGTAGGTAGCCTAGCCACAAGCTGGGCACATACACCTTTTTTAATAGAAATGCCTAGTCTAAAGAAAAGAGAATTGCCAATTTTGTAAGTTGTAATCGTGACTAGCCATGCAATTCTGCAGCCTTATCATAAACACCACCGTATCCTCTCCCAGCTCTCCTAGGGTTATAAAAGCAAAAACGCCTAAGCCGTATCCATGGTCACTGCATTTGACAAAATATTTGTTTCGCTTACGGGTAACAGCATTGGAGATAGCAGTCCCAGGTGGAAAAGCGACTCTCTCGCTGCCGGCAAAAGGGGACACCCCTGTAACGTCAAAGCACACATCTCGGCCTTCCTCCCAGTTATAAACAAGTATATCAGCGGGCCTCAGTGAGTTTGTGTTGTCGGCTAAAAAGCCCAGCTTAACTTCCTTTTGGACAGAGACACTTGTTTTAAAACACATGTCAGCAACTACATCCCTAACAAGACCATCCCTGAATTTGAGGCCCACCTCGCTAGCACAATGTCGGGCATGATCACCATAAGAGTCCATTACCCTACCTCAAAAGGAACAAGGGTTGTCCGCAACAAAAATTGGTATACCCAACCTATAGCTGAGAATGGCCCTAAACTGGCGAGGCCCAACTGCTTGGTGTAGCCCAGCGATGGGGATGGCCTTGAGGTAGTCTTGGGCATGGGACATTCTGTTACACTGCCACAAGATGCAGTCTCTTGTAGTTTGTTGGAAGCAGCTGGGGATATTCTTCTTCACCATATCAAAGTACAACAATGCTAAGGCATGCATGGGACGTGGGGAAGTTGCTTTAATACTGAAAGAAGCAAGGGTTAAGACACAAACCTGACAGAAGCTAGTCAGAGCTTGCTGGAAACTCCGTTGAAGGTCTGTGTCCCTAAGCACCTTGAGGATGGAGTTCTGCACGTGATTTGTCTGTATGCAAGAATCTAGATAAAAGTACCTGCTGGAATCCATCATGGTGTACACTCCCAGGCCCCCATCCTTTATGGGTAGTGTAGCTATGCGCATATGGTAGGGGCCAAAGCTAGCTCCATCACCAGTGACCATATGCCTAAGGAGATGGCTTAGGTGCAAGTCATATTGCTCAACAGCCTGGTGTAAAACTTAAGGGAAAGTGGTCCTCAAGGTGAAGTACAAGCGAGACAACCCTGCACAACTTCTAAGGAGGAGATACAAGGATGATCTGCACCTAACTTCCTCAATTATGGATGATCTGTCCACCAGATTAAATGCATTGTTGAAGTCAATCAAGAGCATACACTTAGTTGAGGAGTTACCTTGCATCTCCAACAGCCTATTTGCTGAATGTAGGATACCTTCCCCACTACATTGGACTCCCACTCCAAATTAGTAGTCCCCCAAGTAAGTGGCCATATCTTTGCTGACCCCTGAGGCTGCAAGTTTGGAACAGAGCCTTCTCCAAATGGTACCCACTGCTATTGGCCTGATCCTCCACCAGGTTTGAGTAGTGGGGTCAGAGGTGCACTGGCAATGTAGGCACCCAGCACCGCAAGACATCTGCCAGCAAGCCACAAGTTGACTACTCCTTCCATAGATGAAAGAAGGTCATTTGCATCTGCATCAGCAGGGCCACTAAGGGCATCCAGGAGATGTTGTGCTCTTAGCCCATCTCTGCCACATGATGTCCCATTGGGGAACCCTTTGATTGCACTCAAGACTGCTTCTTTATCTACACTAAGTACCTCAGCACTGACAGAGTCTTCAGGATACAAGGAAGTGCAGCATCTGGGTGCTTGTTGCTCAACTCAGAGAGAGTGGTTGGAGAGCAAGGTGCAATGCCACTTGAAGCAAGAACCTTTATCGCAGCTGTGTTAGCCATAACCCAATTTCTTTCTGCAGGCTGCCAGGTTAGGGCTCCCATTACCTTTGTTGATGTGCTGACTCCTTTGAGGATGTTTAGGCATCTCCAAAAGGGTGTGTACTAATCTAAGGCACACATTAGCTTCGTTCCTTTTGAGCAAGGCTTGGTTAATGCTAGCAGTCTGCAACTTCTTTTTGGTCCCTGATGTCTCCTCCATGGAGCACTTAGGTGTGTACAGATTCAAAGTACAAATTGGCATCAAAAGCAAATGTAACCAGGGTGGTAGCTCCAATGGGTTGGATAAGACCCTATCCAAAGATGCTTTAAGAGCTCTGGAAAACTGGATCTTGCACTGAGGGGGTATGCTAGCTACTGTGGGAATCTTCTGTTAGTAAACCCTAGGGAGCAAGTCCACATCCAATGCGTCAGAGGCAACAGAATCCACAGAAACCAAGGGTACAGAGCTGGGGGGGTTGGGTTTGATAATGCCATGTAGAAAGCAGTCTGTTGAAGAGCCAGTGTAAGGACTGACAATGATGTCTTTGTGCTGCCTACAGGGCCTTTTCCAAGAATAAATGTGTATGCAATCTGAACACAACCACGTCTACAGCTGGGAAAGAACTGACTCCCAAGCACAGTACACATAAATATCCATTCTGATCCTCTCCCTGCATACCCCCAGATCATCATTGGTTGGTAAATATTTATCCTGCAAATGTCTGTAGAACCCTGTTCTACCTAGCCTTCTGCCACCACCCCATTGGTGCACCCATCTAGATTTTTGTAGGGACAATGGAACAGGGTATCAAGCAAGACCCCCCCCCCCCCCATTCTCTACTGAGCTTGAAGACACAGAAGATTCCCAAGTTCTAGGCATTATGCAAAGTAAATGCAAGAGGAAATCGAAAATTTTGTAGATGTAAAAGCTAAACAAAACCACAGAGGGCCTATATGTACACCCAATTTCATAAATGTGACCAATTTCTGCAGGAACCCTAGAAAAGACTCTAGACCCAATTACACAAATGTGACCAATTTCTGTAGAAAACCTAAAGAAGACTTTAAACCCTATGACTATATTTACAGGTATGAATCTAAACCTAAATCGAAAATATTTGCTAAAGGAGGAGGAAGGGGATGAGAATGAGGGCTAGGGATGCACATCGGGTCGGGTGGGTCGGGTTTGGCCCCACCCGCACCCGACCCGCCAGTTGGCGGGTGACTAGATTATTCAGCCGCACCCAACCCGTCGTAGAACGGGTCGGGTCGGGTTTGACCCGTCGTTTCAACGGGTCGGGTGCGGGTGGGTGTGGGTCACCCGCCCAGATTACATATACCTACCGGATCCGGGTGATTCAAATTTATGATTAGAAAGTTAGAACTAATTCTCTTCTCTGGCAACTCAAAATCAAACTCAGACACACTTTCTACTTGATTCTGAAAACATCTCTCAATCCATCTGTTTCACTGTCAACACCCAACTCTCGATCTTCTTTTCGTCTCACCGGCAACTCTATCAAACTCAACCAAACTCAGAGACCCATCAACTATCTCTCTCAACTCTCCTATAGATCCAACAGCAACAACATCTTCAACAGCGGAGCTTGTTTCCTTCTTCCCCGTGTTCTCGCTGTAATAACCAAATTGAAATCGTTTTTATAAAAGAAAAAAAAACGGTAAAAGAAACCCTAAAAGAGGAAGAAAGGGGTTTATCTACCTTGGAGAGATTAACATACAAAAAGATGGGTTTTTTGGAGAGATTTATAAATTATTTTCCTGATGTTAATGTTGCTCAGACCTTCACAATCACGGTGTTGTTCTTGAGTGAAAAGATTAGAGAAGATGGATTGAAGAGAGACCGAGGTTGTTGCTGCTATGGGAACTGAGAATGAACGAGAATGGGTGTTGTGGATCTGTAATGGTGGCTGTGATGGAGCTCGAGAAGGAAGATGGGTTTGTTTCTGGCAAAGATTGATGGCGAAGAACAGATGGAATTGAAGTAATTGGTTGAAACAGATAGAAGAGATGCTAGGTATTGCTGATGGTTTGAATCATAATCGAAGATGAAGCAAATGATTGTTGGCTACTTGGCTGTGAGTTAATGGTTTCCATTTGATTCTATAAACAGATTCGGGGATTTCTAGGTTTGTGATGAATTGTGGATTTTTATTAAAGAAAATGAATCAATTTGATGAGTACAGAGAAGGGTTTGGTTGAATCTGAAATGGGTTTGAGATGAATTAGAAGGTGGATTTGAGTTGAGGTTGAATCTTAGCAAAGAAAGAAGTGATGTTGTGATGTTGTTGCTTGGATCTGTGAGTGAAGTGGTGGTTGTAAAGGAGTGTATGCAGTAGCTGCTGAAGACATGGGATAATGGGTTTAGAGATAGCAAAAGCTCTTCTATGTGATTCTCTGGCGGGTTGGGAGGGTGGGTCGGGTGAGAGGAGCTATCACCCGCACCCAACCCGCCAGAAGACGGGTTAAAGGAAAGTTCACCCGCACCCGACCCGTTCATCGACGGGCCGGGTGCGGGTCGGGTTGGCGGGTTGGGTCAGGTTGGCGGGTTGAGTCGGGTTTGTGCAGCCCTAATAAGGGCATAATACCTTGAAATATCCCAAGCATAACCCACACACTCATCGCTCCAAAAATCAGCTGACGAAGCCCCCGAAAAAACACCTGAATTAAATAAACTCAAAGCACCTGAATTGAATGAACTCCCGGAAACATATGAAATAAATGAAGTTAAAATTCCAATACAGTCGCCAGCATCGAATGAAGTTGAAGCTGAAGCTCCATTAAAGTCGCCTCCATTGAATAAACACCCGGAGCTTCTCTCTCCTCCCGTCTCCATTATTATTATTATTATTATTATTATTATTATTATTATTATTATTATGAGAACGAAAATTTTATTAGATAGAAAAAACCGATTACACATTAATAGTGAGAAGCCTCGCCACAAGTTGGGCTCCCACACCTTTTTGAATAGAAATGCCTAGTCTAAAGAAAAGAGAATTTCCAATTTTGTACTTGTAATCATGACTAGCCATGCAATTCTGCAACCTTGTCATAAAGACCATTGTATCCTCTCCCAGCTCGCCTAGGGTCGTAAAAGAAAACACACCTAAGTTGTATCCATGGTCACTGCATTTGACCAAATATTTGTTTTGCTTACGGGAGACAGCATTGGAGATAGCATTCCATGGTGTAAAAGCAACTCTCTCGCTGCCGGCAAAAGGGGAAAACCCCTGTAACATCAAAGCACACATCTTGGCCTCCCTCCTAGTTATAAACAAGTATATCAGCGGGCCTCAGTGAGTTTATGTTTTCGGCTAAAAAGCCCATCTTAACTTCCTTTCGGGAAGGGACGCCGGCTTTAAAACACATGTCAGCAACTACATCCCTAACAAGATCATGCCTGAATTTGAGGCCCACCTCGCTAGCACAATGTAAGGAATGATCACCATAAGCGTTCATTTCCCTACCACAAAAGGAACAAGGGTTGTCCCCACAATAATTGGTATGCCCAACCTGCAGCTGAGTATGGCCCTAAACTGGCGAGGCCCAACCGCTTGGTGTAGCCCAGCGATGGGGATGGCCTTGAGATAGTCTTAGGCATGGGCCATTCTGTTACACTACCACAATATGAAGTCTCTTGTAGTATGTTGGAAGCAGCTGGGGATATTCTTCTTCACCATATCAAAGTACAACACTTCCAAGGCATGCATGGGACATGGGGAAGTTGCTTTAATACTGAAAGAAAAGGGGGACAAGCCACAAACCTGACAGAAGCTAGTCAGAGCTTGCTGGAAACTCTGGTGAAGGTCAGTGTCACTAGGCACCTTAAGGATTAAGTTCTGGACCTGAGTTTTCTGTATACAATAAGCTAGATAACAGTACATGCTGGTGACCATCATGGTGTACACTCCCATACACCCATCCTTTATGGGTAATGTAGCTATACGTAACTGGTAAGGACCAAAGCCAGCTCCATCACCAGTAACCAGATGCCTAAGGAACTGGATAAGGTGCAGGTCATATTGCTTATTAGCCTGGTGTAGAACTGAAT
This sequence comes from Papaver californicum, assembly GCA_023531435.1. NCBI lineage: Eukaryota > Viridiplantae > Streptophyta > Magnoliopsida > Ranunculales > Papaveraceae > Papaver > Papaver californicum. The sequence continues at coordinate 1,094,322 of JAJJMC010004708.1, read as the reverse complement.
GGCTAGTGGTCCTCAAGGTGAAGTACAAGCGGGATACCCCTGGACAATTTCTAAGGAGGAGCAGTTCACTCTGAGGGTCTTGCAGGAGCTTCAAGGACTCCATAAGCTGAAGAGTCTTATTCACCCTGTGTTAGACCAAATCATTGCAGAAACTAGCGTCCAAGCAGACAGGACCACCGAGCAGATTCACTCCTTTGGCTAGCCTACTAATGCTTGTTGGGAAAACACCAACCTGGAAACTCCTGGGGTCTGTGTTAGGCCAACATATCTTTGTCTTGTTAATGTTGAGGAAAAAACCTCTACTGCTGCCCTCAGCTTGGATAATGTGCAGAGCTTAAGCCACCTCCAAGGTGTCACCCACAATGGTCCCATCATCTAGGTACAAGGCATGCATATCCAAGGTACATACTATAGCAATTCTGATTATTAGGGGATGTAGATTCAGGGGAAAAAATAAAGGACACAATGGGTCACCCTGTTGAACTCCCTGAACAGACAAGAGGACATTGTCATTGTAGTAGAGCTTGTAGGCATTGTATAACAGAACTCCACCCACCTGGAGATGCAAGGGCATCTTCCCTAACTTCCTCAATTATGGCTGATCTATCCACCAAATTAAATTGCATTGTTAAAGTCACTCAAGAGCATACACTTAGTTGAGGAGTTACCTTACATCTCCAACAACCTATTTGTTGAATGTAGGATACCTTCTCCGCCATATTGAAATCTCACTCCAAATTGGTAGTCTCCCAAATAAGTGGCCATGTCCTTACTGACCCCTGAGGCTGCAAGTTTGGAACAGAGCCTTCTCCAAATAGTACCCACTTCTATTGGCCTAATGCCCCCACCAGGTTTGAGTAGCGGAGTCATAGGTGCACTGGAAATGTAGGCACCCAGCACTGCAAGACATCTGCCAGCAAGCCACAAGTTGACTACTCCTTCCATGGATGAAAGAAGGTCATCTCCATCTGCAGTAGCAGGGTCACTAAGGGCATCCAGGATATGTTGTGCTCTCATCCCATATCTACCATATGATATCCCTTTGGGGATCCCTTTGATTGCACTCAAGACTGCTGCCTTGTCCACACTAAGATCCTCAGCACTGACAGGGCCTTCAGGAATGCATGGAAGTGGAGCATCTGGGTGCTTGTTGCTCAACTCAGAGAGAGTGGTTGGAGAGCAAGGTGCAATGCCACTTGAAGCAAGAACCTTTATCGCAGCTGTGTTGGCCATAACCCAATTTCTTTCTGCAGGCTGCCAGGTTAGGGCTCTCATTACCTTTGTTGATGTGCTGACTCCTTTGAGGATGTTTAGGCATCTCCAAAAGGGTGTGTACTAATCTAAGGCACACATTAGTTCGTTCTATTTGAGCAAGGCTTGGTTAATGCTAGCAGTCTGTAATTTCTTTCTGGCCCCTGATCTCTCCTCCATGGAGCACTTAGGTGTGTACAAATTCAAAGTGCAAACTGGCATCAAAAGCAAATGTAGCCAGGCTGATAGCTTCAATGGGTTGGCCAAGATCCTATCCAAGGATGCTTTAAGAGCTCTGGAGAATTGGAGCCTACACTGAGGGGGTATGCTAGCAACTGTGGGGATCTTCTGTTGGTAGACCCTATGGAGCAGGTCCACTTCCAATGCATCAGAGGCCACAAAATCCACTGGAGCCAAGGGAACAGAGCTAAGGGGTTTTGTTTTATAATGACATGCACTAGACAGTCTGATGAAGAACCACTGTATGGACTAACAATGATGTATTTATGCTGCCTACAGGGCCTTTTCCAAGAATAAATGTGCATGCAATCTGAACACAACCACATATGCAGCTGGGACAAGACTGACTCCTAAGCACTATACACAGAAATATTCAATCCAATCCTCTCCCTGCATATCCCCATAACATCCTTGGTTGGAAAATGCTTGTCCTACAAATGTCTGTAGAACCCTGTTCTACTTAGCCCTTTGCCCCCCACCCCATTGGTAAGACCATCATAATTTTTGAAGGGGCAGTGGAACTGGGTGTAAAGCAAACCCCCCCCCCCCCTGTTGTGCTAGAAGACACATAGGATGCCCTAGTTCTAGGCATTATACAAAGTAAAAGCGAGAAGAAATAAAAAAATTTGTAAATGCAAAAGCTAACCGAAGCAACAGAGGGCCAATATGTACACTCAATTTCACAAGAGATTCCAATTTTCTGTAGCAACCCTAGGAAAGAATCTAAACCAAATCACATAAATGTGACCAATTTCTTCAAGATCCCTAAAGAAGACTATAAACTCTATGACAATATTTACCGAAATTAATTTAAGCCTAAATGGACAAACTATACTAAAAGAGAAGGGAGGGAGGAAGATGGGTGCGTAATACCTTGAACGTACCAGCGCGGAACCAGCTAACCCATTGAACCAAAACTCAACAGATGAAAATCCCGCCAACACGTTCAAATTGAATGAATCTCGCCCACCAACATTGAATGAAAACCATGAAATCCGGAAAGCAGCTGAATGAAATGAATTAAATGAAGTTCATCCACAAATCCATTCGCAAGTTGATGGAACTGAAGCTCGATTAATGGCGCTTCCAAAGTCGCCTCCATTTGAACCGGAGCTTCTCTCTCCTCCCTTTCTCTCCATTATTATCATTATTATTATTGGATAAAGAGTATTTTACAAGAAACTAGCTGGAAGCCTAATAATGCTAAGCTTCAACAGCGTACTACATTAGTTGAACAGGTTGTCGTGCTAGCCTACCAGCGAGCCTCATGGGGAACCAACCAAGGGAGCTTAAGCGAATAGGGGGGTTGATTATCTCGCAAGGGGGGCAAGATAACTCTACCATCCATGTCAAATTTTACAGTATTGCACCATCATGGACTCGTACTTGGGACCCCCTGGAGCGCATCAAACCTTTTGAGGAACGGGTAGGGGTGCACAAAGGTCGGTTCGGCTCGGTTATTGGCAGAGTCGAGTACTTGTACCTCCCTATAGTCGGTTCTCTACCTGTGTACCTGTACCATGTATTGTACGGTTCGGTTCCGGAACCGTACCCGTCTGTTCAGTTCCGGTCCTATACCTTCTGTTTTTTTGTTGTTTTTTTTCCTGTTTTTCATTAAACTAAAGAACAATGGAAAAGATCAAGGAAGAAATGATGGCAGGGTCAAAATGGAAGTTGGTGAAGATTCAAAAAGGGATAGTAATAAACGAAAACCAAATATCAGTTCATGATAACAAGACCACAATAAACAAATTCAGTGACAGAAACCCCGATTCAGAAGAACCACTAAACAAGGAAACACAGAACCTGAACCTTTCAGTAACAACCCAACAGGAAAATCTGAATTCATCCATTCAAATCTCATACAAAGTTCACAGATCAAATGGGAATGGGGTATAAGAAGCCAATGTATGATAAGCAAGATGGAGTGGTGCATCTACTTCATGATGGGTCTGAGTTCCAAATGGGAATGGGAGATACAGGGAAGAACCCAAAAAGACTAAACAATATGATAAACCAATCATATCCAAATTACATCAAAGTGCACCTGAGATAAGTGAATACCTATACTTGCTTAAGTTTATCTGAATGCACAACAATAGAATCAAAAGCAAAGAATTCTGAATAGCTTTGAACAGCTGCAGACCTGCAAGAAGCACAAGCAGATAAGTGAATACCTATACTTGCTTAAGTTTATCTGAATGCACAACTCTGCCTAGCTCTTTATTCTCAAGCAGCAAAATAATTTGTTAATGCTTATTTGAAAATACAAATCTGTGAGTCTCAACTACAGAGATCTGACTATATCATTTGTATATGAATGGATAACCACAACCTAAAGAATTGCAAATAATGCACAATTACAAGCTAGGCTTTATATGAAAATCGGCACAAAAGAAAACAAAAGCTAAGTGCATCTCCATTTTAATATTTATTTTATCATATGCCTCATGTCTGTGAATAAAAATTACAAGAGCTTAATACAGATTACTCTCATTCTGAGATTATCATTTTGGAACTTTAAAGGTATCATTTAAGACTTGACCCCATAAATCAGAGTCTAAAGTGGCTGTTTGAGCCTTACCTGCTAATTTTGTTTGCAGCTCATCTTAAAATTGACTCTGAATTTTAAAGAGTATATTTTGTATACCAGTTCATATGTGTAAACTAGTTTGAAAACAATAACTAAACCTCATTATATGTCATGATTTCAAAAGACTATCATTTATGCTGATCCACAATGAGAATAATGTAGCACTTTCACTTGAATAATCATTTTTAAAGCCAAACTATCAAAAGTGAACAATCACTTTTTAATCAAAATCCCTATCTAACACATTGAGATAGCCTAATAACCCTCTTTTAAAACCCATCTTCAAAAACACACTAAAACTCCTAATCTAACTAACATAACAGTAGCATTATTTTCTAAGCCAGGAAAAAAAAATCACAATCAAAAGTTTCAAATTCATACATGACAAACCTTCACTGTGGATTCAAATACATTCATCTATCTAAAGCATGATTACTTAAGAAATTGTCATTACTTCTAAATTACCAACATCTAAAGAAGACCCACATCTCCCCTAATTAACCCAATTAGAAAGTTCAGTTCATTACCTCAATCGGTGGAGCCCTAAGTGAAAATAGGTTGGAGGAATTAAAATTTTGAAGCAATACACTCAATCTTCCTCCCCATCAGTTCCGTTAATTTCTCTTTCACATCTTCATTCTCTTCTTCCTCTCAAAAATTCCCAATTTCCAAAAGGAAAAAAAAAACTAGCAAGTTTCTAACAGAACAACAAAGAACCAAAATCACCTAGGCTACAAACAATTACTTTAGATCAAATTACTAGGGATAGAACTGAAAACCTGAAATTGTGGAGATCGATTTTTGGTGGAGAATGGAGATCGAATTGTTCAGTGGATAAAACAGAAAAGGGAAGAGAAAAATAACTGAAGAGTCTTCAGTAGAAGAGAAAGAAGTTCTGAAGCTGAACTCGATCGAGACTTTATTCTAACCTAGAAACAGACGGCTAGGCTTCATCCCTATTATCTAATCAACGTCTCCAAAATATCATTACATTCGGTTCGGTTCCGGTCGGTTCTTAGGTAGAACTTGTACCTGGTACCTGGGTATAGTCGGTTCCCTGTTTTTGTACTTGTACCCATCCCGAGCTCCTCGGTTCCGGTTCGTTCCTTCGGTTCCGGTCGGTTCATGTGCATCCCTAGGAACGGGGATGACCAACTGAGCTAACTACCTTTTGGATAATTATTATTATTAAAATTGGTAACTATTTGTTTCAAAGACTAGGACTCATCATTCAGAAATGTGTAGGAGCCCAGCTTGTCGCTAGGCTTCCAACCAACTCTTTGTAATACTTTATTCTTTGGAATAATTAATTAATTAATTAATATAATAATAATAATAATAATAATAATAATAATAACATTTATTCTTAGAAATGTAGCAGAAGTCGTGGCCCCCCAAAAGAAAAGGGGAAGACCACCTGGTTTGATCGACACTCACCCAAGGAAGAAAAGAGTGAGTAAGGCACAACCCGATCCATTTATCATCAATGCAGATAATTCGTCTCATGAGATTGTATCTAAATATAGTTATGTCCATGAATCAATATTGGATGACGCTCTGATGTTTAAAATGATTCAAGAGAACAAAGAAATCTCCTTAGATTATGAGAGAGCATATGTGTTGATGGAAAAACCCTCCACATATATTGATGATATATTTGCATACATCGTTGCTCAAGAAATCATAGAGCACGATGATATCAAACCAGGCTCTATTGAAAAAATTTAGTATAGAGTTGATTGGACTAAATGGAAAGAATCAATCCAGGCAGAACTTGATTCACTGGCAAAAAGACAGGTGTTTGGTTTGGTAGTGCTAACCCCACAAAGTGTAAAGCCTGTAGGACATAAATGGGTATTTGTCAGAAAGCGTAATGAGAAGAATGAAGTCTTAAGGTATAAGGCTCGCCTTGTGGCGCTATGGAATTGATTTACGAAGAAACATATTCTCCATGTAATGGATGTCAAAATGTTTTCGCTATTTAATTAGCTTGGTAGTTTCAGAAGGACTTGAAATGCAGCTTATGGATGTGGTTATTCCATATCTCTATGGGAATATTGATTCAGATTATATATGAAAGTGCCATATGGCCTTCCATTACCCAAATCAAGTGACTTTAAACTGCAGAGTACGTTTGCAATTAAGCTAAAACGCTCACTTTACAGATTAAAGCAATCCAGGCGGATGTGGTATACCCCTCTAAGTGATTATTTGATTGAGAAGGGATATCACAAATAATGAACTATGCCCCTGCGTATTTATAAAGAAAACAAGTTCCGAATTCGCGACTGTAGCTGTCTATGTTGATGATATGAACATAATAGGTACTCTTGATGCAATAAGAGAAACTGCAAACTATTTGAAATCCGAATTTAAGATGAAAGATCTTGGGAAAACTCGGTTTTGTCTAGGACTTGAACTAGAACACCAAGCTTGTGGTATATTAATCCACTAGTCTGCATATGTCCAAAAGATACTCAGGCAATTTAATATGGACAAAGTACACCCTGATAGCACTTTCATGATTGGTCGAAGTTTAGATGTACATAAAGATCCATTTCGTCCAAAGGAAGATGACGAAAAATTATTGGGAGCTGAAATTCCCTATATAAGTGCAATAGGCGCATTATTGTACTTAACACAGTGTACTCGACCAGATATTTCATTATCAGTAAATTTGTTAGTTATAGCTCAGCGCCTACGCAGCGTCATTGTAATGGTATAAAAAATGTGTTTAGATACCTAAAAGGAACCATTGACATGGGCTTGTTTTATCCCTATGAGGATGTAAGGAAGACTGAAAATGAAAATGCAACCCCCTACACTAAGACCCCAAATAATTTTTGGTTGGTTTTGTTGATGTTGGGTACCTCCCTTACCTACATAAAGGTCGATCATAAACTGGATACGTGTTCACAATATGGAACACCGTGATATCATGGAGATCGACCAAGCAAACTCGTGTATCTACCTCCACGAACCACTCTGAGATCATTGCCCTACATGAGGCGGTTCATAAGTGTATATGGTTAAGGTCAATCATTACACATATTCGAGGGACATGTGGTTTAAGTTTAACCACTGAAGATCCAACTCGTATTTATAAAAATAATGCAGCTTGCATCGAACAAATGAAACAAGGGTATATTAGAGTGATAATACGAAACATATATCACCCAAGTTATTTTACAATTGGCAACAACAATATCTTCTAAATATTCAAGTCATCAAAGTAAAGTCTGATGAAAATGTGGCAGACTTATTTACAAAGTTATTGCCCAAATTCATGTTTGAAAAGCACGTGAAAAATATATGACTAAGGAAATTGTCCGAACTCCCATAAATGCAATCAGGAGGATATAACGATTTGAAGGGGAGTGCCTGATGTCGACATCAAAGGTTTCTCAGTCTTAGGAGTTGTAAAACAACAACAGAAGTGATCAGCTTCGACGAAGCAACTTTACTTGGAATTATCGTGTTGTACTCTTTTCTCTCAATCAAGGTTTTGTCCCACTGGGTTTTTCCTTGTAAAGGTTTTAACGATGCAACATTTACGAGCCCAAATCTGTTTTAAGTTATATTAATATTGTACAATTTCCCCTTAGTTCAGGTTTTTTCCATCTAAGTTTTTGATGTGTGCTGTGGGTGCAATCAAATTAGTGATCTTATTTCTACTCAATTAGAGAATAATGTAATGGAAGTCAAGTTCGCTACCACTAGCGAGGTGTTTCAGTTGTTCGAAGAGTCACAAAGGGAAAATATGATCGAGGAGTCATTCTTTGTTACAAAACAATCATTGAATTAGTATATTAATCTACTCATTGTCAATCACAGATTATCACCAACCGTAAAATAACAGCTAGATCAGTGTTATCCCCCAAATTCCTTATATCACTGGATACGGAAGTTCTCGCCTACCAGATTCTATTCGTGCTAACCATCTAGTAGTAGATCACTTAGGGTGTAATTTGGTCGAATGCTTTATATTTTGTGGATTTATAGGTTAATTCTAGTAGTCAGACTCTTATATCAAGGTCCACTTACTAGTGTTGTTCATACACGCAATTGCTTCACAGAATCCCCTGCAAGATCTCGTGTTCTCTACTTGTGTACGAGTCAATGGACTATTACTTATCTCACAACTCAATACTAGCAATAGATTAAATCAACAAATCAATTCAGTTGGCCACCTAAACAATCTATCAATCAATCGTTAACATTCTTTATAGTATAAACAAACGAAAATCATATGAAGAACTCAAAATAGATTCATATAATAACTCAAATAATGTCTAGAACTTAGAATTCATCCTCAATCAATTAGGTTTTTAGATATTCATGGATGTAGAAGCATTCATAATATACATATAATAAAATAGATAAGAAATCGTTATAATAATGGAACCGCTTCGAAACCCTAACCTTCTCCTCTTTTGGTGGTGTTGATCTCCTCCAAAGCTTGCAAATTTGTGTAAAATTTATAAAGGAGATCCCCTTTTAATGTCTTGGGAGTTTCCTTTTAAAGTACTTCATGATATCTAAGGCTTAGAATCCTTCCGGGACCGGGTTTCCTCCTCTAGAAGTCAAAAACGCGTCAAAACGGACCCCTTAGACTTGCCACAGTCGGCATAGATGATTCCCATGAGCAATGCCGACTCTTGGACCAAAATAGCTCAAATTCTCTGCCCCAAAACTTGTTATAGACGGAATAGCCGAATTCTTTTGAGAAATGCCGACTCTTGGTGTAAAAAATACAAGTTTTATGCCTTATAGTCGGCATTGCTTGAGCTCCTATAAGCAATGCCGACTCTTGAGCTATAGATCGCTTATCTTCGTCTCGACTTTTTTGTCCATAATTTCTTCGTCCGAACTCGAAATGACCTCATTCTTTTTACGTTCACTTCGGATTATCGTTCTCTTTAAGATGATATGAAGAACTACTGGATTTGAGTGAGTTTTTTTTTTGGCCCTTCTTCACTTCTAGAACTCAATTTCCTTGTTCATTTCATGTCTTAATGAACTCATTTCTTCTTCTTTGGCCTTGGAATGCTTAAATACTTGGAGTACTTCATTTCTTAGCTCTTTTGTAGCCACTTTCACTCTCATTGAGATGATTCACCTAATATAAGACATAAGATATAAAACAAACATAATAACAAGTAATATGCAAGAATTATAGCAAATACTAATATAGATTTGACACTAAAACTATATGAATTATGCACTTATCAAATTCCCCAACACTTAGTTTTTGCTAGTCCTCGATCAAACTACTATCTAAACTTATCTAAACTAAAATAAAATAAAATACAAAACTCCATTTCGTCGAGGACACGGTTACACTTAGCATGTGCAACAAGCCTTTAAACCCCTATGTGTCCCTAGTGGACGATTTATAGTCTCGTGAGGGTTTACCAGAGGTATTCCCACAAAACCTAAATTCCAACTTTCAAACATTCAAGAGCACATGCATCCAACGAGCTACGAAGACATAAAGTTTTTGCGCACTAATAATAAGAAATTAGAAGTATCAAAGAACATTATTCTCATGCTAACTCTTGAGTTAGGAGAAAACCACCATATGAAAGAATCCATCCTCAAGAGTGATCGAATGTTCTGCCTCACCAATAAGGTTTTATAAAACTGCACTCAAAAGACGCATTGTATGGTTCTCATGTGTGCAGACAGGAATGAAGATAGAAATCATGCACACGTTGAATGGTGGGAAGGTAAAGGAACCTTCTGAATATATGAAGACGTTAGCCCATAAAAACGTGGGACGAAAAAGAACCCTTTTTTTATGATGATCTCTTGAAAAATAAATCAACCACTATGTAAGGATGGGAACACTTACTTACCTTCTCATCCAATTCACAATCAACACCACTCTCACAGCATCCAGTAGAAACGTCTTCAGTCTTCGGTCTTCAACTGTTGATGATGAACTCTTGAACTTTGTAGAACCTTAACAATTGTAACTCCTTTTCTCAATTCCTTGTTGTTTGAAACTTCTTTATAGATTTTTTCTTCTCCACGGGCTTATTGAATGAATACAAAAAGAAATATACTAAAGCAATGATAAATATTTTTTTCCTTATGAAATTATACAAACTGAAAAATAAATAAAATGAACAACGAAACTACTATGGTCGTGGGATAAGTCCTTTACCGCTTGATTCTTCACAACTTGTATTGTCTCGATATAATAAACTTCAATAACTCTCATCTTTTGATTTCTTTCGCTCTTGTACATAAGTCTCCAACATATATATAATTCTGTTTATTGTATTGTTGTTTTACTTAAATATGAAATTTGGTCTTTCTTGTATTGTTGCTTGTTAAACCTTGAACATTATCAACTTTCCTTCAAATTTTTGATGTTCCGCTTGTTGATGATGATGGTATTTCTATGGACCTGTTGTTGTCGAGAGAATGGTGCCAACTGCAAACAAGATTACAAGATAGAGTTAGAAATTCTGATGACACCCTCATGATTGACAAAAATAGCACTCAAGAGATCAAAAACTAGTGATAAAATTGGTGCAAAGTTGGGTAGCTCATCATTCTACCCGGAATTTGCGCAGATGAAACACTCTAAACGGACAATCTAGACAGGTACAAAGAATTGAAGGTTTAGTGCCTCCCTCATATATGGGTATTGAATGATCAACTTCTTAATATTGTATTTGATACCGGCATTTTAAGTCCCTTTTTGTCAGCTCGTGCCCTCTCAACAACTAAGCAACCCGAATGTAGTTCTCTAAGACTTATAAGTTCAGTTATTTCGGTAAGAACTCCGTATATAGACTTAGATAGAAGTGTACTAAGTAACTCTAAAATCTCTAAAAGTTGGAGGTTTTCATGCAAATATGTACAAAAAGTTTAGAAATTCTACCTATAAAAGTTTAAATGCTTAACCACTCCCCCACACTTAAACTTTATATTGTCCTCAATGTAAATTGACTCTTTCAATGTAAAATCAAGATGGGAAATTCCTAATATGATATGAAAAACTAATAAAAATCAAAAGATAAAAACAGAAATACAAAACCAATGGGTTGCCTCCCATATAGCATTTAGTTTAATGTCCTCAGCCCGAATTGGCACTCGCTCAAATTACTCCTCCAGAGGGAGCAAATCCTGAAATTCTAGCACATCCATATCTACATAAGCAATACTTTCCTAATATGGCTTCAATCTATGGCCATTGACCTTCGAAGTTTTCCCATCTATAAGACTAGTTATATCAACTGCACCATGAGGGTAAACGTTAGTAACAACATATGGTCCAATCCATAGTAACAACATATGGTCCAATCCATCGGTACCTTAACTTACCAGGAAATAGTTTAAGACGAGAATAAAATAAAAGAAATTTCTGCCCCACAACAAAATTCTTCCGAGAAACCATTTTTTCATGAAATAGCTTAGTTTTCTCCTTGTAAATCCGAGAGCTCTCGTAAACATCGTTACGTATCTCCTCTAGATCGTTAAGTTGTAACTTTCTTTGTTTCCCCGTATTTTCATAATCCATGTTGCATATCTTTATCGCCCAAAAAGCCTTGTGCTCAAGTTCAACCGGAAGATGACAAGCTTTTTCATAAACCAACCGACATGGAGACATGCCAATCGGTGTTTTGTACGTCGTTCTATACGCCCATAATGCATCATTAAGCCTAAAGCTCAATTCTTTCCTTGTAGTGCTAACAATTTTCTCCAAGATGGACTTGATCTCACGATTTGAAATTTCAGCTTGCTAGTTTGTGGGTGATACGACGTACCGACCTTGTGAGTTATATTGTACTTCTTTAGGAGAGCATGAAAGGATTTCCGAAAGTATGAGCCTCTATCACTGATAAACACACGTGGTGTACTATGTATAGTGAAAATATATTCCTTCACAAACTCACAAACAACTTGAAAATCATTAGTAGGGGTGGCTTTAGCTTCCACCCATTTCGAAACATAATCTACAGCAAGAAGTATATAAAATTTTCCATTTGAATTGACAAAAGGGCCCATAAAATCAATTCCCCACACATCAAAAATCTCTAAGGCAAGAATTGGTGTGAGTTGCATTTGATTTCGAGCAATTAGATTGCCCGTTCGTTCTATCATAAGATTCAAAAAAAATTTATGCATCCTCAAATAAAGTGGTCCAATAAAATCCACTCTCAAGGACTTTGAGAGCGGTACGTTTAGAACCAAAGTGACCACCACATGCATAATAATGACAAAAAGATAGGATGGATTGAAATTCATAGTTAGGCACGCACCTGCGGATAATTTGACCAGAACCGTATTTCCACAAGTAGGGTTCATCCCACACATACTACTTGGCTATCTTCTTAAGCTTAAGATTTTAAAAATTAGACATGGTACTAGGTACTTTCCTTGTAACCAAGTAGTTCACTATATCAGCGTACCAAGGTGTTGAATTTTCTATTGATAAAAGTTGTTCATCTGGAAAACGATCTTGTAAGGGAAGTTCTTCTTCAGAAATAGTAAGTCTACTATGATGATCTGCAACTGTATTCTCAACACCTTTCTTATCTTTAATTTCTACGTAAAATTCTTGCAACATCAGAATCTAACGTATAAGTCTTGGTTTAGATTCTTTCTTCTTAAGTAGGTACTTAAGTGTTGTGTGGTCAGAATAAACAACAACCTTGGTACCTACCAAATAAGATCTGAATTTTTCTAGTGAAAAAACTATAGCCAACAACTCTTTCTCCATGGTATAATAGTTGATTTTTGCATCGTTTAGGGTCCTAGATGCATAGTAAATCACATGGGACAATTTTTCCACCTTTTGAACCAAAACAGCTCCAACTGAGTAGTCACTCGCATCACACATCAACTCGAACGGTAAAATCCAATCGGGTGACTTGATAATTGGTGTCATTGTCACAACTCTTCCAATCTGTCAAAATCATCCTTGCACTCCTTTTGAAGTTGAAAATAGCCTCCTTTTGTAACAATTTGCACATTGGCATTGAGATTTTGGAGAAATCTTTGATAAACCGCCTGTAAAAACATGCATGACCAAGAAACGAGCGAATCTCCCTCACCAAAGTGGGGTATTGTAAGTTTCTTATTAAGTCTATCTTTGCTTTTTCTACTTCGAACCCTCGAGAGGACACAATGTGACCGAGCATTATACCATGGTTTATCATAAAGTGACATTTCTCCCAATTTAGAACAAGGTTAGTGTTTATGCATCTTTTTAGAACAAGTTCAAGATTTTCTAAGCAAATACCAAATGAATCGCCATGAACACTAAAATCATCCATAAATACCTCAATGATACGTTCCACGTAATCATAAAATATATTAACCATACAGCTCTGAAAAGTGGTAGGCGCATTGCAAAGACCAAACGGCATCCGTCTATATGCGAACGTACCAAAAGGACAAATAAAAGTAGTATTCTCTTGATCCTCCGGTGCAATAACAATCTGATTGTATCCCGAATAACCGTCCAAAAAACAGTAATGTGAATGTCCAAACAACCTCTCTAACATCTGATCAATGAAAGGCAAAGGAAAGTGATCCTTGCGGGTAGCTGAATTGAGCTTTTTGTAGTCTATACATGCTCTCCATCCTGTTTGAACTCTTGTAGGAACAAGTTCGTCATCTTGATTTCTAACAACTGTGACACCTGATTTCTTAGGCACCACTTGTACAGGACTAACCCATTTGCTATCAGAAATTGGGTAAATCACCCCCACACTTAGAAATTTAAGGATCTCTTTCTTCAGGACCTCCATCATTGGGGGGTTAAGCCTACATTGAGCATCACGTACTGGCTTGGCATCATCTTCCATTAAGATTCTATGCATGCACATTGATGGAATAAGGCCTTTGATATCAACAATTGTCCAACCAATGGCCATTTTGTGCTCTTTTAGAATCATAAGTAGACGTTCTTCACTAGTACACAAATGGTGTTTAGACACGCCGCTTAATTTTTTGTTGGCCACGTTGTTGTTTTTTGGCGTGTTAATATGTCATAAATCTATCATATAGCCACCCCATGGGTTATTGTCTTGTACATTGCTAGTACTTTTAGCCATATTATGAATTTTGGTGTATCTGTTAGGTCCATTAAAAACCACGTTCCCCAGTGCGTGTCCAAAAAGCACCATTTAGCCACGTTAAGTTTGAGTTTGTTATTGAGCGTGTCCATAGATCAATCTATGGCCGCATTATGAATTTTGGCATGTCTATTAGGTCCATTAAAAACCAAGTTCTCCAGTGCGTGTCCAAAAAACACCTTTTGGCCATATTAAGTTAAAGTTTGTTATTGAGCATGTCCATAGACTAATCTATAGCCACGTGAAATAATTATTACGTGTTTAAAAAAGTAAAATTTCATTAGCCATGTCATTTCGGAGGCTGCTTTACGTGTCCAAAGTGTAAGTTTTACTACACACGCCATTTCAAAATTGTTTTACGTATCCAAAATGTAGGTATCATTAAACACGCCTGTTTAAGAATCTCTTACCTTAGGGTACATGAAATGGATTATAACTGAGACTCAATCCCCAAAGTCCACAAACTAATTTATAACTTACATCAAACTAATTTATAACTTACATATAAATGATGGGCTAGTCCACAGGTTAATTTTACAATTTAGCCTAGGTGAATTGCTTTTGGGTCCGTCCTTGGAAACGGCAATGTAAAGATATTTTTTGCAACATTTTTAAAGTAAAGATGCGAAAAGGCATGATGTATTGGATCAATCTATTTTTTTTATGAATACCTAAGCTGAAGTGGATCATGCAAATGTATATCTTTGTGAAAACTTGCATTACAAAGAAGAGAGCATCCTTGATTCAAAATAAATTTCAGATTTTATTAAATAGATGAGGTTTCTTACAAGGTATTAAGTATCAAAAAAAAAGTATAAACCAAATATTTACAAAGATGCGAACATCTATACCATAACATGCTTTAAGTACTATCCTCAGCCCCATTAGGTAAATCACCAACTAAACAAACTACTCGAGATAAAAAATATCAAGCTCCATGTGTTTGTTAGCATAGTCGACATATTCAGACCTTTGAATCAATAATTAAAGAGGGCCAACTAGTTCAACATTTGGATGAGAAGTACTTTTGTCACCAAAATCCATACCAATGCCTGGAAGCTCAACAGAAACCAAGTAAACAAAGAGATAAAATGAAGAAAACTGCATACAATATTCTCAAAACATAAGAATAAAATTAAGCAGTAAATATGTTGCAAAAATGCTTTCTGTAGCATACCACAAACCCTTCGTATTTGGTTGTGTATTGAAGAGATGAAGCATTGCAAGTTCATCTAATATAGTTTTCCCACTTACAGTAGGAGCCCCTAAACGAACATTGTTGTGTGTGTGGTATATGACTTCCAGTAGGAGCTCCTACGAGAACATTGTTGTCTAGTCTTATATAGAATGCAAACATAACGTACAAACCACAATAAGGCATGATATTTAGAAAAAAATTTGGGGAGCGCCAGGAGGACGGTAATGTTGACCGACCCTAAAAGATAAGTGGCTGTTATGCACAATTGCCAGAAATTCAGGTTGCTTGGGGCAGCTGATTGGAGCAAAGTCATGAGACTTTCCAACCCCTAGTTGAGCTTCAAATGGAGGATGAAGCCTGGGAACTAAAAGCAAAATAAAGAGAGGATGTCCAATTAGATAATATCATAATATGACCTAGTAATCCAAGGACTTAAGATACGATGTTAGTCCTATGGAATATTCAGTAGATAGGAACAAGAACAAAGGATATAGAATGGAGCTGGAAAAGAATAAAATATTTATGTTGAAGAGCAATTTAAACCAGTATCATTAATTATAAAATATATATAAATAACCAAGTGAAGCCATGTTAATAACAGGTGTTCGTACTACTGTCGACTTTCCATCTATTACTGGATAACACTTTTATCCTATCCCACAGATCTTCGAAGAAATTATGTACAGAGCACAATCACAAGTCACAACAAGTAATGCTTGAGAAACAATAATATTTGTACTAGAAAGCCAATCAAAACATATAGATTGGATTACAAATTATAAAAAGAATTAACACTAATTAAAACGATTGTGATATCATGAAACAAAAAATACCTTTTCATTACGAGCTTTCACACTTTCATCACCCAGCTCAAAAAAAGAGAAACAACCATCATAAGTACGCTTCCTAATGCTCAAGTAAGCTTCAATACCAACCATAACCCTTTCAATCTCATCCGGAACTTACTGCAACATCAAGTTCCTTAAGCTAAGAAGGCTTAACCATTTCAGGAAGATGAGCAACCAAGGATATAGACAATGTGTGGGTACAAGTAATCTAAGTTTGAGTTATAGAACCTATCTAGCTCCTGTATATGTATTATATTATTAAATATGAAATTGTATTAAATATGCCTTGTAACAGCAAAATTGGGAATACAGGGAACACCACCAACCAATGCATCTGGATTACAACTAGGTGTGCACCATATGCAACAACACCTGCAATTAGCCTCCCTGCTTTATCTATTTCAAGAATCTAGAGGTATTCATAAATAGGAAGCACAAGAGACCAGAAAAAAGAGTGGTATGATAACTTGCAGCATACTTCGAAGAATGGTATACTCAACATGCATAAAAGCTTACTTTATGATGGGGAAAAAAGTACATAAATTGTATCAATCTGGAAAACTTAAAATCACATCGAACAACAAATTAATAAATACACTCAAATATAACAACTGTATACCTGTTTTATGTCCTCCAACACCTCCTGAACGCTATAACATTTAGGGACCACTGGCACTAACTATTTGCAAAACAGATGATGACAGTGGATTTACTGCAGGTGTCTGGTCGGAGAATGTTTGTCAGAGACATTTTTGATGTTATGCGTTGATAACGAAATGGACCTGCAACAAAAACCCCATGTTACAAGACAATCCTGTATCAAATGCACGATAAACTAGCATTCGAACAAAAGATATTGCAAGTAGTAAATGTACCTAAAGTATGAGAGGCATTTATACGAGTACTTCGTAGGTTGAGTTGCGGACTACAACTTTTCTCCAACTCTTTACCCACATGAAAAATAATAGATTGTATATGCCTTTGCCAACCCCTCATGATTGCAAAACAATAAGACCAACTCTTACAGACCAACCTTCAATAAGGTCATCCTCAATTACAATTACTAACATGAACTAAGCTCGCAAGATCAAGTTAATACAACTATATTTGAAAGAAAATACGGAACAATTGTTTTCAACACATGCAAATGAAACTTATGACTTGATCTTTTACATTGTCTAGACCACACATAAAGTTAAAATATCAGACACTAAAAATATCTTAATTGCAAGAACAGTCTGACATAAGCCTCATACTCATTCCACTTTCATATGAGCACAAAGTCTATTACCTCCTCCAGCCTCCCAATCAAGAAGAACAAGAAGCACTTCAACAAGACCGACCCTACAATATTAGTAAATACACCAACATCAAAGACAAAACATCATTATATTGTAACGTGACTGCTAATAAGCTAATAATTTAGTCATTCATTGCATGAGTACAGTAAGACCACTAGTTCATAAACAAAGTGAACAATAAGAGTGAGATAGATCCTACGTACCTGCCCTTAAAGAGTTATTCAGGATATCAGAACAAGCTACTGTGTATTCCTACAAAAGAAAATGTAGGGTGTAAGATCAATGAGAGTGACAGGCGTCAAAGTGTCTTTTCATTACAAACCAACAGAGTTTCAGTTTGTTCAAAACATAAAACAGTGATATCACTAGTTCATAACACGAAATCTACGATTTTTAACTATATCAAACTCCATAGGAACCTTCACAGTTTTTCTTCTAAATATATGTATGTATAACCTTTATCTATAATTTCTCCAATGATCTACAAAATTTCTATGAAAATCAGCAAACTGAATCCTTATTTTTAATGTTCTATCAAAATCTAGACAGACATTAAACCACCATTAAATTTTTCATACAACTGATAATATGTCAGAAAAAGAAAACCCCCTTTCTCAGTAATTGGTTTTAGTCTATTGAGACAGATTAGGAAGAATTTTTGAATCTCAATTTGTTGAAATTTTGGGAGTGATAAGTTTATGTTATTGAGTCCTAATCTTTAGGGAACAAAATCTTTGTGAACGGGAGATGAAAAAAATGGAAGCCTGATATAGGGGCTCCCACATCAATAGAGGGGCTCCTAGTTGAGCCAAGGTGACCCAATTTTATGATAAGGGATGTCCTAAGGGGTAAAGTTAAATGTCCATTTTACCCTTATACTAATTAAAACCTAAACTCTTTTAATTTCTCCCATAATTTTTCAAAACTTTTTAAAACTAAATTAAAGAAAAACTCAACCGTAATCCATCACAATTCATCGCCGATTCGCAAATTCATCGTCGATTAAAATCAACACAACAATTCTAGATGAAAAAGCATACTAAAGGCATTCAAGGTAGTAGTGATGGCAATGAACACTTTTCCTTTCAACCTAATCAAGAGATTCAACAAGAAATCGATAGTGAAAAGCAAAATCAAGCACAGAAAAATCCAACAATGGTGTATCTAAGGTATTGAATAAAACCCATGTTATTCTTAGAACTTGTAATTGATTTATTCGCATGTTTGATCATGTTTTTGGGGAAAAAATGTTGGACACAGTTGATATTACGGTTGGGTCCGTGTCAAAACCCAACCGTAACATTTCGTGTTCTTGAGTATTACGGTTGGGTTATTTTCAATACCCAACCGTAAATCCAAGGGAAGAAGATGAATAGTTCAGGATGTTACGGTTGGGTTTCAATAGATAACCCAACCGTAACCAATGTATTGCGCCCTTTTTTAAAAAACATTCTACGGTTGGGTTTTGAGAAAATCCCAACCGTAACACTAGCGTTCATAAAAATGTGTTAGAGTATTACGGTTGGGTTTTTTCTTAAAACCTAACCGTAACATATGGACTACATTTTGTACTGATATGTTACGGTTGAGTTATTCTCAATAACCCAACCGTAACATATCAGCACATTAAATTTATTGTTTCTGTATTACGGTTGGGTTTTAAGCAAAACCCAACCGTAAAAATGATGTGCAAATCAGCTACATGTGTGTTACGGTTGGGTTTGTGTCAAAACCTAACCGTAAAATATGGGATAAAAGTTACGGTTAGGTTTTGAGAAAAACCCAACCGTAAATCTTCCTGTGTAGTGAATATTTATTTTGTTGAAGTTGATTTGCTTGGAAATTATCTAACTTGTATTGGTTGTGTGTTGTAGGAAGAATAAGAGGGGTAAAACACATAATCCATCTTTTGATTGTCAGTATCAAAGTGTCAGAGTGCGAGGACATCCTCATGGTTTGAGTCGACTCGTCAGGATTCAACCTAAAGCTGGTGGAGTTCTTGATCCACCAAGGGTAATTGATTTGGTGCCAAAGTTAGTTCAGCCACCTATTATTATTTATTTGGAGAATGATGAAGTTGAACCACCTATTATTATTGATTAGGAGAATGATGAAGTTGAACCACCAGTGACGAAGAACTGAAGAACCTGCAATAACTCTATGTTTATTATAACAGTTGCGTCAAACTAAGATTTATTTTCTTTTGTGGGGGAATTCCAACTTTAATGTGAATGTATGAAAAAGATTTTCTATTTAAATTTGTCAAGATCATGTTTTATTTACAAATATTTGATGTTGGAAACCAAGCAAAGTAAAAAGCAAGTTATTACTGCAATATGAAAAACTCGCCAATATGACAATCATGTCCAACAAAACTAGTATTCTAACATAGTGGAACATTGGTGAATCTGGGATAAATTTTGTGTTTTAAACCCAATTTAGAGTGAATTGAAATTCCAAAAAAAGATTTACAAAAATATTTACGGTTGGAATGTCTATTTTACCCTTATACCTATTTAAACATAAACATTCTTAACATTTTTCATAACTTTCAAAAACTAAACCAAAGAAAAAGCCAACCGTAACCCATCTAAATTCATCGCCGATTCGTAAAATTCATCGTCGATTAAAATCAACAAAACAATTCGAGATGAAGAACCATAATAAAAGCATTCAAGGTAGTAGTGATGGCAATGAACCCTTCTCCTTTCAACCTAATCAAGAGATTCAACAAGAAATCGAAAACCGTTCGTAAAATCAAGCAGAGAAAAATCCAACAATGGTGTATCTAAGGTATTGTAGAAAACCCATGTATTCTTAGAACTTGTAATTGATTTATTCGCATTTCTGATCATGTTTTTAAGGAAAAAATGATGGACACATTCAATATTACGGTTGGGTCCGTGTCAAAACCCAACCGTAATATTTCATGTTCTTGAGTATTACGGTTGGGTTATTTTCAAAACCCAACCGTAAATGAAAAGGAGGAAGATGAATAGTTTAGGATTTTACGGTTGGGTTTCAATAGATAACCCAACCGTAAGTAATTTGCGCCATTTTTTGAAAACCATTCTACGGTTGGGTTTTGAGAAAATCCCAACCGTAACACTAGCTTGCATAAAAATTTTGTTAGAGTATTACGGTTGGGTTTTTCTTAAAACCTAACCGTAACATTTGGACAATTTTTTTATAGTTTACGGTTGGGTTTTGAGAATAAACCAACCGTAATATTTGCGCACATTAAAATTTATGTTTTTGTATTACGGTTGGATTTTAAGAAAAACCCAACCGTAAAAATGATAAGCAAGTCAGTTACATGTAAGTTACGGTTGGGTTTTTGTTAAAACCTAACCGTAACATATGGAAGAACATTTACGGTTGGGTTTATTCTCAAAAACCCAACCGTAAATATTCCTGTGTAGTCAATTTTTTTTTACTTGAAGTTGAATTGCTTGGAAATTATCTAACTTGTATTGGTTGTGTGTTGTAGGAAGAATAAAAGGGGTAATAATTTAACACTTATTTCTCACACTCCAACCCCTCGCCACGGAAAGCATGTAGGGGTTGAGAAGAGAGGCGTGGGCAAGACCCATAATCCCTCTTTTGAGGTAGGTGCTGGTAGTGATCCTCAAATTGCAGAAGAGGAATATAATGTGTTCCAAGGCTTGAGTGATCTACCAACACCCAGAGGTTCTCTTGTGATTAGAGAACCACCACAAGAGCAACAAGTAGAAGAAGAAGAGGGGGACAGAGAACAACATGTCCCTCAAGGCAAAGGTAAAGAAATTAGAAAAGAAAAGGCAAAGAAAAGGGTGGTTGCCAAAGAAATTCCCAAAGAAAAGGCCGAACCTCAACTGTGGCCTAAGAGGAGGAATGGAGGACTATGGGGTGAGGCCCCAGACAAATCAGCAATATTATTTGGTTATCCCCATTCATGGGCTGCCAAAGTTGCAGCGACCAAGGTATTATTCTAATCACTTCTCTTATTCTGTTAAATTTTGGTTTGTTAACTTTTGTAAGTAAAACAAATTTGTTTTTATTCTTTGTAGGATCATACACAGGCGATCAAGAAATTGGTTCGTCAAAGGGCACAACATTGGCCCTTAACTGAAGAATGTGCGGCTGTACAAATTCTTGTAAATGGTACCGGGTTAGGTCCCAGAATCACAAATTCAATGTGGGAGTATGACAGCGTCGTCTACGCCGCCTTCAGGGAACGTTATTGGCCTGAGACCGATACGTTTCATCTCCCATTCGGCGAAATGACTATAACGCCGGATGATGTCCACTCAATTCTAGGGCTGGAGGTGGAAGGTAAATCTGTGTTTGAGGGTTTTGACAACAACATGTCCTGGAGTGATATTTATGCACTTGTGAAAGATACACTTGGATGGGAGAAGACCGAAGCTGAAACTGAATTTCAATTGGTCAGTATGGGTAAATTGGGGATGCCAACAAAGAAAGGTCAAGCTATGAGCAAGAAAATATTGCTGCGGTCACTAAGGGAGAAGTTTGGAGGTACTGCAAAGTTGGAAACATATGGGGTCATCATAGATGACACCAGAGCCATTCGAACAGCCAGAGCTTATCTGTTATATATGCTCGGGACCATCTTCTTTGGTGACAACTCGGGCAACAGGGTGAACGTCCAGTATCTACAATGGTTCCAGGGTGATCTCGGGATGACCCATCAGTACTCGTGGGGAACTGCCACCCTGGCCTACCTACTTGCTAACCTTCGAAAAGCTTCGAGGGTTAGGGGAACTGAGATTGCCGGTAATACCGGTCTGCTTCAGGTAATTTATTATTTGAATTTCAATGTTTAACTTTAATTTATTATTTTCTCATTTTCTTATTTAATATTTATTATCTTTATAGGCATGGGTATACGATCACTTTCCTAGACTTGCTCCTCAAACGAGCATTGATGTCACTGGACCAACGGGAAAGAAATTTGTCTTCACCGGGACGCAGGCAAAATATAAAGAAGTGCTCATAGCAAAGATGAGAAAAGAAATTGATGCTTTCTCGGTCGAAGATGTTATTTTCGATCCTTATGTGAACATAAGCATAGGTGATGGACATGTTGAAGATTTACGACGATTGTCGGACGTGGCAGGCTACAACGGCCCTTTGTACCATCCGTTTGGGTACGTGATGTCCAACCCCCGGCGAACTCTCCGCCAATATGGATACGTCCAAACAACGGTTACACTGGAAATGTTTAAATTGTGTGTGAATGGGTCGATGATCGAAGGGCCAAACATCGTGTTAAACTATGAGCCAACGCCTTCAGTCGCGGTTTGGAATAACCGCAATGATCCGAAATACCAAGTCCAAAGGAATGAGTTAACTCCCTCTCCGGGCACAAAAGAGGCTGCAGGAGATTACTTGGATTGGTATCGCCATTTTGGTCATCCAACTATCATCAACAATGATCCGGAGACTCTGGCAATCAACACAGGAGATGGTTTCTGGAAGAAGGCATATTTCAATTTGGTACGTACATTATTTTTGTTATTAATGTTTTTAAGATTTATTATTAAACACTGATCCTACTTTTATTTCCATATGTGAATAGAAAAAGAAAGCCGTTGCATTGGCGGACTCTATTAATCCATGCCTAAGCACAATTGATGTGAGGACGCGTGACCAACTCAAAGCTTTGATTAGGGAGGTTCATCATGAAGTTGAGGATGTGCAGCGGACTTTAAAAAGGAGTAGACCCAGTACAAGAGGCGCGACTACAGATGCGAGTACTACTAGGAGAGAGCCCCAAGCATCGAATGAAGAGACACATGATGAAGCCGGGGATGCTCAACGTGGTGCTCGTACTCGAGGCGGTCGTGTTGGAGCTCGTACTCGTGGCGGTGCTGCTCATCGTAATGTTAGGAGCAAAAAAAGAGCTCGTCAAAGTCATCGACCTACCCCTCCTCCTTCTCCCTAACTCTATGTCTATGGACAACAAAGTTTAACGTATGTGTGAATTAGTTGTGAAGTTAGATTTGAAATTTGAATTTAACTTGGACGTGAAATGAAAAATCAGTCGCCAAAATTTAGTTACCAGTTATTTGAAGTTGGAAACCAAAAAACTTATATTTTTCCGGTAAAAATACCCAGTCACATTAGTATTACGGTTGGGTATCAGAAATACACCCAACCGTAAAACTGGCAAAATGAAAAATAAGACAGGTTTACGGTTGGGGCTCTAGCCAAAACCCAACCGTAAAACTGTCACATTTTTATACTACAGTTTTACGGTTGGGTTTTTGATGAAAACCCAACCGTATATATGAAAGAATAATGTTACGGTTGGGTTTTGGCTTAAAACCCAACCGTAACATTTATGGCCTCAACACATAAATTCCCTAGGATATTACGGTTGGGTTTTCAGCAAGAACCCAACCGTAAATTCTACTGGATAACTTTAATTTTGATTCTCTAATTTGTTTGTTTTTCGTTTTTTCTTTATTTGAATGACCCAATTTACCTTCAATCTAGTTAAAATGATTGAATAAGTTCAAATTTTTGATTTTGAAACCCAAATTTGACCTTAAAACTCAAAGGTAAAAACATAGGTTACGGTTGGGTTTTGGCTGAAAA
>JAJJMC010004708.1:1035377-1070181 GCA_023531435.1 Papaver californicum | reverse complement strand
ATAATTCCCCTATGATATTACGGTTGGGTTATTTTCAAAACCCAACCCTAAATTCTATTTGTGGAAAGTTTTGGGTCGTTTTTGAATTATATTTTTTTTGGGTTTTCAAATAGAGCCGTTCAAACCTTGTACGACCTATTTTTCAAAATATAACCGTTATACTTCTGGTTTATAAGTGGAATAGTTGAGTACATATCCTTTCCATCCATTTTTTTCAAAAAATAAACCTTTATGTTACAACAATCATCTCTAACATAGTGGAACATGGGTCAACCTGGCATTAAAAATCCAGATTTTTCTTTGGAAGAAGATTTATGTATTTGCCGCAACTATGTATTATGTTTTCCAAAAAGAGGAGAAGAAAGAAGGCAAAGTGGTATAACGAGTGCGAGTTATTGGCAAACAATCCATGAAAACTTTTGTTCTGAAACCGGCAACCCTTATAACCGTGATCACGTCAAGTTGATTTGTCGATATAACACTATACACCGATACGTAGAAGAATTTATGGCATTAGTTCGTATTATTGGTCAACTACGACTTAGGGGTGAAACCGATGATGAGGTGTTACAGAGATCTCTTGCGGAATGGAGGAGATGGAAAATATGACCCTTTTTATACCTACCTCATTATCACATCCTAAAAGACTTTTTGCTCACTCGCAAACCTATTTATTAGTTCTTTTGTAATGCCATTTGGGTTTTTTAGTGTTAATTTCAATTGTATCCCAGGTTACTTTAATGATTTCATGGGTTGTAATGTGGTCAAAAATTTGATGTTTACATAAATTTTGTGTTTTGAACCCAGTTTTGAGTGAATTGAAATTCCAAAAAAAGGTTAATTATAATAATATTACGGTTGGGTTTTGAGTGCAAACCCAACCGTAAACCTTTCAGTTTAAATTCATCCAGGTTTACGGTTGGGTTTGTACTCACAAACCAACCGTAAAAGTGACAGGTTTACTGTTGGGTTTTGAGTACAAACCCAACCGTAAACCTGAGTGAATTTAAACTGGAGGGTTTACGGTTGGGTTTTCACTCAAAACCCAACCGTAATATTATTATAATTGTTCAGTGACTAGTTTACAGTTGGGTTTTTAGTAAAAACCCAACCGTAAACCTGGAAACATTTTGTAGTAACACATATGATAGTTCAAATTTTTATATTCCAAAAAACTATATTCATATTATGATTCCTCCAACATACATATTAACATTCTGACTCCGACTCAGAAACAAATGATATGAATTGAAATGTCGGTGAGGGTTTTAATGCCTTCCAGAGTTCGAATTTGTGCTTGAATCTGTGACACCAAGACTTGGCGATATCACCGTCGTACCCATCCTGTAAAGAGGGTAATGGACTTCCTTCTTTCAACTTTAGACCAACAAAATGGCAGTTCTGCACCAGCCCAATCACACATCTTCTATTTGCCAATTGTTCGACAAATGTTGATCTTGTTGGTGCAAATGCTAAACAATATCCATTTGAGATATAATGGATGACGCAATTAAAAGAGTTGGCAAGGATTTGGCCACATATTGGCATGCTCATCCAATACTCACTAGTGCAATTCTTATTGCCTATTAAACGCCTTTCGAGAGCAATGAACTCCTCGTTTAACAACGACTCTTCATCTCTATATGCACACATCATTGGCTTGTATATATCCGGGTAAGAGCGTAGTTCAACCGCTGACTTATGCCTTACAAAACCTACTTCGTCCATACCCAACCCTGCTGCTCCGCTAAATGGTCCAACTTGTTCGATGAATACATGGTATCCACAATTACCATCACCGGCAACATCGTCGGTGGCCTTTATGTATGGACGAAAAAAGCTGGGAACGATGACATATAATTTTCATAAATAATTTGCTCGGTTCGGACGATTTTGCCATTCTCATTTCTTGAATAGTTAGATGGAAATTGCATCAATCCTCTTGCAATCCGGATCGTATATGGCTCTTCAACCACTAATGTATTGCTTTTAAGTTTTTCTTTTCTTCTTGCTAATTCTTTCATACTAACTCTTTTTTTTTTCTTGCTAATTCCTTCATACTTACTCTTATTGGGTGTGGGTGTGGAGGAACTTTTCCCTTGGCACCAAGTTCAATTGTTGAACTATCTTGAGTGGGAACCGCGGGACCTTTTCCTTTAATATCTACTACACTTGGTCCCCCTTGTTCCGTTCGACTTATTTTTCGTTGAGCATCGTCCCCCTTCTCATCCTCTGCTTCATATTCATTTTGCAAATGCTCAAATGCACAAGGGTTTCTTTTCTTTGATTCTTCATGCAATTCCCTAGCTTTTTTCCGTCCCACGGTCCTCGATTCTTTGGTAGAAGGCCTACCTTTTCTCTTCCCTCTAATTGGTTCCTTGACAGAGTACCTTGTGTGCGGAAACACGAAGTAGCTCAAGTTTGTCAACCAAATTTGCCTTTGCGCCTTATTTAATGTATCGTATTTCTTGGCTATAGCCTTTCCAACGTGGGTGTCGGAAAACGATGCACCAAAATCTTGCTCGACGATGGGTTCATCGAAAGACAATTGTTGCCAAAACGGATCAATATCTTGAATTGGGATCACACCGTCTTCTTCGTACTTGGGCATCATATGCCGGCAGGGAAGTCCCAAACTTGACATGTTAGGACAAACACACTCTTCATCTCCGTGTAAGTTGCCCAATCTATAGTGATTTATTTCGTACATTATCTTCTCAATAGCACAATGCGTCACCTTATAAAAAATACTTTGGAGCAATGGTTCGTCTTTATAGCTGACGTGTTTTCTAGAAAGGCTTTTTTCAAAAGATTCCTTAACTCTGTCAAGGTCACGGACAAAATAATCGTGCATCGCTTCGAAGACCGTAACAAACCCACCATCACAATTATGAAGCTTCTTCTTCATTGTGTTGTGAGATGACTCCACGGTACTTGTAGCTTGGTTGTCAAAGTGCCTATATTGGTTTGTGAATGCCGCTACAAACTTCTCTTTGTGGGGATTCAACCAATTGTCCATCAAATAGTTCACAACTTTTGGATAATTACTCCAATGCAAGCATAACATACGAACATTTTCTTCATAGTCTTCCTTGGTGATAGACCATGTCAAAGCATCCCATTCAGTTTGGAAACTAGCCCATTTTAGTTCCGCTAACTTGTCATCCTCCTTGAATTTTTCTTTGGCCGCTTCTTGTTTTGATACCGGCAATTTATTAATTCTCTCCATCTCGCTTCTATTTGTTGGCCTAATAATCGTTTTGCACTTGGTTTAAATATTATTCCACAAGTGGAACGTGCAAAGAAGATGATGAGCATCTGGGAATACCCTTGCAATGGCATTCATCAAGCCTTGTTCTTTGTCGGTGATAATTACCTTAGGGGTATAACCTTCAACGTAGAATAATTTAATTTGTTCCAATGCCCACACATAGCTATCTTGGAGCTCGTTTCTCAAGAAGCAAAAGGCAACACTAAACGGGGACTTGGTAGAAGTTTTCCCTACAACATTCAATACCGGGAGCTCATACTTGTTAGTTTTATACGTGCAATCCATCATAAGCACTTGATGGGAGCACCGTGCTAACTTTATAAACTCGGGATGAGCCAATATAATATGCTTAATTTCTTTATTTTCATCTTCTTCGTGAAACATGGTGTAGTTTTTTGTCTCCCCCAAGTACAAAAGTTGTTGGATCGGGTCCCTTTCTTCCCATTTCTCACGCTTCAACTTGGCTTTGGCGTTGTAGATTGTCTCCAACGTAGACACATTATTTGAGTTTATTTTCTTCAAGTGCCCGAGTATATCACTGGGTTTCAAACGCTTATCCGTCATATCGTTTACGATGAGCTTTTCTTCCTTGGTAAGCCGGGCCATAGAAGGATGCGTTAACAAAGTCTCTGGTGGTAGGTGGTTGTGACGACCGCATACAACTGTAGAAAAGAACCACTTATTCTCGTTGTTCTTATGAAATTGAAGTTTGAAAGGACATCCCGTCTTCTTAGTGTAAGTTTTTCGTTTGATCTTCGTCTTTGGTACATACTCAGTACCCTTCTTTGCATTTCTTGTGTATTGTCCACTACACTCACAAACCATTTGAAAGCGGTTGTGTTTTTGTTGGTTGTTACAAACAATCACACACATGATGAGTTTCCCATGTTCTGTAGCCCACTTCTTTGCATCTTCTTTTTGATCCCATGTCTACATGGTCCAAAAACATAAAGTTAGGTGAAAAAAAATGGCATTATGACAATTGTCGATAGGGATTAACAACTTATCTATAACCTACCAGGTCGTTCAAATAGTGATCCGTAGTATCTATAGTTTCGATATCATTTGGAGGAGGCTGATCATACATTGGTTGAGGTACAACCGTAACCTGAACAAAAAAGATCAAGGCCAAGCGTCAGAAAAAACACTAAAACCAATAAGTTTACGGTTGGGTTAGAAGCATCGGACCCAACCGTAATAGCGTCATACCCAACCGTAATAATACCCAACCGTAATATCGTCATACCCAATGTTACGGTTGGGTTTGCAGCCAAAACCCAACCGTAACAAGTGCAGTAAATACCCATGCACGTAATAAGTTACGGTTGGGTTTGTGGTAAACACCCAACCGAAAAACTGTAAAACTGTACTTTTCAGAAACACAAATGGATACTTACGGTTGGGTTTCTTGAGAAAAACCAACCGTAACTATACTGTTGTAACAAAAAAAAAAAAATTTATGCACTTCAGTTCCTTAAATATCTGCAAAAAATGAAAAAGAGTTAAGTTAGAATCATACCTGACTATTCTCAGCAGTTGTATTGCTTTAGTTTCACCATCACAACTTACACTTAAAACCTCTCTACCATCCAAATAATCATACATAGTTGGGTCTCCCTCAATGGGTATGTAGAATTTAGTTTGGCAATCATACAAGGATTTACCCTCCGTAAATTTGCCACTAGAATCACTCATTTTGGTGTTTTCAAAATTTTGGGTTAAAACTCTCTTATCTCTCTTCCACTTTTCCCACCAACACAAAACAAATACAAGATTGATTTAACCATAAAAAATGAAAAATATATGAAACGAAGATGATCATTTACGGTTGGGTTTCAAGAAACAACCCAACCGTAAATAAATTACCAATTAAAAACTTATGTTTACGGTTGGGTAAGATAATTAAACCCAACCGTAATATAATTTGCAATAAAATAACATATTTGTTACGGTTAGGTTACATTACATAACCCAACCGTAAATGATCATCGCACTTAAACTAACACTAAAAATTACGGTTGGGTTCTAAGCCAAAATCCAACCGTAATATAATTTGCACAAAAATCACTAGGATATTACGGTTGGGTTTTAATGCAAAACCCAACCGTAAATTATCACTCAATAGTCACAAAAAAATTACAATTCCAACGGTTATTTTTTTTCGAAATCTAGCCGTTGGGAATTTTTTCCCTATAAAAGGAAACATTTCCTTTTATAATTCTCATTATTCTCTATCCCTTTCATTCTCATTATAATTCTAGACTTTCCAACTCATTCTCGCCATACCCTTTCAACCATTTAAAATGGTTCGATACACGAATGATGAAGATGTTGCAATTGTTCGAGGGTGGGTTACGATGATAGACCACGCTTACGAGAGAGCCTTCTATAACAACAATAGAAACGTTGATATAGATGAAAATTGGATGGACTGTCAGGAGGACGATTCTTGATGGGAGGGTGTGTTTGAAATGTTTGTGGCATTACACGGGAATAGATATCGGAGGACGATCAGTAACATCAATGGACGCTTTCAGGCGTTGTATGAAGAAATGGAAAACCTAAAACTGGAAATGAAAATGAGAGTTGAAGCATTTCCCCACGAAACCAATGTGGAAAGAGTAAGTGTGTCAATTAATAAATCGTTCTTTCTTCCCAATATTTTTTTAAAATAATGAAACTTGTAATTGATTTATTTTTTTCAGCATGTCATGGCTAGGGCGCAGTATAAAATCAAATATGGGAAGGAGTTCAAGCATACAGATTGCTATCGTATCGTGGAACAAAGTTTATATCTTGAGTTTCGCCGTTATGATTAAGTGTTTAAGTGTTTAAGTTTAATCATCTAATGATCTACTGTATTTCGTTTCCTTTAGTTCTTCCTTTAATGTTAAAAATAAGGTTTTTAACAACTATGGTATTTGATAAGAAAATGAACTAAACCCAAGCATAACTAATTTTGTCTTAAAAACTTCTCTTACGGTTGGCTTCCATGACTCAACCCAACCGTAACTAGAATCCATACTAAAAAAATTCATATTTACGGTTGGGTTCGATTACTAAACCCAACCGTAAAAAAAATTGAACAAACACCAAACTTTCTTACGGTTGGGTCTCAAGAAAAAAGCTAACCGTAACAATATCGTAAAATATACACTAAAACTAACACTAGAAGTTACGGTTGGGTTCGGTTACTCAACCAAACCGTAACTACATTTCACTCAAAATATCATTTTAAGGTTGGGTTCGATTACTAAACCCAACCGTAAATAAATTGTAGAAACACCACAACTAAATTACGGTTGGGTTTCACCTCAAAACCCAACCGTAAATTCTACGGGAATCTCAAAATGTCTGAATTTACGTCCTCTCAAAATAGACAATTCCAACGGGTTTTTTTTTTTCAAAAATCTACCCGTTGGTGACTTTTTCCCTATAAAAGGAAACCTTTACTTGTCACTTTCTCATTATTCTCTATCCCTTTCATTCTCATTATAATTCTACACTTTCTCATTATTCTCACCATACCCTTTCAACCACTAAAAATGGTAAATACATACACGAATGATGAAGATGTTGCAATTGTTCGAGCATGGCATACGATGGTAGAGCATGCTTATGATAGAGCCTTCTATAACCACAATAACAACGTTGTTTCACAACAAAATTGGCATGAGGGTCAAGATACCGATGAATGGTGGAATCGTGTATTTCGAATGTTTGCGGTATTACATGGGAATGTAAACCCTTGGGTTACGTGGAGAGCCATCAAGAGAAGGTTTGAGACGTTGTATCGATGCATGAACAACTTAAAACTGGAAATGCAAGCTAGATTCGAAGCAAATCCCTACGAGAACGGTGTGGAAAGAGTAAGTTTGTCGATTAATAAATCGTTAATTAAAAAGAGATTTCTAAAATTCAAACTTATAATTGATTTGTTTTTTTTCAGCATGTGTTGGCTATGGAGCAATATAGAATCATATATGGGGAGGAGTTCAAGCATACAGATTGCTATCGTATTATGGAAACAAGTCGGGTGTTTGATTTTCGTAATTATCTTTAAGTGCTTAAGTGTAATCATCCAATGTTCTATTGTATTTCGTTTCCAATCGTTTATTTCCTTTAATGTACTACTTTAAATCTATTACAATAGAAGGAATAAGTTACAAAGTTTGGTTTTAAACCCAAATTGGAGTATATTGAAAATCAAAAAACAGTTAACAGGACCATTTACGGTTGGGTCCTATTACTAAACCCAACCGTAATACATTTTGTACAAACACCACAAATTGTCTGTGGTAGGGTTTTAAGGCAAAACCCAACCGTAACTATGTTTTGAAATTCAAACAAAAATTTCCAGAATCTGTTACGGTTGGGTTATAAGCCCAACCCAACCGTAAATTGTACTGGATACGGTTGGGTTTTAAGGCAAAACCCAACCGTAATTATGTGTTGTAATTGGAACATAAATTATCAGAATTGTTACGGTTGGGTTATAAGCCAAAACCCAACCGTAAATTCTACTAGCTACGGTTGGGTTTTAAGGCAAAACCCAACAGTAACTCTGTGTTGAAATTAGAACAAAAATTATCAGATTATGTTACGGTTGGGTTATAAGCCAAAACCCAACCGTAAATTCTACTGGATAACACAAATTTAGATTATCTAATTTGTGTTTTTTTCGTTTTTTCTTTGTTTCAAACACCCAATTTACCTTCAATCTAGAAAAAATGATTGAATTATTTCAAAATTTTGATTTTTAAAACTCAAAATTAACCAAAAAAATCAATTCTCCTAAGGATAAGTTACGGTTGGTTTTTCCTTTAAAACCCAACCGTAACTATGGGAAAAATGTTGTTCATCATTTTCTTCAACTTACGGTTGGGTCTGGTTGAAAACCCAACCTAACTAGGGGAAAAATTGGGTTCATTATTTTTCTTCTACTTACGGTTGGGTCTGGTTTAAAACCCAACCGTAACTTGGGAAAAAGATGGTGTTCATCATTGTTCTTTGAGTTACGGTTGGGTTTTGTTGAAAACCCAACCGTAATTTTGGGAAAATATGGTGTTCTTTGGTGTTCTTGGTGTTACGGTTGGGTCCGATATGAAACCCAACCGTAACTTTCTCTGAATCACAAAAAATCAAACTTTCAAATCGTGATTTCATCTAATTTGTGCCATAAAAAGATCAAGAGTTTAATCTAGAGGTATCTAAATGCTACTATGGTTTATTGAATCAAAATCTAGGGTTTAAAAAAAAAAACCATAAAATTTTCTTAAATTTCATCAAGTTTTTCTTCCCACCAAACACAAATTCAAAAAAAAAAATTGATCCAAAAAATTTGATTAAGAAATAGATTATGTTTAATTAATCATGATTAGCTTAATCTATCTTAACTAATTAATGTAATTAAGATTAATAATCAGGGATAGTTTGGGTATTTGATAAGAATTATGGATAAGGGGTTTTTGAATTTTACTTCATAGTGTCCATATTTCGTCTTATTATTGGAGCCCCTCTATTGATGTTGGAGCCCCTATATCAGGCTTCAAAAAATGAGGCAGAATTTTTGCTGCTCTATGGAACGAAATATGAGATAAATAGGGGGTATATAAGTTGTGACAGGACTCTAAGATAAAAATACTTCACTGTCATAGATGGCAGCCACGTAGAAATAAAAAATGCATCTGACGATCGGTGTACAAACCTACTATCAAACGGTTGAGGACTAGCCGATCAATTGGGTAATATAAGTTATGACATGATTTCTATGTATTGGATAATATTGCACACCTAGATCATTATATATTATCCTCACAACTCTCCAAGTTTTAGAGGGGAAAAATGGTGCCAGTTTTAATGATTTCGTGATAAAAATTTGATTGTACATTTTTTTAAAGGGAAAAGACGCGCCCAGTTTCTTATGACAATTGTTTGTGAACATTTTTAACCTGTAATCATGAACCCGTTTTCTGAAAATTACTATTGATATTTCTCCCCTTTTAACTTTACACGTGTATATATAAAATTTAATTATATTTTTTCACGTGTAACCTACGCCAAATTCATCATGAATATGTTTATATATGTCGGTAATTTATGGATAACGAGTTATACATATGGATTATGTTGGAACTTTGTATATATCAAATGGATAATTTGGGAATGCAATGTTATTTTTTTGGGAGATAATTATTATTTTTTGTTGTGATGGCATCTTTTGGCTCGTGATCAACTTTTAATCGAGGGATATCAAGTGAAATTGAACGAGGTTAGTGAAATTGAGTGATAACAAAGGATATTAGACGCAATTGGTAAATAAGAGGTAAAATTGATAGATAAATGGTGAAATTGAATGAGATTGAGGAGTATCAATTAAAATTGAGTGATGTCTATTTGTGAAAGTGAGTTTGATCTAATAAAATTGAGTCAAATTGGACTCAATTTGATACAATTGGATAAAAATTACTAAAAAATGATTATGATCTGGTGAAATTGAGAAAAAAATGGACTCAATTTGATGCAATTGGTTAATATTTGTTGAAGTGGGTATGATCTAATGAAATTTGGTAAACGGGGACTCAAATTGGATACAATTGGTGGATAATTGGTGAAAATAAGTATGATCCAATGAAATTCAATTTGATGGAATTAGTGGATAACTAGTATAACTGATCTTAGGATAATTAGTGACTGTGAGTATCATTTAGTGATGCGGAGTAAAATTGGACTCAATTTGATACAATTGATGAATAATTGTTGAAAGTGAGCAATTTCATGCAATTGGTGAATAATTGTTGAAAGTGATTATGATCTAATGAAATTTAATTCAATTGGACTCAATTTGATGCAATTGGTTAGTAATTGTTTAAATGGGTATGATCTAGTGAAACTTAGTAAACGTGGACTCAATTTGGATGCAATTGGTGGATAATTGGTGAAAGTAAGTATGATCCAGTAAAATTGAGTAAAATTGAACTTGATTTGATGAAATTGATGGATAACTAGTAGAATTGAATTTGATCTAATAAAATTGAGTAAACTTGGATGCAATTTTGGGATATTTAGTGAAAGTGAGTATCATCTAGTGATGAAGAGTAAAATTGGACTCAATTTGATACAATTGATGAATAATTATTGAAAGTGAGTAAGATCCGGCGAAATTTGAGTAAAATTGGATTCAATTGGATGCAATCGGAGTATAACTTGTACAATTGAGTATGATCTAGTAAAATTGAGTAAGTTTGGATGTAATTTTAGGATAATTAGTAAAAGTGAGTATCATATAGTGATGTGGAGTAAAATTGGACTCAGTTTGATACAATTGGTGATTATTGTTGAAAGTGAGTATGATCCAATGAAAATTGAGAAAAAATAGATTCAATTGGATGCAATAAGTGGATAACTAGTAGAGTTGTGTATGATCTACTAAAATTGAGTAAGCTTGGATGTAATTTTAGGATAATTAGTGAAAGTGAGAATCAACTGTGATGTGGTGTAAAATTGAACTCAATTTGATACAATTGGTGAATAATTGTTGAAAGTGAGTATGATCTAGTGAAATGAGCAAGACTGGATTCAATTGGTGGATTAACTAGTAGAGTTGAGTATGATATGGTAAAATTGAGTAAGCTTGGATTTAATTTTAGGATAATTAGTGAAAGTGAGTATCATCTAGTGATGTGGAGAAAATTTAACTCAATTTGATACAATTGGTTAAGAACTGTTGAAAGTGAGTATGGTCAAGTGAAATTGAGTAAAACACGATTCAATTGGTGGATAACTAGTAAAGTTGAGTATGATCTGGCAAATTGAGTAAGCTTGGATGTAATTTTAGGATAATTAGTGAAGTGAGTATCATTTAGTGATGTGGAGTAAAATTGGACTCAATTTGATATAATTGGTGAATAATTAGTGAAAGTGAGTATGGTCCAGTGAAATTGAGTAAAACTGGACTCAATTGGTGGATAACTAGTAGAGTTGAATATGATCTTGTAAAATTAAATAAGCTTGGATGTAACTTTAGGATAATTAGTGAAAGTGAATATCATCTAGTGATGTGGAGTAAAATAGGACTAAGTTTGATATAATTGGTTGATAATTGTTAAAAGTGAATATGATCCAATGAAATTGAATAAAATTAGATTCAATTGGATACATGGTGAATAATTAGTAGAGTTGAGTATAATTTAGTAAAACTACGTAGATTTGGATATAATTTTAAGATAATTAGTGAAAGTAAATATTATCGAGTGATATGGAGTAAAATTGAAAATACAATTTGAAATTTTTCAATAAAAAATTATATTGGATTTGATATAATATAAGTGAAGTTGAAAACAAAATTACACGTAAGTTGTAATACCAAAACATAAGGTTAAGCCGAATTCACCGGCTCATCACCTAAACTTCTTCCTCTCTCGATAACCAGATAAATCCCGAGATGAAACACAAGTCATCACCAAAATCAACTACTCTTGTGGCTCGGTTATTGAATGATATCTTCTTTTGTAGAAATTCCAGGCAGAAGAGAAGTTCTAATTCCAACCGATTTAAGCATTGCGGTACCTGAAGGAACTTTGCTCGTATTGGTAATTTCATTTTCTACGACCTGTTTGTGTTAATCTTGGATGCTCAACTTTACTAATTTCATGGGTATGTTGTGATTTGTAGCACGGGATTGGCCTCGAAGCATTCGGTAGATGTAGGTACTGGTGTTATTGATGATGATAAGTACAACTGAGGTTGAAGAAGTTGAAGACTTGGATTCTACAGAGAGGTTCAGGAAGTTTTGGATCCACCGGGGTTTAACATTTTATCATTTGGATATACGTAGTTATACGAATCTTCATACATGTAGGAGACCTCTCATCTTTGATTTTCTCAATGGGTATTTGATGAATCCTTTATGTCAAGGTTTAATGGATATGTGATCAATTTTACAGGCGTCTATTGGGTTTCTTTGGGTGATAGACTGATAGTTGAGACGAATCTCTTTGGTCTATTTTACAGCTTCTTTCCAGACTTACACTTATCCTTTGCAATATCACTTGGATGTTTGGTAAATCTCTCGGTTAATAAGGATGGATGTAAGTATGGAAGGTATTAGCAACGTTTAATGGTTTAAGAAGATGATATCACTTGGAATACTACTATTCTGTTTGTTCACAGTACTGATATGATTGATCCTTATTTTGAACAAGGTCGGTTTTGTTTTGCTTGTTTTGAACAAGGTCAGTTCTGTTTGTTGGTATGATTCAGATTGTTAGTCATAGTTAGGTTTTTGGTTTGCCGCAGTTTATGTCCCTGCATGTTCTTGAGCCTAGTGGTGTTCTTTTTATTTCTTCATGTCCATTGTTCAATATTACTAATTGATTCTAGATCTGAGGATTTTAGATTTTTGCATGGTAAATCTGAGGAGTTTAGATTTTTGCATGGTAAGCACCATGTGTTATGAGTGCTTAATATGAATCTTATTCTTAATTAACCTTTTCTAATTGATTTTTGCGCATAAAGATATGATGATTTATGTATGCAATTGCAATAGTAAATTTTGAGAATCGAGTGTTGCAGGTGTGTTAGCTTGTTAATGCTCACATTTGCTCCATTTGGAATCTCACATGATGTTAAATGATGCTAGGCTTAGTCAAGTGTTAAAACTTAATACAGTGTTTGACACGGTTACGAGCCTAGTATATCAAAGCGTACTCTCGTTGGAGGGTGAAGTTCATATCTACTGCTATCACCTGTACATATGTACCATATATTTTCTATCCTGCATCCCCATAGATTCATTTATGATTTGCATAAATCACTAGCAATAATTTGTTTGAGACGAGTCTGATAATACTAGAACAACCTGAGTTTTTCTTAGCTCAACTGTTTTATCCATTAGAATAGTAGGCCTAGAAATGCAAGGCAAAATTCCAGAACTTCACCTCAACCTAAAATGAAAATCTATCGTTATCCCCGATAAATGATGATATCATGTCTGCTTTGCTAGTGTATTTATCTCTTTTTTCCTCTTCTTTGTAGTCTTCCCTTGCAAGGACTTAAAGATGGAACCAAGAAACAGAAGTATGAGTCTATGAGAAAATCAGTTGTTATGTGACAAAAGCCATTTCAAAAGCTTATGATGTGCCTACTTCCAATCAGGTATGGTGATCATTTTTGAAATTGTTTGTTCTCATTATGCTGACATTTGTCTGTTAATTAATGCCAAGCTTATTTGTTTGCAGGTATACTCACCCTACAGCGTTAAATCTAGTGTGTACTTTCTATTCCACTTTTACCTAACAATGGGCACAACAGAAACAAAACCTTCAAAGGCTCTGGTGTTCTGAACAGGTAAGAATTCACAAGTTGTAATATGTTCTTTTTTTTTTATAAACAGTGTATTTCGATGAATTATCACTACAATCTGAATAGGGTATGTGGTCAAATGTTATTGTAGTTACTATATAACGTTTAATTAGGTTAGCAAGATTCTTATTGATAATGATAGCTAGCACGTAAAAGTTTATACACTTTTAATTATAGGCATGATAGTGACACCTGTGCAACAGTACAAAGATTTAATCACTTTGTTGTTGGCTCCATTGATATGGTATGCTGTTGTTTTTATTGCGACCTAGGAGTGTCTTTGCTGAAACATTTTGGGTGCAATTTATCCTCATTAGTATCATGTCCTGTTCAGATGCCTTTATCTGGAAATGATATCGAAATGGGTACAGAGCTGCAACATTTTTATTTGGAAAAAGAATCCTGCTTCAACCTTATTTTTAATAATGATAAACATTTTGGGTGCAATTTATCCTCATTAGTATCATGTCCTGTTCAGATGCCTTTATCTGGAAATGATATCGAAATGGGTACAGAGCTGCAATATTTTTATTTGGAAAAAGAATCGTGCTTCAACCTTATTTTTAATAATGATATTGAGCATGATGCAGTAAAATGAACTCTTGTATTTTGTCGTCTTGGTATTATGCTTTGTTAGGTGTCGTCTTATTGATGAGCATAAACTACAAACTACCTTCAAAATGAGTTGAAGAGGGCACATAACTCTTTAGAATCATATAGGAGTTCGAGATTTTGGTTCTTTGATCGATGCAGTATGGCACAACCGACATCATTATCTAATTGATGTTAGCTTTAACTATTGAATCATTTTTATTGCTTTATCATTAAGGAATAACACATATTGTAACTATTTTTTATAGGGATTGTCGCTTCCCACCACCAGGCTGCTGTAGTTGGGTCCGATACACAAGCTTGGTTTTTTTTAGGTCAGTTAGGACATTAGACAATATAGATATGTTCTTTTTGTATATGCTTTACAGAGTTCTAACTGTTGCAATCCAAAATGATTATGATCAACATCAATGACCTGTTCATCTTGAACTAACCAAACCCAACTCAGAACATTAATCTCTGGTTCACCATAATAGTATCCCTCACCCAAGTACTTCTCCCGCCAACCAGCATAACCCTGATGTTCACCTCATTTATTTTGATGCTTATTATATAGATTCAAAACATATTGTTAGATATGGTTTAATTTTTCTTGATAATCCAGGGAACTTCTAGGGTGCCAAAACAATCCAAAGCACAGCATTAGATGCTCAACAGGCTGAAGCTAAGGCTCTTCTTGCAGCAATACTATGGGCTAGCGAGCTGGAACTTAAGCCAGATTACTTCAAAGGGGACTGAAACTACATTACCAACTCTATCAATGGTTCCAAATCTAGTCTTAAGTGGACTTCCACTCTTATAATAGAAGATTGTAAACAATATCCCAAGTCTTTCGGTGTTCTATGCTTTTAAGTTTGTTAACGCGTCCTGTAACCTTATGGCTGATATACTTGTCAAAACTGGTGTACTTTTGCCAACTCATAAGTCTGGATGAATGGTCATCCTCCTGATTTAATGGAATTGGTGTTGTTATAGGGTTTTCCTGAACTACAGGGATATGTAACGTTTTTCTGGATTAATAATACAAATTCTAGATCAATTTAAAATACTTTTTCATAAAATGGTTTGAAATGAATGACTCGATATAGGAGCACTTGGACGGTGTCAGATGCATCAAAATTTAACGGCTGATATTTCTTTAGAAATGAACGGCTTGAAATAGACTACGCGTGTGGTGGAAGATGTATTTAGTTTACGCGTGTGGTGGAAGATGCATTTAGTTTGACGGTCGAGATTCCATCATCTTTCACCAATTTGGATTTGAAATTAACGGTAAGGATTGACACATGTGAACGGTGAAAATTTGATCATCTTTCACCTAACCTATAACGAATATACGGTACAAGATTACATCAAATATTGCATTGCGTGGCTAAATATCACATATAGCCGCGTTAAATATAGATTACATGTTTATAGGATAAACAACAGACACGTCGAAAAATAAATTGTGTGTCTAAAGGATAAACAATAGATACGCTAAAACACAAATTGCGTGTCTAAAGGATAAACATTAGACACGCCAAAAAACAAAATACGTGTCTATAGGGAACTAGTGGCCACGCCAAAAAAAAATTTGTGTATCTATAGGGAACCAATGGCCACGTCAAGTGGGATAAAAACTTGACTGACCAACTTTTTTTGGCACCATATAGCCACACCAATTGGTTCATGGGGTGGCTATTTCACACTATTTAGACACACCAATACTGGCGTGTCCAAAAATATACAAAAAGGCACGCATACATTAGACACGCCGTGAGTGAAAATAAATGGCGTGTCCAATACATATGTCCACGCTAAATTGGCGTGTCAACAGATCATTTTTGTACTAGTGCTTCTTGTATGGGAGTGAAGTTCTTTGCAATGATCACCAGAAGCTCTTCTTTATCACCCAAGTAAGCATACTTTAAGTGATCGAGAAGAGGCTACAATTCTAGTTTCGGTGCATGCACTATAAAAGGTAAAGGAACATCATTAGTTACAAGTGAGGAAATATAGGAAATATAACCCGTTTTAGCTTCTTGTAATGTCGTTAAGGCACCACACATCTCCATTGGCTCTTTGGCTAAGTCAACTTCCAAGTTCAGCTGCCCATGAACGTCCAATTCAATTATATTACACAACAAATCTCCAAGTTCATCTTCACTGTTCAAATCAAACATTGTTGTGCTAGCGAACCAATAACATTGATAAAGAAAGCGGAGTGAACATCACTAGGATAACGCATGACTTCAAATACTTTTAAGCGAATAATCTTCTTATCAAATTACATAGTGTGTGTACTACTATCAACATCAATTTTCGTCTTTGCAGTTTTCATAAACGGTCTCCCAAGTAATAACGAAGTAGATGAACTATTTTCTACATTCTGCATATCCACAATATAGAAATCAACCGGAAACATTAACTCATTCACTTGAACTAACACGTCATCTACGAGTCTCTTAGGATATATTTTTTACTTGTTTGCTAATTAAATAGTAATTCATGTCTCTTTTAAAGGTCCAAGATTCAAAGAATCATAAATATCGGTTGACATAACTCTTATGGATGCTCCCAAATCAAGTAAAGCAAGTTCAAACATCTTAGTACCAATAGTAATTGGCACCGTAAAGCCTCTAGGATCCGTATAATTTGCAGGCATCTTCTTCAACAACATAGTCGTAGCACTCTCGTCCACCATAGTGACTTCATTAGGAATCAACCTATCCTTCTTTGTACACAAACCATTAAAAAACTTGGCATATCTAGGCACAGTTTTGATGACTTCAATAAATGAGATGTTGATTTGCACCTTCTTGAAGATATCCATGATCTCCCTATCTTCAGCTTCTTTCTTGGAGTTGGCAGAACGACTAGGAAAAGAAGGTGGTATGGTAAAGATATGAACCATGTCTTTAGGTTGGGCGGTTGATATTGGCTTTTCCTTTGGAACATTTTTTTCCTCTACTTCCTTTTCCAAGTCACCACTAACCTTCTCTTGTTGTTGTGGTTCTTCAACTTTCCTTCCACTTCTTAAGGTCACTGCATTAACGTGTTCCTTCAGTTTCACAAAAGGTTTGTGGTGGCAGATTTGTTGATGCTTGAGCCTTGAGTAGATTCACATCAGTTTCCAATTACCCCAGTTGAGTCTGCAAGTCTTTGATAACATATTCGTTCTTATTCTGACTTTATTAGAACATAGATGAGAGACCTTTCATCATGGTAAGCATCTTCTCAGATGCGTCCTCCTTAGGAACTTGAGGTTGTGCGGTTGTGGCTGAAATTGTGGTTGTTGAATGCCACCTTGTCTTACATACGGATTAGGAGCTGCAGCTTGCTTGTTTACATAACTGAAATTCGGGTGATCTTTCCAACCAAGATTGTAAGTATTAGAGTACGGATCATACTTTGGACTTAGATTAGGGAATAAAGCATTAACCTCGGCCTCCTCTTCGTATGATGGAGCAACTACATAAGTTATACGATGAATTGTCTTTTCAATGGTACTCAAACGATGTTTTGTATTTGAAGACTCTCCTATATCGCTAACTCTTCTTACATTTGAGTCGTTTCTTGTATAAAATTATTGTGCAATCGAAGCCATACTCTCAATCAAACTAGTTCCGTGCTAGATTATCTTTTCATGAAGTGAACCACCAGCGGCTGCATCAATCAAATTCCTTTACTCTGAAGTAATCCTTCATAAAATTATTGAATGATCAGTGTTGAGGATATGTTGTAGTGAGGGAAGCTCTCCAATAACCTTTTGCACCTCTCCAAGTATTCATAAAGAGACTCCACAGTAATCTGTAAAATGCTATTAATCTCTTTACGAACATCGGCCGCCTTAGAAGCAGGAAAGTACTTCTTTAGAAATAGTTTTTTCATCTCAGTCCATATTGTAACACTCCCTGGAGGAAGGTAATACAACCACTCTTCTGCTACATCTATTAAATAAAATGGGAAGGCTTACAACATAGCCTTATCACTGTCTTCGGTACCTTGCCTAAGACTTGTCATCTTGTGCTGAAATACTTGAAAATGACGATTCATATCTTCGCCTGGAAGTCCCTAGAACTTTGTAAAATGGTGAATAAGATTCAACTTCATCTCCACTGTATCAGTTAGAGTAATATACAATGGTTGCGAATATAAGCATGGAGATGTCAACTCTCGTAGCTTCTTCTCCGGAGCTTGAGGACCACCCATCTCTTCTATGTCATCTTCCTCTTTATATGAATCTGAAAATTCACTTGGTGGAGAACTAGGAGGAAGCGGAGTGTTCACTTCTCGAAGGAAGTCTTTTCGTAAAGTATCTGATCGAAGACGTATACCAATGGGACTTGGTTTTCTTTCTTTAAGCATTCGCCAAAGAAAATGTTCCTGAAACCAAAAATATATAGAAAACAAAGTTAAAAGCTAAAAATAAACCTAAAAATAAACGAAAATAAATAACAACTAAAACCAACTGCTCCCCGGCAGCAGCGCCAAAATTTGATGCATGTCGTGGATGTAATCAAATTAGTGATCTTATTTCCACTCAATTAAAGAATAATATAATGGAAGTCAAGTTCGTTCCCACGAGGAGCGAGGTGTTTCAGTTGTTCGGAGTGTCACAAGGGGAAGCTAAGTAAATAAGAAAGTAATTTAAAATTAAAGTTGTAAGCAATTGAGAGAAATATGATCGAGGAATCTTTTTTTGTTACTAGACAATCATTTAATTAGTATATTCATCTAATCATTGTCAATCACAGATTATCACCAACCGTAGAATAACAACTAGATCAGTGTTATCCCCCAAATTCCTTATATCACTGGATACTGAAGTTCTCGTCTACCAGATTCTATTCGTCGTAACCATCTAGTAGTACATCACTCAGGGTGTAATTTGGTCGAATGTTTTATATTTTATGAATTTATAGGTTAATTCTAAGATCAAGGTCCACTTACTAGTGCTATTCATGCACACAATTGCTCCACAGAATCCCTCTGCAAGTTCTCGTGTTCTCTACTTGTGTACGAGTCAATGGACTATTACTTATCTCACAACTCAATATTAGCAATAGATTAAATCAACAAATCAATTCAGTTAGCCACCTAAAAAATCTACCAATCAATCATAAACATTCTTTATAGTATAAACAAACGATAATTATATGAAGAACTCAAAATAGATTCATATAATAACTCAAAATTATGTCTAGAACTTAGAATTGATCCTCAATTAATTAGGTGTTTAGCTACTCATGGATGTAGAAGAATCCATAATATACATATAAGAAAATAGATAAGAAATCGTTACGATATGGAACCGCTTTGAAACCCTAGATTTCTCCTCTTTTTGTGTTGTTGATCTCCTCCAAAGCTTGCATAGTTGTGCAAAAGTTGTAAAAGAGATCCTTTCTTGATGTCTTGGGAGTCTCCTTTTATAGTACTTCATGATATCTAAGGTTTAGAATCCTTCTGGGACCGGGTTTCCTCCTCTTAGAAGTCAAAAACACGTCAAAATGGACCCCTTAGACTTGCTATAGTTTGGATAGGTGATTCCTATGAGCAATGCCGACTCTTGGACTAAAATAGCTCAAATTCTCTGCCCCAAAACTTGTTACAGTTGGAATAGACGAATTCCTTTGATAAATGCCGACTTTTGGTGTAAAAAATAATAATTTTTATGCCCCGACTCTTGAGCTGTAGATCGTTTTTCTTTGTCTCGACTATTTTGTCCAAAACTTCTTCGGACGAACTTGGAATGACCTCATTCT
Organism: Papaver californicum; assembly: GCA_023531435.1. NCBI lineage: Eukaryota > Viridiplantae > Streptophyta > Magnoliopsida > Ranunculales > Papaveraceae > Papaver > Papaver californicum. The sequence continues at coordinate 1,050,189 of JAJJMC010004708.1, read as the reverse complement.
TTTTGTGTTCACTTCATATTTTCGTTCTCTTCAAGATGGTATGAAGAACTCCTGGATTTGAATGAGTTGAATTTATTTTTGTCCCTTCTTCACTTATAGAACTCAATTTCCTTGTTCATTTCATGTCGCAATGAACTCCTTTCTTCTTCTTTTTCGTTGGAATGCTTAAATACTTGGACATCTCTTTTGTAGCCACTTTCACTCTTATTGGGATGATTCACCTAATAATTGATATAAGATAGAAAACAAACATAATAAAAAGTAATATGCAAAAATTATAGAAAATACTAGTATGGATTTGACATTAAAACTATATGAATTATGCACTTATCAGTTTTCCTAATGAGGTTTTAACTAGGGAAATAACTTAGACAAAGTAGAGTACTACATGTAAAATATTACGATAGAAGCACAACATGTGAAGCACAACATGTGAAGCACTACATGTGAAGAACTACGTCAAGGTTTTGTTCCACTGGGATTTTTCCTTGTCCAAGTTTTAGTGAAGCAACAATTTTGAAGTTCTACTATTGGACCACACAAGGGGGAGCGTTATAGGACCTATGGTCCATATAGTGTTGTAAATAATTATAGTGATATGGTGTCATCGAAGGGGGAGTGTTGAAGTAATAATAATTGTGGATTTCCACCCCATTTATTCTACCATCGTTACAAGCATTACAACTTCATGTAACCTTTACACTAATGAGTGCATGGTGCATGGTGCATGGTGCGTTGTGTGTGCATGTACTAATTCTCCTTTTAACTCTACATTTAACACCCACTCTATTGTAAGTATATATGTAGAGATCGTACACAATGTATTTGATACAACTCATATATTGATTAATAAAAGCTTCTTTTACCCTTCTCTTTACTTATCTTTGTATTAACTTTAGTTTATCTAAAACATAGTAAAGCATTTTAACATTCTAATATGTATTATAGTGATGGAGTCTAAAGTCCTAGGTTTCTTTTCTTGTTATTTATTTCCTTAAATTTAAAAAAAAATCAATTTATTTCTTTTAGCATAGTATTTATTACAAATTAAAAGAAACAATTAATTTGGTCTCCATGGATGACCTGTACTTGCATATTGTCCAGTCGACGGTCGTACATTTGCGGTAGCACATTTTTATCTCATCGGGAAGGTCGCTCATCAGAGCGGGAGGTATCGTCTTTCTTTGAAGGAGGAAATAGATGCTGGGGATATGTTTTATTTTGTTGCAGAGCTTGTAGATGAGGCTGGTGATATACGCATTGTTTGTCATGATCCTAATCTTTCTTTGTTTTCGGCATGTGTAGTTTGCGCTTGATTTGACGGAGACGTCTTTCACTGTTGTTGTTACCAAATGTTGTGTTCTTCGTTATCACTGGGTCAAGGTGCTTTAGGAGTTTCGGAATGAGATTTAGTGACTGCTACCTCCTTTTTCTATTTTATTCAAAAGAAGTAGTTTTTTGTTTATTGATGATGTCATCGCAACTTATGTAATATCTTAGTCTAATGTTATGTTTTATTTAACGAACGAGTATGGTTTTTCATCTTCGAACATGATGGTTTTTCGCGGAGTGATAAGTGAATTATTTACTATGTTTTGGTATCAAATTCATATGCTTATTTTTTAAATTTCTTGTGAATTACATTGTATTATGCTTGTTTTATAGTTCATGTTTTTTTGTTATGTAAATCATCCAAAAAGAAGTAGAAATGGCTATAAAGTGATGAATAAGTGAAGCACTACTAGTGAAGACGGATCAAAGACAAATTGAAACTCGTGAAAATTCATAAATAATCACTTATATCTTGTTGATAATAAAAAATGATTCCAGCGAGACAAAATTAAAAAGTTATGAACAAAACAGTGAAACCAACTTGGATTTGGTTTTATGTTGGTCTTGTTTTGGGCCTGTGCGTGAAGGGAAGGAAGAGATGCGTTTTGTATGGGTTTTCAGCCGACCAAAATATTTCCTATAATTTTTACAATAACGAGTAGAGTAGCAAGTAGGGATTCATTCCCACAGAGAACATGGAGATGTTGTTTGCTTTCGACTTCTTAGGTGACCAGGGGGTTGTTGAGTTTCCTAACTAAACTAAACTAAAAGAAAAGTGAATAAAGGTTGTAAATAAAAATAGAAAATACTGGTTAGAGGTTTCATCTTCCATCACCAAACATTTTCATCAACCGATTAGAATCAGGATCCACTCTTTCTCCATACCAATAACCCTAAAGTAAATCCACTCGATGTAACACTTCGTTACACCTCCATATGTCAACATATACTACAATCGCTAATATTTGAATTATTTCCACCAAATAACTTAGTGCTAATACCCAAGAGATTCAACTTGAGAAAAACATTAATATCTGTGAGACGAGTTATTCATAGGCGATGCATCACACAATCGTGGCATATTCAACCTAGGAAAATATTTACTTGTGACTTCCTTCATGATTCGCACCGCTAGTGATCACAAATGACTACTAGTTATTAGGGTTCTTACTTAATATTCCTAATAAGCCATAAATAAGTTATTAAGGATATTTAATTCGCGATTTTAAACATGTCAAATAACTAATCATATTACATGAACACAATCACATAACTTGTATACGTAGTGAAACATGAACGATAAAAAGAAACAATAAAAATTAAAACTAACCATCCAGTTGGATTCCCATGTTTAAAACTTCCGATTATATTTCCAACCAATAGAAGAATCAGCTACTCATGGGTTTACTAAAACCCATGGAAAATATATAAGAAAAGAAAAAAGGAGAATAAGAAGAGAAAATATCCTAGTTCCCCCTTTTAAAGAAGTAAACCAAAATTTGCTCTTTTTTCTTTGGAAAAGTTGTGTAGAAAGTTGTATCTAAGCTCCCTTTTATATATGTTTTTGTAACCTCCTCTTGATGTCTATCCAACTAGGAAACTTGATAACCATTAAATATTTCCACCTCCTTTTGATCCTTATCCTAATAGAAAACTTAACCTCCTCAAGTACTAACACCTCCTATTAATCCCTATCCAATTAAGACACTTAACCTCCTCAAAATCCAACAAAAATCCCTTATTTACGAGTCCAAGTCAAGCCTAAAACGTAACTCTTCTTTCCCTTTCCGCGCAAGCCCAAAGAGGCCCAACATAAACCAAATTCAAGTTGGTTTTCCTGTTTTGCTCAGAACTTCTTCATACGAACTCGGAATGACTTCATTCTATTTGCTCTGGCTTCGTATTTTCGTTATCTAAAAGATGATAAAAATAAATCCTAGATTTGAATGATTTTAGATTTTTCTTTAATTTTCTTCACTTGTAGCACTTCAATTCCTTAGCACCTTTAAAGCCATTTCCACTTCTTTTGGTTGAATCGTCCTAACATGACAGGAAAAATAAATAGAAAACAAGAGTAATAAAAGGTAAAATGCAAGAAATATAACTAAAACAAGTATGACACTCGAAACATGTATATTATGCACCTATCAGGTTTAGGTTTTCCTTGGACGTGAAAAAAAGAGGGTTTTGTTGGTCTTTGAGGATGTTAAGTTTTAGATAATGATTAAGAGGATTGGTTAGTATTTGAGGAGGTTAAGTGTCACGGACCGTAAAATTTCACCCTCGGTGTTATGCTCCGGGAAGGCCAGAACTCCCCGATGCGCGGCTTGAAAGACAGTAACCGGACCTTAAAGCCTAACTTCTCGCTGAAAAATACAGGTCGATTTGCCCTCCCAAGCATGCTTTGCAAGTATGACACTCGATACGTAGTTTCCACACTGCTCTAACTCACCCCTTGTTCTGCTAAGGGCTGAAGGCTATACAAGACAATGGTGATGCCTTTGGCATGCATCACTTGCTTACGAGCATTATCAAGGCCCAAGTCATGCCTTGGACTAGCACCTAGGTCATTTTAAGCCCAATTTCCAATTTCTTAACTCTGCTTCGACCATGCGTTGGAGACTGCACTGATTTTACTCTTGCCAAGGGTGCAACATCTAGGCACACGCAATTCCATGTCGTAACGGTTAATAGGAAGTATGAACAATCCATCGAATGAAATTGCAATTACCACATCAAGTGTGGCAATAATTATCTCTTGACTTGGCATTGCCGAGCCAGATGATACGAGTTACTATAATATCGCAATCACCTCTAAATTAGATGATATGAATGAAAAGGTGTTACACCTCAATGTATTATATTTCGGATGCCTACATAACAAACTCGTACTTTGAAGGGATCAAGCATGAATATAGTTCATCCAGATGGAGACAAGCAACTAAAGCCTATTAAGGCAAAGCCAACATCGATTCCAACTTTGTTGCAAGGCCAAAGGCCAAGATAAGCCTAGTTTGCATAGGTCAAGGAACTTTGGCAAAGTATGCACAGGATTTTGCATAACTATCGCTACTTAGCATACATAATGAATTCTCGAGTACGTAACACGGATGAATGATGCTTTCGCATAATTCAAGCTTGCTCGGGTAAGCTGCAAGCATATTGATGCTTAAGCATCAAGTTTGCACCAACGTATAGGCCACACCGTATATATGTGCATTACCGCTCATGCATATTCAACCAAAGCTCCCTCCCTATATATGTCTTAATCGCATTTCCATATATTTGGAATAGAAGGGTAAGGGACATCCATCGACTGTACTTTTTAGTAGTGCATACTCGGGTACACATCACGGAATAGTGAAGCTTCCTAGGGTAGCGTCCTTATGTACACTTCACCAGAATTAGGATGCTTTCTTAGTAAGCATCCTCGAGTACACTTCATCGATTTCCAACCAACGACTCCTCCCTATATATGTTTTATTCGCATTTCCATAAGTGGATATAAGGAGGGTAGATGACATTCATCTCCTATATTTTCTATTGATGCATTCTCGGGTATGCATCACGACATAATAGTGCCTTAGCACTATGGTGCACTCTCGGGTATGCAACATAGGGTTAGTGATGCATTCTCAATCATGCATCACGGCATATAGTGTCTTAGCACTATAATGTGTTCTCGGGTAAGCTTCATGAATTTCCAACCAACACATCCTCCCTATATATATGTCTTATTAGCATTTTTAGAAGTGGATATAAGGAGGGTAGATGACATTCATCTACTGCACTTTCTAGTGATGCATTCTCGGGTATGAATCACGGCATAATAGTGCCTTAGCACTATGATGCGCTCTCGGGTACGCAACATAAGGTTAGTGATGCATTCTCAATCATGCATCACGACATAATAGTGTCTTAGCACTATAATGGGTTCTCGGGTAAGCTTCGGGAATTTCCAACCAACACATCCTCCCTGTATATGTCTTATTAGCATTACTACAAGTGGATATAAGGAGGGTAGATGACATTCATCTACTGCACTATCCAGTGATGCATTATCGGGTATGCATCACGACATAATAGCGCCTTAGCACTATGATGCTCTCTCGGGTACGCAACATAAGGTAAGTGATGCATTCTCAATCATACATGATGGCATAATAGTGTCTTAGCACTATATTGTGTGCTCGGATATGCAACATTGGGTCACTGATGTTCTCTATCATGCATCACGGCGTAATAGTGCCTTAGCACTATAATGCATTTTCGGGTATGCAACATTGGGTAAGTGATGCATTCTCGATCATGCATCACGACATAATAGTGCCTTAGCACTATAATGCATTCTCGGGTATGCAACATTGGGTCAGTGATGTATTCTCAATCATACATCACAGCATAATAATGTCTTAGCACTATAATACATTCTCGGGTATGCAACATGAATTTTCAACCAACACCTCCTCCCTATATATCTTTTATTACTATTTCTATAAGTAAAGATAAGGAGGGTTAGGGGCATCCATCAACTGCACTTTTTAGTGATGCATACTCGGGTGTGCATTATGGCACAATAGTGCCTCAGCAATATGATGCGCTCTCGAGTACGTGTCAAGGTCATTTGTGCCTTTCCAGGGTAAGGTCATTTTTTACTTGTTATGTATTCTCGAATATGCATCATGCATAATAGTGCCTTATCACTATCGTTCAAGGCCAATGCATCCACACCCTGATGCATTCCTAAGTAAGCTTTATAAGCTTAGTATGAAGTTTCATCCCATGTCATGATGCGTCCCTGAGTAAGCATCGTGCGAAAATTATGGGTGTTACATTCTTACCACCTTCAAAAAATTTCCTCTCCGAAATTCAACTCAAAAACTATTGTGGACAAGCTTCATCGATTTGGATTTCCTGCGTATATGTCCCATACCATGATGCACAGAAATCCTGCAAGGGTCCAGTGTTTGTTAAATGAACACAAATTAGAACCTTCTGAATATGCGTTCCATTCCGCATATATCCCGGAATCCTAATTGGGTCCATAGTTGTCGTAAATATCGATTAAGACCTTCCAATCATACGTCCCATACTGTATGTTCGAGAATCAGAAAAGGTTTTACAACTTTACCAATAAAAATCAATTTGTATCCTTAAACATGTGTCCCATAATACATGCTCAAGAATGCAAAAGGATTTACTCAACACGAGATCTTAAGTGGACGTCCCATACTATACACTTAAAAGCCCCCAAAGTTCACAAGGGTTGAAAGGGTCATCGAATATGACAAGCAATATTTTACTTAGTACTGTGAGGAGCAAACTGAAATGCCAAAGCAGTCGGATGCTAGCCTACTGTTACAGCTAACGGTCTTCCGGGTTTCCACTCGTAAGTGAGAGCTAGCAGACATGACAACACACACCGTTCGAGCGACTGATGGGGATGATCAGTCCTATTGTCTACCACCGTTCTAGTGATGGTCTTCTGGGTTACCAACAGTATGGTAAAAGAGCCTAATAAGGCTTGGAAAACTCATAGTACACTCGAGTATGTCCAAATGTCAGCGAAGTAACTATTGTAGTAGTTATAATTTTTCTTAGCACAGGCGCTTGGCCTGCTTTTCCAAAAAAAATTTTACAAAGTAACTGGCATAACAGTCATGAACTCTTCTTTTGCGCAACGATTGGCCTACTCTTCTAACTTTTTTCGTTTTTTCTTTGAAAGAAAAATTATGTAGTTACATTACAAACAATCACTTGACAAGTCCACAACGCACAAACCCGGGTATTTTCTCGGTATTTGCTCTGATACCATTTGTCACAGACCGTAAAATTCCACCCCCGATGTTATAAGCCGGGCAGGCCAGAACTCCCAGATGTGCGGCTTGAAACGCAGTAACCGGACCTTAAAGCCTAACTTTTTGCTAGAAAATGCAGGTCGATTTTTCCTCCCAAACATGTTTTGCAAGCATAACACTCGAAATGTAGTTTCCACGGTGCTTCAACTCCCCTTTTGTTCTGCTAAGGGCTGAAGGCTATACAAGTCAATGGTGACGCCTTTGTTGGCATGTATCACTTGCTTATGAGCATTTTCCATGCCTAAGTCATGCCTTGGACTAACACCTAGGTCATTTTAAGCCTAATTTCAGATTTCTTAACTCTGCTTCGACCATGCACTGGAGCCTGCACTGATCTTGATCTTTCCAAAGGTGCAACATCCATGCACACACCATTCCATGCTGTAACGGTTGATAGGAAGTATGAACAATCCATCGAATGAAATTTCAAATACCTCATCAAGTGTGGGAACAATCATCTCTTGACTTGGCATTGCCGATCAAGATGATACGAGTTACCATAATGTCGCAATCACCTCTAAATTAGATGATATGAGCGACAAGGTGCTGCACCTCAATATATTGCATTGCGGCTGCCTACATATTGATAAATGCATATTTTACATGTTTAGAGTATCAATTTCATGCTCGTATTTACTAGATTTCTTGTGAATTATTATATATTACGTGTTTTTGTAGTTTATATCTTTTATTAGGTGAATCATCCAAAAAGGAGCTACAAAGTGTTAGATTGTGCATGAAGTGAAGTGCTACAAAAGAAGAAGAGCCAAAGACCAAGTGGAATTCGTCTAAATTTAGGATTTCTCATCACCATATGGAAGAGAACGAAGAAACTAAGCCAACAGCGTAAGAATGAGGTCATTCCGACTTCATATGAAAAAGTTATAAGAAAGGCAAGTTCAGGATTTTCTCGATGGGTCAAGCCATCAAGAAACTCAATTTTCTCGATGGGTCAAGCCGTCGAAAAAAAATCCAGAAGAAAAAAAAATTCTTGATGAGTCATCCGATCGAGAAAGTCAGAATTCTCGATGGGTCATCTCATCGAGAAAAGCCAAATTCTCGGAGGGACAAATCATCGAGGCACATACGGGAGCTAGGTATTTTTGACACGTTTTTGACTTCCAAATCAAGGAAACTTAGCTCCAATGAGATTTTAAACCCTAGAAGGAGAGGGTACTTGAGTGCCAAGCATTGAAGGTTATAAAAGAAAACATCTAAGGCTCAAACAATACATCTCATACAATCTCTTATTATCTCTACACAACCATATCTCTCATATCACACCTTATACATCTTAAACCTAGGGTTTACCCTTTAGGGGGGAACCATTCTTCTTTGTATCATGAGTATCTAAACCTTTTGTTGATAAAGGATGAATTCAATGTTCTAAGCATGAAGCTTCATTAGTTAATACAAGATTGTTGCAAGTTATTATTATTATCATCATTTGTTTTCACTATATATAGGGTTTATGATTGATTCTTAGATTGTTTTGGTACGAAACCAAGTTATTATATTGATCATTCTATTGCTAGTAGAGAGTCGTGATATACATGTAATAGTCGAATACCTCCTATACAAGTAGAGAACGCGATACGTTGCCGAGGGATTTTGTGGAGCAATCGTGTTTGAAGACAACACTAGTAACTCAGACCGAGCTTATATGTTTGATTCTAGGATCAACCTAAATTCACAAACCCTAATGCATTTGATTGGGTTACACCTTGAGAAACTTATTCATGGTGGCTTAGATGGATAGAATCTGGTAGTCGAGCGCTTCCGTATCCAATGACACAAGAAGTTTTGGGGATAAAAGAGCTTATTGCTATTCTAAGGTTGGTGATGAATGATTCTGACGAAAGATAAATAAGTATACTAATTCAGCCAATGTTTGGCAACGGCGAAGGACTCCCTAGTCATCTCTTTATTCTTATTATCTTTTTATTGTGTTTTAGTTAATAAATCTTAAAACCCCTCCTTTTCAGTGTTTATTCTAGTTTTACTAATCTAAATAACATCTCAACTACACAGCTCTCTGTGGGAACGATCCTTACTACCGCTATATTATTAGTTTATTAGTGGGAAATATATTGATTAATTTGTTGCACTCACGACACGCATCACGTACCCAACCCGTACCTTGAAGGGATGAAGTATGACCGTAGTTCATCCGGATAGAGACAAGCAACTTAAGTCTATTAAGGCAAAACCAACATCGATTCCAACTTCGTTACAAGGACAAAGGCCAAGCTAATCCTAGTCCGTATAGGCCAAGGAACTTTAACAAAGTATGCACATGCTTGTGCATAACTATCGCTACTTAGCATGCATAATGCATTCTCGAGTACGCAACACGGATGAATGATGCTTTCGCATATTCAAGCTTGCTCGGGTAAGCTACAAGCACATTGATGCTTAAGCATCAAGCTTGCACCAACGTATAGGCCACACTGCATATATGTGCATTACCACTCATACACATTCAACCAAAGCTCCCTCCATATATATGTCTTAATCGCATTTCCATATATTTGGAATAAAAGGGTAAGTGATATCCATTGACTACACATTTTAGTAGTGAATACTCGGGTACACATCACGGATTAGTGAATCTTCCTTGGGTATGCGTCCTCGGGTACACTTCATCGATTTCCAACCAACGACTCCTCCTTAAATATGTTTTATTCGCATTTCCACAAGTGGATATAAAGAGGGTAGATGACATTCATCTCCTATATTTTCTATTGATGCATTCTCGGGTATGCATTATGACATAATAATGCCTTCGCACTATGGTGCGCTCTCGGGTATGCAACATAGGGTTAGTGATGCATTCTCAATCATGCATCACGACGTATAGTGTCTTAGCACTATAATGTGTTCTCGGGTAAGCTTCATGAATTTACAACCAACACATCCTCCCTATATATATGTCTTATTAGCATTTTTACAAGTGGATATAAGGAGGGTAGATGACATTCATCTACTGCACTTTCTAGTGATGCATTATCGGGTATGAATCACGGCATAATAGTGCCTTAGCACTATGATGCGCTCTCGGGTACGCAACATAAGGTTAGTGATGCATTCTCAATCATACATCACGACATAATAGTGTCTTAGCACTACAATGCGTTTTTGGGTAAGCTTCATGAATTTCCAACCAACACCTCCTCCATATATATGTCTTTAGCATTTCTACAAGTGGATATAAGGAGGGTAGATGATATTCAGCTACTGCACTTTCCAGTAATGCATTCTCGGGTATGTATCACGGCATAATAGTGCCTTAGTACTATGATGCGCTCTCGGGTATGCAACATTGGGTCAGTGGTGCATTCTCGATCATGCATCACGATATAATAGTGTTTCAGCATTATAATGCATTCTCGGGTATGCAACATTAGGTCAATGATGCATTCTCGATCATGCATCACGGCATAATAGTTCCTTTGCACTATAATGCATTATCGGGTGCACAAAATTGGGTAAGTGATGCATTCTCAATCATGCATCACGACATAATAATGCCTTACCACTATAATGGATTCTCGAGTATGCAACATGAATTTTCAACCAACACCTCCTCTTTATATATGTTTTACTACCATTTCTATAAGTAAATATAAGGAGGGTTAGGGGAATTCATCGACTGCACTTTCTAGTGATGTATACTCGGGTATGCATCATGACACAATAGTTTCACAACACTATGATGGGCTCTCGGGTACGCATCAAGGTCATTTGTGCCTTTCCCCGGTAAGGGTCATTTTTGACTTGTGATGCATTCTCGAATATGTATCACACATAATAGTGCATTATCACTATAATTCAAGGCCAATGCATCCACACCCTGATGCATTCCTAAGTAATCTTTATAAGCTTAGGATGAAGCTTCATCCCATGTCATGACGCGTCCTTGAGTAAGCATCATGCAAAAATTGCGGGTGTTACATTAAGCTTCCTAGTTGGATAGAGATTAATAGGAGGTTCGAAAATCCTATATAAATGAGAGCCTATATACAATTTCCAGACAAAAATTTTCCTACAACCAAGGAGGCAAGAGGAGAGGCTAGCACAAGAGATTAGGGTTTTCCCTTCACAAGGGAAAACCACAATAATTTTATTCTTTTCTTTTCTTTTCTTTTCTTTATATACTTTGTATGGGTTTTGAGAAATCCATGAGTAACTAATTTTTTTTATTAAAGATGAATTTAATGTTTTGGACATGAGGCTTAATTACATACAAGTTTCTTTGGAGTTTTAATTATCTCTTCGTTTGTCTTTATTATATCTAAGGTTTACGATTAGTTTCTCGAGTTTTTAGGTGAGCAACTAAATTAATATATTGATTATTTTAATATTAATAGAGAGTTGGAAGATGTGTATAATAGTCGAACACCTTTTTGCATAAGTATAAAATGTGAGACTTTGCAAAAGGATTATGTGGATCAATTGCGTGTAAAGAAAACACTAGTAAGTAGACCAAGCTTATGCTTTTGATGCTAGGATCAACCTAATTCACAAATCCTAAAGCATTCGATTTTAACACCTTGAGAGCTTAGTCGTGGTGGCTTAGACAAATAGAATATGGTCGTCGAACACTTTTGTATCCACTGGCAACGGAAATTTCGGGGATAATAGAGCTTATTATTGTTCTACAGTTGGTGACGATATGATTCTAACAAAAGATAAATACATATGTTGATTGAGTTAATGTCCGGTAATGGAAAAGGATTCCTAATCATCTTTTCTTATTATTGTATTTTTAAATAAAATAAACCGATCCCCTTAGTATTTTCTTTTATGACTGTTTTGCTAATACGAATAACATATCAATTTCGCTACTCCTCATGGGAACAACCATTTCTACTACTATATAACTTCTTAGTTGGTCTGTTGTCATTCAAGCATAATTATTTTCATGCTCTTTACTTCACAAATATGGATTAGAGCATATATTAGTAAGAACAAGTTCGTTCCTCATGGGGATATGGGTTGTTAAGTATTTTCGATTACTTATGTAAACAGGGGGGTTTTAATTATAATTATAACTAAGTTATACTAAAACAATTAGATTAAAACGAATATCAAATTCAAAGAGCACTGGTTAGAGGTTTCATCTTCCATATTCCAACATGTTATCAACGGAATCATATTCAACATTCATCCACTCTTACTATCAATAACCCTAAAACATCGTATCGCAGGCTTACTCCGGCAAAACTCCTATTATCATCAAGACGTAAGAGCCACTCTTTGAATCCTTTTCAATGAATAAATTGGCGCAAGAGCCACTCAAGTTTAACCCAATGAAAGCATTATTCTTTGTCAGTTGAGGTTATTCTAAGCAATCCGGCGTAAGAGCCATACTGATTTAACCTAGGTCACACTTCTATACATAATTGTATGATAACATCCCATCATTAACAACTATGTTATGCTACTTGTAACAAGGATCTTTAGACAATTCTGAATCTCAAAACCTAGTTTAGCTATAGATATCAATGCATGTTCATCTAATTCGCGACTTAAACAATCAGGCAATCAATCATACATGGCGTTAGAACATGAGCGATATTGAAGAGATTATGAACATATGAGAATGAATATTTCATTTAATAAACATGTTTTCCAACTTAGGACTACATCTTTAACCAATATGAAAGGTTTAGTTCATCATGGATTTTTCAAAATCCATGGAAAATATAGAAAAAAACAAGTAAAGCAAACCCTAGAAAATCGTTATGTTCAATCGTAACTCTAAGCCCTGGCTCCTTATTCTCCTTCTCCGTGTTGTAAAAATTTCCCTCTTAGAGTTGTGGAAGTCTTCTTATATAGTACTCACCAAATATAGGTGTTAGAGTTTTAATGGGACCATGTTTTCTTGATTTAAAAGTCCAAAATACGTCCAAGAAGTGGCCTCTGTCGTGTCACAATCGGTAGGATCATTCATCATCTTTCTATTGATTATTTTTGTCAAAACACCAGAGTTTTCTGATTCTAAAAGTGTCCATAATCGGTAGTCATGATCCCCTTCATATCTACCGATTATTTGAGATCAAAAATGAGTTTTCCTTGACCAAACACTTGCCGTAATTGGTAGAATAGATTATCCTTATTCTACCGATTGTAGGAGCTCAAAAACTAATTTTTCTAGGTCCCAAAACTGCCCATAATCGGTAGACTCGGGTTCCCCATTGTCTACTGATTGTTTTGTTGAATGTTTTACTTCTTTTCGGTTGTTTTGCTCGTAACTTCCTCATACGAACTCGGAATGACCTCATTATTTTTGCGCTGGCTTTTTCTTCCAATTCCCTTCAATCTGATAATAAGAAATTATGGATCTGAACGAGTTGAACTTGGTCTTTGGCTCTTCTTCACTTGTAGAACTTGACTTCCTTGTTCATTTCATGTCACAATGAACTCATTTCTTCTTTCTTGGTTGAATATACTTCAAAGCTCATAAGAAACTCAAAAACAAAAAAAAAAAGAATAATGATATGAAAACTAACAACAAAGCAATGATTTAGAGTATAAAACTAGTGCAAAAAATGCACCTATTATTAGTATGAGAAGAGAATAGGTGATTTAATTTGTTATGTAAATGACACACATCACAGAGAAAACTTACTGTGAAATGAACGCAAATAATTGAAACTTGATGTGGATGCCGCTTTTCCTCCCTATTTTCTGAAATTAAGTAATGAGTGGGAATTTTAACTTCATGAGTGGGAATTTTAACTTGAAGTTGGTTGTTATCCGGACCGGAGTATAGTCGCTCGGGCGCAATTTAGTATATATTTCGAAGTAATGTGTTTTGACAGAGTTTGGTGGAGATGCAGATGATGCATTCTCCTATTGAGGCAACATGGCGGAGTAGGTGATACATATAAGCATAATCCCATTACTATAAGTATTCCCGCTTTGGAGAATTTCATCGTCCTGACACGTGGTATGCTCGACTTATTTTTTTCCGATCCAGGAAATTGTTCGTGAATTTTTGACGGTTCTGGGGGCAAGTTTTGGGTAACTTTTTAGTTGAAATGTTTTTATTTCTGAAAATGAACCATGTATCTTAAAAGCTTTTGCAATAAGTTATGAGAATCATGTCGATAAGGGCGACTTACTGCTATCTTGCTAATACCACCTTTATATGATTCTGAGAGAAATATTGAAGAAGGATTCACTACGTATCTTGTTGATTTTGTTGTTTGAGAGTCTTTGGGTCCGTTATTCTCCATCTTTCTTACCTGAATTTCAGGTCTGCTTGTGGGTGGTTTTCAAAGGTTGGTGATTTTAGGCTGATGCGGAGGGTATGGTCCCTTTTGGATTGAGGGTACATGCAAGAGGTGACAAAAATTATGCTCCGGATGTGGATTGTTAGGAAATAAAATAGAAGCGACACGTGTAAGACGATTAAGAAAGAAACAGTGACATTAAGAAGGACGAGAAGCACACAATCAAAACCATATTAAAGTAGCGGAACGGGACAGAAGTGACAGGCTGAGCAGATCTCTGCACGATTGACACGTAAGATCGGGAAAGTAATATCACACTGATCGAAACAGACAGCATTAAATACATATAGAACGGGAAAGGAAGAATAATGATGAGCATGG
>JAJJMC010004708.1:952617-1010377 GCA_023531435.1 Papaver californicum | reverse complement strand
AAAAAAAAAAAATTTGATTTCAATTTGTGTTAGTCAAAGATTAAGTTTAATTAACCATGATTAGCTTAATTAAATTTTCACTATTTAAGGTAATTAACATATTAATAAAGGGTGATTTGAGTATTGTGAAAATATTATGGATAAGGGGTTTTTGAGTTTTACTTCATAGTGTCCCTATTTCGTCTTATTATTGGAGCCCCTCTATTAATGTTGGAGCCCCTATATCAGGCTTCTTGTTTATAGTGCCTGAAACTAATGCAATTATGTAGGGATAAATAAAAAAAAAATTGGTAAAAATACGAAAACCTTCGTCTAATTTGGTATTTGAAACAAACACTTCCTCGTCATTTAAAATAGGACGGAGGGAGTATTTAATTCAATATAATGCAATTTTATTTTCTTTGGTAACTGCTTCCATCATCTGTTCAAAAAAAATTCAATTACTCCAACTTTATTAGGCACATGCCGTATATCTGATTAGATTCAAAAAAAAAATCTCTAAATCTACTATTTAATCATTTTGAATCAGATGTAATAAGTGATAAAATGAGAGAGATATACACGAGCCACTTTAAGTTAGAAAAAAATAGATAATTATGGGAGAATACTAGAGTAGTTTTATCCTAACTCGGTCAACATCATGAACCGATCCTAGTTAATGAGTGGGTTTCAATTTTTCACTCCCTAAATGCCAAATCACGCGTACCCATCACGATACCAAAAATCAAATTACGGCGGTAGAAAGGTAAAGTCGTTGGTAATGATACCAAACTAGGTGAGTTCAAAATTGGTCGGCACAAAGTTCTGTGGCCAAAGTCTTAGCCAAAACGAAATATTAGAATAGGAGACTAAATAAGAAAAGATTCCCTCCACCGGAAAATCTTTCCTAACAAAAAGAAAAGGTACTAGACAAATCCGTCCGTCCAAAAACTCTTTTTTTCAGGAGATCGACGGTTGTCATTTCTTAATTTCTCTCGTATATAAATCGTGGTTCACATAGAACCCATGTTTTCAGACTCTATCGAACGACCCAGATTTATTCTCCCATTAACGTTGAAACATAACCCCCACCCCACTCCACTCCCAACGCGTCCGTTTCAACACCTCCATCCCAATCTCGTTTAAACTGTTAATTAGGGTTCCTCATCTTTTTCTTCTTCCACCTCTTTTTATTCTCCTCCCTGATTTTTGCCCGTCAATCCCTCTCTTTTTAGTTTCGATTATATGCGTTACGATTGGATTGATTCCAAACTGCCTTCTCAAGTGTTCCGGTACGTAAACGCAAACTGTGGATATCATCTTCACAGGCGTCTATACGGTCAGTACCGTGTTTCTTTTGATTTCAGTCACATATTTTTTTAGGTCATACTTATTTCATATTTTTGTTGTTTTTTCGATTTTTATTTCTGTTTCCATTCTCATTAGGTTATTTTTTTGGATGCTGCAGTTAGTTTTTTGTTTCAGTACATACCCAGCAAACGGCCCCCATCTTTTTAGGTTATTTTCTACCCAACTTTTGTGCTCTTTAATTATTCACAGTTTAGGGTTCCCCGATTCTGTTTAAAACCCAATATATGATTCTGTTAAAAACCTAATATTTGGATTATTGTTTGGTGGTGTTTTCTGGTGTTTTCATTGCTTCAACAGGTAGTTTAGTGTAAATGGCTTAATCCCAAATATTGTTCTTTTTAGGGTTTATCAGGTTTTTTAGGGTTTTGTTTTGAAAGATTACATTTAGTGTGTCAGGTGTAATGTTAATTAGGGTTATTTTCTAGGTAATGAGAGAAAGAAATCAGACCATGCCCATCCCAGATAATTCTCTAACAGTCTAGGTTGTCTCAACTTGATGGATTATTTTCATTTTTCCACACAATACCTGCTTAATCATTATAGATGCTCTATCGTTAATGAATACTTAGCTTACTGATTGTCTCCCGTTTTGTGCAGTCCATACTCTCCCAAAATTTCGTTATGGGTTCCCAGGTTGTCAACAGCACTCCCAAACGACCCGCCATCACGTACAAAACTTTCTCGCATATAGCTGATGCGGAAGAAGGCACAAAATGGATGACCCGTTTGAATCTCAAGAAAGTGGAATGAACTTGATTTTATGGGGACGAACGAGGTCACTAGCCTTGACTTCTTCATGCTTGATGACAATGTAAGTATCGTCCCCAATAGTTGTTTATCTGTCACTATCTTGCTCTGACATTTCATGGATTATGCCTTACATGTTTGCCAACTCTACCAATAATGATTATGCCTCCATCAGGGTGATGATCTGCATGGTGTGGTACCAAAGAAGCTCATTTAGAAGTTCGACCCCTTGCTACGCGTCGGTGGAGTCTATTCCCTGAATAAGTTCACCATTCTTGGTGAAAAGAAGATTTTCCGTCAAGCACGCAATGAACACCGCCTCTTCTTCAACTGGGATACTGAGGTGAAATATCTATGCGGCACCCCAGCTGAAATTCCTCACCACAAGTCCACTTTTACACCATTTGAGGATCTTGAATCGTGTTCATCAAACTCTTACCTTACAGTAATCTTTTCTGTCTAGCCTTTCCATTGTTAAATAGAGTAACCCCCAGCATTCACACTTTACTCAATCTTTTGTGTTATCTTCATGGATTCCCCACAGATGTCATTAGTGTTCTAATCAGTCTTACCTAACTTCAACAAAAGAAGCGAGGCAACGGTCAGGCGTGCGTGATGCGCGACTTCACTCTACAAAACCTTAGGTATTTCTAAAAGATGCACCCACCTACCCTGCTTTTCATTTTTTAAGCTTACCAATAGCAGCTGCTCTTTATTTTTTAATCTTACCAATAGCAGCTGCTTGGCTGTGATAAGTCTAGCTCGCCACTTACCAGCATCTACCTTTACATTTATCCCAGTGGCATCAATGTAAAGATTACACTATGGGGCGAGTCCACCACCGAGCTGAGTCGTAACCTCGACACCCACGGGATAAAGGAAACACCTGTTGTCGTCGTCGTTTCATCGGCTTATGTTCGGAAATATCAAGGTACAGTTCATCCCCTAATATAGAATTTTAAAGTACCCAATCCAGAAATCAGTTTGGTGGCTCAGTTTTGTCCTCCCGACCAGGGTGGAAAGGGACATCAGGCCCACCAGTAACTTCAACAGCAATGACACCAGCTAACTGATAGAAATCAGCATAAGTAATTGAAGGGAATTTCTCCTTTGTAGGTTCCAAAAGTCTTACTGCAATGTCAAGACCATTGTTGGCTCCATGAGCGAGCTCATCCTTGAGTTTCATTGTTCCGAATGGACCTCTGGTCTTAGTTTTCACATCGTAGGTTCCAGCAGAAAACCCCTTAAAATTGTTATATATTTTCGTTTAGTGATATTAGGTTTATCCTTATAACAGTAACACCCCTTAAACATCAAGAATTATACTTTGTTGCTTTTCGTTTCTATGTTATAGAGTGGATGACTGAATACCATCAAAGTAAGCCAGGGTTGGAGATACTGCAAAGAAAGATCGATGAGTTTATGAATTCTCATGAGAAACAGGAGGAAGAGGTGCTTTTCCTCTCCTTTTTTGTATAATATCTCTGTTTGCCCTTTCTTTGGAAATACATGTTCATCTTTAAATTGCATAACGCTGTGCCATTTTGTATACATACATTTCAAACAGGCTGCTGGCTTCTTTTAGAAAAGTCCTTGCAAATGGCCTCAGCTTCGTAAACATTTGGATTTGGTTCAATATAAATAGATTTGCAGAATCAATTTGGGTCTTACATAAAGACAAAACCTAACAATCGGTACTAAAGGTAACCGATAAAAAACAAATTAGTTTGTGGTAATACGATTTATTTAAAATTTATACAGGACCGTTTTTTCAAGCAAAAAAACATTATGTCCGAGAGCAAACAAAGTCCCGTGCCGATTGTTTCAAACCCAACATCACTCCTCTGACCCCCTCTTCCTTTTGCTGTTGAGAATTCTTAAGCTGAGATTGATTAAGACATAAATAGCTTAACATTTTTCATTGATTATAAATTGCAAGTCCAACTACCGTTGTAAATAAGTTGTACTGTTTGAGAACTTGCATTAGCAACTGTAGTTATCATTTTTGTTCGCAAGTAGCAACTGCACTTATCATTTTTGTTCGCAAGATCTTTTTATTTGGTCTCATTTAACATTTTAGGCTTCTTAGGGTGATCAATCTGTTGCTGATATGCATGTCAATCAAAAGATGGGAATATCTTTAGAGAGATACCATGAAGTGATGAGAGCTCAGCTTCCCAAGGTGTCATCTCACTCCATGCAAGACATAATACTATGCAAGAGGAATTCATCAATGGAATAACTGATTTTGATGATGATAAACAGAGTCAACCGGCTCTTCTTAGGCTTCCAGTCGATGATGTGGTAATTGTTTGTTCTGATTCTGTATTATGGAAGCGATTCTTTTCAAATGATTTTATTCACTTACCGTAAACAATGCAAAAGCTGTTCTTAAGTTGCAATTTTTGAAGTTTTTTTACTTCTTGCAGCTTGACTTGCTGAAGCCTAAGGAGAACTTTCAGAGAGAGATATGGACTTGATGGTAAAGGTGACAGAACACTTGGAGAGATTGCAGGAAACCTGAATATTTCAAGAGAGATGGTTCGGAAACATGAAGCTGAAGCACCCAACTTGAGTTGATTACCTGTGTAGACATATTTTCTAAACATTTTTTCTAAACTTAGAATATCTCTCGCTCTCTAGAATATGATCTACTCTACATCATGTCTACTTCTCAACACAATGCCTTTGCATATTGTTTGCCAGGGATATGTATATCGCAGTTCAATTTGCATATAGTTACATGGGGTATGTATATCATAGTAGTTTCGTCTATTTCATAAGTACAAACGTACGTATTTTGCAGACATGTATATCATATACGTAAACAGAGTAAATATTGTATATTATGTGTATGTAATTTGTAATATATACTCTGTGCCAAGAAAATGAGCCTTATATTTGTCATTAAATCTTATTTCAGATATGTGAAAGTAAATCTTTTAGATGGACTCACAATGCTTCAAAAAATAAAAAATAGTCCATTTCTACAGGGTATAAATGCTCTCAGTTACGTATATGAATATGGTTTAGTTTGTTTATCTATTGTAATCATTATCTTAGGACATTTATGAATTTCTTTTCTTAATAATGTCATATACATTTTTTTCTTTGAAGATAGAACACTACACTACTTTATATTTTACTTAGTAGTTGTTCATGACATGATCAATCTTAAATAATAAAGATAAATGGTGCTGGGAGCAGAGTTTTATTGACATGGAAGTGCACATTGAAGATTTCCTTCGTTTCAGAATGATACTGGATAGCCAGGATAGGTAGTGGTTTTATTAAGTATATGCTTGATTAGGAAGGAAAATGGTTTTAGTATTGGGAATTTGGTGGTGGATCTGAAATGAAGTGGTTTTGAGATGAATTGTTGCTGTAGATTATCACTGGAAGAGGATAAGAAAGAGGAAATGAAGTAGTCTACAGGAAGAATCCAGTTCATGCAAACTCTTTAAGTTGTTGAAAGTCAACATATATACTTACACTCATTTTACACTAATGACGGCCAAGTTTTTCCTAGGCTAGCAGCGAGGGGTTCCATTTCCTAGCAAAAAATGTAACCTATTGACGTAAAAATGAGTTGATATGTACCTTTGATGGCTTTAAATATAGACCTAAAAATTCAGACCCGTTAACCTGTGTTATTATTTTGTTGTTTGTAGCTCTCACTTGAGGTGGAGACAGATTTAAAAAAAAATACATTCGATAATGTTATTTTGACACCTAGTATTCAGTATTAAAAAAAGGTTAATATAGGGGCTTCCATATCAATAGAGTGGCTCCCAGTTGAGCCGAGGTGACCCAATTTTACGATAAGAGATGTCCTAGGGGTAAAGTTAAATGTTCATTTTACCCTTTACCTAATAAAAAAAAGACAAATTTTTCCTTTAATTAAAAATTTTCCATCTCCTCCATATCTTCTCCTTCTCCATTTTAATCAAATTTCTCAATCGAATCAAAACTTTATCGCCGATTAAACTCCCAATTTCGTGATGAAGAATACTAATAAATGTGTAGAAAGTAGTAGTGATGACAATCCGGATAAAACTAAATTACACTAACTAATTTGATGAAATCACGATTTGAAAGATTGATTTATTGTTGTTCAGAGAAACTTACGGTTGGGTTTCATGTCGAACCCAACCGTAACACCAAGAACACCATTTTTGCCCAGATTTACGGTTGGGTTTTCAACCAAACCCAACCGTAATTCTTCCTGGATACAAATAAAAATGTCACCGTTTTGATCATAACTCCTTCATACGATGTCCGATTGACCTCATTTTTTTTGGGTTAGCTCCGTCTTTCAATTCTATACAAGATAGAAATGAAAAAAATCTCAAAATATATTTATCTAATTTTACAATTGGGGTTAAAGATTAGTTACGGTTGGGTTTCAATGCAAAACCCAACCGTAACTATATCATGAAACATGCAACTAACATAATTAGTTACGGTTGGGTTTTTAGCCAAACCCCAACCGTAAATTCTACTGATAACTCAAAATTTGGAATCTCTAATTTGTTGATTTTTCGGTTTTTGTGTGTTTGAATGACCCAATTTACCTACAATCTAGTTAAAATGGTTGAATAACTTCAAAATTTGGATTTTAAAACTCAATTTGACCTTAAAAATCAATGCCAAAAAGGATGAGTTACGGTTGGGTTATAAGCCAAACCCAACCGTAACTATGTGTTCAAAGGGTGTTCATAGTGTTCTTGAGGTTACGGTTGGGTTTGGAGTCAAAACCCAACCGTAACTGAAGGTGTTCTTCGGTGTTCTTGGTGTTACGGTTGGGTTCGTAATGAAACCCAACCGTAACTGTCTCTGAATCACACAAAATCAAACTTTCAGTTCGTGATTTCATCTAATTTGAGCCATAAAATGATCAAGATTTTAATCTAGAAAGACCTAAATGGTTACTATGGTTGATTGAATCAAAAACTAGGGTTTAAAAAAAAACGAAATTTTTTTCTCACATTTCATCTAGTTTTTCATCCCCAAATCACAAATCAAAAAAAAAAAAAATTAATTTCAATTTGTGTTAGTCAAAGATTAAGTTTAATTAACCATGATTAGCTTAATTAAATTTTCACTAATTAAGATAATTAACACATTAATGAAGGGTGATTTGGGTATTGTGAAAATATTATGGATAAGGAGTTTTTAAGTTTTACTTCATAATGTCTCTATTTCGTCTTATTAGAGGAGCCCCTCTATTGATATGGGAGCCCTTATATCAGCCTTCTATTAAAATCTGTTTTTGCCAGCCCGTCTCACGTTCTGACAAGAACTTTAACATCAAAATCCCCGTTCAATTCTTTAAATTTATTTTGTTTCATTTTTTTTTTTTTTTCACATATGTTTCTTTTTATAATTCCACTGAAAGGGATGTTATTAATTAAATATATAGAACCATCTTTTCTTTTTAATATACTTGAATATTTAAACATTCATTTCGTCGGTGTCCCATCAAATAACAAATAAGCAGTAGGCGGTATAAGATACAATAAATTTGTTATACAAAAAAACAACAACACAGTTATAAGTATGTGTATAAATACATGGGGACAAACAAATACCTTAAAGAAGTTAGCATCGTAATTTTTTCTCTCACTTTGGATTTTAAATTTTTTCAGTTTTATAATAGAATTAAATAGAAAGAAACTAAAAAGATCAAATTATTTCACGAACAAGCTTTACAGGATACCATTAAACTCATTGATTAGGTTTTAATATATTTTAATTAAATATATAATGTTATAATTAAGGAATAAATAAAGATAGATTACAAATAAAAATTTGTGTAAAATCATAATATATCACCGATCTTGAACTAAGTAAAGTGAAATTTGTGAAACCAGTATTACTATAAATAAAAATATAAAATATAAAAAAACATAAAATGAGTTAATTTGATCACACTAAGCAGCAACAACATTAGTTCAAAACCTGTTACGGCACGTGTCATGCTAGTGAGTTTTACAAGGAGCAAAAGTGTGAAGAAGGTGGGGGTCCACTCCAAAGCAAACGCACACAGTAAGTAAAGGAGAGACAGCTGCTTCAGGTTTCAGCACTCGCCCTTTCTTTCTGTTTACAACCAAGTCATCACAAAAATCCTCTTTTTTCCTTTTCTCCTCCTATTAAAATCTTTTTTCAACTTGTATTTCAATTCACGTATTCTTCTATCTGGAAGCAACAAGTCAAGAGACCCGAGACCCGAGACCCTTTCTCTTCTGCACAAGGTTGGTTCTCTATCTAATTCTTCTTGTTTTGCTCTTCTTTGATTCTGAGATTATATACAGTTGTTCAATTTATATTTGCTATTTGGGCTTTAAAGTTTGTTTTCTACAAAAGGTATTTTCTTTTTCTTTTTTCAGTTTTCGTCTGATTGAGCAAATAAATCAGCAAATAACAAACCCTAATTTTGTGAGTAAGTTTTCAAACAGACGAAATCATGGCAAACGAAGCACCAAGTTGGGCTGATCAATGGGGAGCAGGTGGGATTGGTACGGCAGGATCAACAGAAGATGAAACGAAAACCAAATCCAAGAAGGATGCAAACAGCAGCAGCAAGAAAATGGCAGATATGAAAGCAACTGCAGCAGTAGGGTTAGACAAAGCCAAAACAGCAACAGTGGTTGGGGCACAGAAGGTCAAAGCTGGAGCATCAGCTGGTGTAAAATGGATCAAGACTCTGAGCCAGAAGAAAAGTTCCTCAAAGTGATAGATATTATGTTTTTATTTAGGATCAAATCTGTGGAGTGGAGACGGAAACCCCTTACTTTTTCATTTATTTTTTTCCTGCGTTTTTGTGAATTTTGGATTCAATGAATCGTCTCCGATCTTCTATATTCAAAGTAATATATCTTTTTAAATGGGTTTCTTTTGATCAGAATGGGGTTTCTCTTTTGCAGTACGTGAATAATTATTTTCCTTATAATTAGATCAAAGCATCACATTATCTTGCCAACTTTAGGAGTTTGAACAGTATAATGTTTAATCACTATGGCCACGATTGATAGTCAAAGTGTGATCTCTACTGGATTTTTCAACGTTGATAGCGAAATATATCTCCGGAAAACATCCTTTGCATTCTAAACTGTGGATTACCACCAGATTGTGGAAAGTTAGCGGAAACCCTTCATAAACCTCTATAAATGATAAGTGTGCTGCAGCACGCAAGGACATTAGGATTGGTTCCCCTGTTCATTGTGTTCCCTGCCACCAAGGTTTGCAGTTGAGCTCAATAATTAGTATGAACAAGTTAGAAGTTAAATAGACAAATGGATGTATATTGATATGTACAAGCCACTATGACCACAAACCAGTAATACAAGATTGACGATCAACTAATTTGGGGTCAGTGGCGGAAACTGTAGATCATGTATAACATGAGAGGAAATTTTAAATCATTAAATCAACATGTTCATTGTTTGCTCATATAATAAGTCAGGAGGTAACAATTCAAAAAACTACTTCAGTACGAGTAAAAGATAATAAGCAGAAACTTGGTCTGGTATCCAAACGAATAACAATGCCATAAACCATCAACCTCACAAAGGTCTGAAGAGGAACTAAAGTAGCGGGATGGAGGGGCTGGGGGAGAATTTACAACTGTCATTTCTATTATTTTTTTATGGGGACTTGTTTCATCGGCCTTGGTCTTCATTTACACAGGGGATTAATGGAACTGCGGCTTTCAAAGCCCAAATGTATTCTCGCCACTGTAAGTCATGTAAAGGAAGCCATCTTCATCCTTGTTCTCCTCGTAGATGGCAGACATCATGGTAGCTGCAACAGAAAAAAAACAATATAATGTCTTTTGATCACCTACATGTTCAACATAGAGAGTAATATATTATAATTGAGTAAAGAAAATTAAGTTCCAACTCTCACCAGTGGGTGGTAAGATATTCTTGACAAAGATGAAAATTGCCTTCTCAGCGCTCAACCTAATCCTCTTCCGCACCACATAAACAAACTGCCCAACAGTCAAATCGGCAGGAACAAGATATCTGTATGGAATTTATTTGCAGAACATCAGATGGTAATAAAACTATCAATAAGGCAACACAGAGACCATATTAGCATGTACCATATCCGCGTTTTAAATTTGAAGTAACCATGTGAAGCCAGTTTTGGTTATCTTAATGAATGAACCTTTTGTTAACAAAGGGCCAGGTTGACATACGATTCTACTGATATAAAAGCTAATGGTTAGTTGCTAAACAAGCAAGCATCACTGCATTTCACCAATTAACTAAGTTGTATATATGAAAATTACCACCAAAAATCAGAGACACCTTAATAAATTAAAAAACCAGTCAGTGACACATAAATTGTGTAGAAACCACTGGATAGGTACAGCTTAGGATTTCAAGGAAATCTTACTAATTCCACGCAAAAGAATTTGAGGAGATATTGTAAATAGACAGCCTTTCAGTGTCAAATATACAAGAAGGGAAGTCGTTATAGCGAGACTGGACAAGTGCCAAACCAAGGACTGAAACATTGCGAGCAGACAAACTATATGATGGGAATAAACAAAACGAAAAGTTGTATAGGAAGTCAGCAAAGTGTCAAACACAACAGTAACTGAACTTCATAAGCATGCTACGAACTTACTCCGTCCATCCCACTAATAGATGACCTGGTTCAAGATTGCACAATTCTTAAAGCAATAAGGAGAGAGGAGTATTTTTAAGTATTTTTTTTTTCCAATTATATCCTTATGGATAATAATTTGTAAAATTTAGAAATCATATATCTCTCAAACTATACCACGGATATTCGTAAACTTTATACCATTGAAAAACATTTTAAAACACCTACGCAACGAATATAAACATTTCTATCAAATTATACATATTTCTTATACTAACAATATTAATTAAAAGGGTAGTTTTAGAAATATATCCTTGTTTAATGATATAGGTCACTTATTAGTGGGATAAAATTTAAAAATGAATAGGTCATCTATTAGTGGGACAGAGGGAGTATAATGCTTTAGATTCTAGATTTGCATTTAATTATTCTATAGGCTGTCACTTGTAATACATATGACCAAGATAATTATATCAAAATGTAATATTTCAAAAACTGACATATGTATGCTGGACCTTAAACACTAGTGCACAAATGAGCATAAGGAAGTATTATATCATTTCAGAGCAAGCTCACTACTGAAGCAAGAAACACCATCTGTGTGTGAGAGAGCAACAGAGAGAGATGTCCTCTGCAACTCCAACTAACATAATACTGTGAAGGTGTGATGACACCTAGGGGGTCTTCAAAACTGAGCCAAGTGTATAATAGGTGTGACACACCTCACCTACATAATCTTAACACCTAGACAATAACCTAAATATGAGAAGCTCCATGATAGATTACTTTAAAGACAGCATCTTCAAAGTTAGGATGATGCTCGAAGAGGAAAAAGCAACAGCACCAAAACAGCAAATAGCGGTTAAAATATAACTTATGTGTGGGAATGTTTATCAGAAAGAATGTGATAGTGGAAGGTTCATCACGCAATAATCACCACTCAGCAGTTATACAAAAGAAAGCAATAGTAAGTATCTGATCAGATAACCCTATAAAACCTATAACAAATAGAAAAGCAGAATCAGAATCGATCAGATATAGAGGAGACATGATAATACGCAAAGCAACAAATTGTTACTCTAAGTACTCAGAAGGTTGCAACAAGTTTAATGTAATAACAAGAGTTGAGACATGACTAACTTCTTCTTGTCAATGTCAGGTATGTCACTTCTTTCAGCCTTCTCCACTATCACCTATATAGAAGCATTAAAACCATTATTAGTAAAATAAACCAAATTTACTAAACACAGAAATATTCAAGAGGGTAAGGTTCTCACTGGAATTCTATCAGGATATTTCTCCCTGATTCGAGAAGCTTCAGCCTGTCTCCTTTCTGCCACACAAAATAAAAAATCTTAATCCAAATGAACAATGATCATGATCTAAGACACCTTCACTCGGAAACATATTACACGCATATAAAAGGGGGGAAATACCACATAAGACTTCTTCCATCACCCTTGGTGCCTATAAGAGCTGCATAAATTATAATCTGAACTAGAAAGAACGTAAAGGAGTAACAAAAGTTCACTCAGGCAAGATACATTAAAAACTTCCGTACTTAGTCACCAGTGCATCCCTTCCCTTCAGTAGTTAAGTACTGGCAAGTTAAAATACCAGATTTAACAGAAACGACAAAATCGTGCTTTTGAGAAGTAATGAACAACTACTTCTCCTTCCAAAAGACAGAAATACATGACTTCCACTTCTGAAAAACAGAAATAATTGACTTCCCCTTCAGGAAAACAAGAAGACAAGGTTCATGCAGGCAGGGTTCAGAGTCGATCTCCCCCTTTATGGCATCCATCCTTGGTCCTTTCTCTATCATGTGAATGAATTGCAAACAAACCCTCTAAACCAAAATCGTAATTCGTAAACATCATAAGATGACCTTAGTCAATTTCCATGCGCCTAAGGCAAATAATAAAATAAAATAAAAAAACCCGCTAAGAACTTACTTCATTGAAAACACATGTTTAAAGCTTAAACTTCTTTCAATCAACTTGTGCTACTACAAAAAAATCCATAAAAGGAAATACACTAAATGATCATAATTTCAGTCAGCATGCTTTAATTCAGCTCTTATCTTACAATTAATCTGAACCACAACATCTTATAACTCTTTCATTTCACTCCACCCAAAACACAACATAAAAACCTTGCAGCGATTAAGTTCAACACAATTCAAGAGCACCATAAGGCATATGAATCAAAGAAACACAATTGGAAAAACAAAACTTAGAAATTTTTACACCTTCAAATAATAACAAACAAAATCCAATCATCATATCTAAGAAAAATAGATAAAATCCTCTCAAATTAAACATAACAATAACCCTTCACGATCGGAGTCAAATTTATGATTAGTACTTCAAAATAGAAAAAACTAAAATTAACAAACGTTAAAATAAGAAAAGATAAAAGATAAGATAACACACCAAGGGGATGTTCCAACTTGAATGAACTCTTAGCAGCCATTAAGAAACTTGTTACTATTAACTACTCTCTGCAATGCAACAACAGAAAACAATCAGCTCAAATCAAATTAAACAATTAATCAGTAAAAGTTAATCATAAACTACCAAATCAATTACCCTACCAAGAACTAAACCAAAAAAAATCGTAAAAGTAAAGGTTTAAGAACGATCTAAATTGAGGGTAAAAACTGAAATCTAACCTGGAAGGAAGAGCAAATAAAGGATTTTCCGGTTGCTGATTTCTTGATTCTAAACGCAAACACGATACCCTAAAAACAAATAATGGAAGCCTGCGAAACAAGTAAAAGTCTTTTTCTGTGTCTTTTTTGTCAGGGCGAGGAGTAGGGAAAAAAGATCGTAGTGGGACCAATTTTGTATACGTTTCATTGTATCATATGCTGAATGATGTGCTGATATCTGATAAACGGTGGGATGTAATTAAGATTTTTATTTTCTTTATTATTTAAGCTTCTAAGGAATATGGAATATATATGACTTTATACGCGGTGGCTTATCCAGTTAAACTATGAAATTACTCTTGATCGTTGGATGCAAGCCTCTGGTGTTCATCGAATGGAATTTTTTGGTGTTTACCTCCGAGATGACCGTAACAAACCCCGTCTAAAAATTAACCTTATTACCCCGTCTAAAAATTAACCTTATTGGGGCTGTAGGGGAGAAAGTTTTAAGACTCATTGAATGATTAAGTAAGGTCATTAAGAAATAAATCCAAAACCTTTTTATCCTATTAATTTTAATGATGATTAAAATATCTTTTATTAATTAGTGTTATTAAATTTAATTAGCTAAATTAATTAATATTAGTAATTGGATTAGATTAAAAAGAAAAAAATTAGAAAAATTATTTAACTTTTAAACTTAATAAATAGGTATACGTCTCTCTCACTTTTTCGTTTTTAGAATCACTTACGGCTAGGAATTTGCTCACTTCCTATCCGTAAACTATTTCTAAGGCTAAGAATTTATGAATTCCTAGTCGTAAGTTGTTTGTATGGATGGGAATTTATGATTTTCTAGCCATAAACTATTTTACAATTTTATATTCATTTACGGCTAGGAGACCATGATTCCCTAGCCGTAAACTAGAACTTACAGCTAAGAGTTCATGATTTCATAGTCGTAAACTAATTATAAATTTCAGATTTTACTTAGGCTAGCATTCAAGGTAGGAGCTAGCCGTAAACAAACCTACAGTTAGAAAATACTGTTATCGGTTGGGAATCTGGTTTTCACAACTCATTCTACGGCTACGAAAATAATTATACGGCTAGGAATTTTGTTTTTCAGATTAACATACAGCTAGGAATTCTTCATTTATCAGCAGTAATAAATTGATAACATCTATTTTACTGATAGACACATTTTTGTTTCTAAATTATGCATAATTCTCTATTCTACTAGTGCTTGATTTTGTACTTATTATGGGTTTTTATGTCTTTGTAGGTATTTTTGAGAAATAAATATTTGTGGAAAAATCGGCTCAAAAGGTTGTTAAAGGCACCCAGAAAAATTACTAAAGGCACACACCAAATTACTAAAATCACCCTCCCTTTTGAATTCAAATCCGGATTTGGCGAGAACACATTTTTCACGCTGAAATATTCTGAGTTGTTTCGGATCCTATTTTCATGGGATTTAAAAGGTTGTTCGAGTTAGATATTTGAAGAATTAATCAACCTAGGTCTACACACGTCATTTACAAGAGTTTTACGCCGGAAAAATGGGTGAAAATCAAGTTGGGATCCGGAAAAAGAAACCCTCTCGGATTCAGATTAACAATGATTTGGAGTTTGATTTGGACTCTTCTTTGAGTCCTTATCGATTAAGAAAGGTTTCTAGGGTTAGATAATCCTATAAATAGCAAAGAATATCAAGAAAGAAATCATCTGGAGACAACCGAAAAATTTCAGGAAGAAAGAGAAAATTTTGCTGGTGAAGAAGAAGACGAAAAACATAAGGTAGGAGAAAACCTTCGTTGATTCCGTTGCTTATTCTCAAATTTCTACAGCGTCCAAGGTAAGGTCTGTTCTTTATTGATGTCGTCTTATTTTCTCTTCAGCCACACAAAGAACACAGTCTGTAACGCTTATATTCGTATCAAATCTTCTGTGTTCTTTTTATTTCTTCATTGTAAACACTTTTTGAGCTATGAACAATTATTTTGAGAGTGTTTCCAACATGATGAGCTAACTACCATCATTGGGCGATGGAGGAAGCCATTTTTCCAATAATAAAGTGGTAATTCTTATTTTATTATATTTATGCAATTCTTTTACTATTATTTGCTTTGAATTAAATTTGAAAAGAATGGTTTTTATCAATTAGTTGTGTTTTCTTTTTATGGGTCATGCTGAGTTTAGAGCTTTTGATGTCTCATACTTTCGATTTACAACTATTATTTTGAAAATCTAACTTCGGCAATATTTTGAATAAATTGAATATATGAGTTGCAAGATTTTTATCACTTGAAAAATTGGATAATGGTGGAATCCTTAGTCTCAGTCCTTCCCATAATTTGAAACCAATTTTACTTTAATCTTCTTTATTTTTAGTTTTAAAAATTAGGTTTGAAAATCAAATCTTTACAAGTCTGAGTATCGAATTTTTTACCACTATTTAAAAACTACATCATTTACGGCTAGGAGTTCTTACTTTCCCAACCGTAAACCTATTTTACGGCTTGGAATTTCTATTTTTCCAGCCATAATGCTGATTTACGGTTAGAAAAATAAGAACTCCCAACCGTAAATAGTTTCAGAAACTGTTTTTTTTACCCTAAGTTAATCGAATCGAACCTTTTAAAGAATCAAAAACATAAATAATTATGAAAATCGACGGTTAATCGTCGTTGAAGAAAAAAAAAAAGAGGAAAAGGGACGATGTGATGGAGAAGAAGAAGAGATGAAGAAGAATAATGTATTTAGATTTTTTTTTATGATCATCATCTTCTTCGTGGTTTATGAAAAAGAAGATAAGATGAAGAAGAATAAGTTAGATTTAGGTTTATTTATGGAGTAGAGATATTTTTGACTTTTCATACAGAATAGGTTCCCCTATCCACATTTAGGATAGTGAAATTCCTTTTTGTCACCTAGTTTGCCCCAAAACTCTCTCTCCTGCAACCCAAATAACAGGATTCCAAAAATTTAACAAAGGCCACTCGAAGAGAAAGTCAATAAGCCATTGTCTAGTAAAGTGGATATGGTCTGCAGTTTGTTGTACCCTTTTATTTCCTCATCGATCCAGAAGTACAATCTGTGGTTGTCGCAGGTAAGACAATCGGAACCAGTAGCTACCCCCTGGTGGTGTATGCGTAAGAAAAATGTAAAGGCCAAGTCCTATGTACACATGAAAAAATTAGCTCATTTAATACGTCAGGTGCCAGTACAAACTAGCCGCGCCCCTATGGAAAATTTAGTAAGCGACTGAAATTCTATCGAGCGACTTAGTATTTGCCGTCAGCGACTAAGTCTTTGTCGCTAGCAACTAAGACTCCACCTCTCGGTAGACACTAGGTTGCTAACATCTACTGTCAAGCAACAACCAAATACACCCAATTTTCCACCACCTATACATACACCCAACAATTTTATTCAACTCACATCACTCTTTACACAAATTTCATAGTCTCTTCCATTTTCTATTAATTTCACAATCTATGGATTCTTCTGATGAAGAGGTTAAAATTGTTGTGGATCAGTTTAAATCAAAAACCAAACTTATGTTCGGGTGTTGCAAAAACCGGATGATGAGTTAAATAAAGATAAAAAATTAACCAACACTATGATACTAGCACATTCATCTGGGCAGATACCAAGAACTCCCGAGACAAAAGAAATATTCACAAGATGATATGTGTTTTAAGGGCGGGATGAGTACCACTAGAAGCTGATGCACGATTATTTCAATGTCAATTGCGTGTTTTCTGATCAAGATTTCCAACGTTGACTCTGCATGTCCTGACACTTGTTGATAAAGATTATTGAAGAGCTTTGTCAGGTACAACCTGAATTTAATTACCAGTTTGATGCATTGAATATTAGAGGTCATACTCTATAATAAAAGGTTACCTCGACCTAACGATTCTAGGTTACGGTCGTCCAGCGGATTTTAACGATGAGTATCTTCGTATAGGCAAAACAACTTCATACAAGTATCTTTCATTGTTTGTGAAATTATGATTAATCATTTTGGTCCAACGCATTTACGAAAACCAACCCATGCAGATGTTATAGAAATATTAAAGAAAAACCAAGATAAAGGTTTTCCAGGAATGCTAGGTAGTCTTGAATGCATGCATTGGGTGTGGGAGGGATGTCCAGTTTATTGGGTCGGTCAATATAAGGGTTACTACCCAAAACCAACATTTATTTTGGAAGCTGCCTCTACTTATGATTGTGGATATGGCTTGCTTTTTTGGTCTGTCTGGTTCACAAAATGACATAAATATTCTGTACAAATCGCCTTTGTTTGCAGATCTCAAGTATTGAATAAGCCCCAATATAAGTTTCAATATCAATGGGAATCAAAACACTCACGAGTATTATCTTGTACACGAAATCCATCCTAAATGGTCCTCCTTAGTTTAAGCATATCGGCAGGCGAATTGGGTCGCAAAATGAACTATTTTAACAACCACCAAATGGCATTGGGAAAGGATGTGGAACGAGCTTTTGGAGTTCTGAAGCGGAAGTTCGTGAACATTTATGGACCGTACCGTTGTTTAAGTGCTCATGAAATACATAAGACTATGCTGACGTGCATAATTATGCATAACATGGTAATTCAAGAAACCCAACGTAATAGGAATTGGACTAACCACCCTAATGAACATTTAATGCCTTAGATTCGACCAACAAAGGGGTATGTAACGCCCCACCTCATAATTCTAGGTCGGCCGCCCTAAAATAGAAGTGTGGCATACTCATGGAGCACTTTACACACTCAAACCTTCAAGCCAACAAATGGAGATCCGGCTATCGTGTGGTGCTCTTGAAAATAATAGTTTTTTTAAAAAAAAATCTTATTTAAAAATAACGAGAGTTATAAAAAGATCTTTAAAACAAAAGTCTATCTTCGACACGCAGGTCGGTTATATAAATTAAACGATAAGAATCTTACTTAAAATAAAGAAATCTAGACTTAAAAAAAAACTATAAAACATTTGGCTGTTTAAGCACCTTGAAGACAAAGATGATGTAGCTTTTCGGAACAAAAAGTCGTTCTACTAGTTAGGTTGCTCCGTGGCCACCATTCCCTGAAAAATAATAGTAAGTTGGCTCAGACCCCAACTTAAAGTAGGCTTTCTCACCCTTATAAAACTTACAAATAACCTATCAAACCCAAATTTTTGAAATGGCGATAAAATACGAAAATGGTTTATAGGAGTATCTCTTGGTAAAATAATAGATTCGACGACTAAAAATAGTTACAGAACCTCATACTATGCATAAGACACGGAGACACCAAAAAATAGAGGTTAACATGTAGTAATAAAACAGATTTTCCACCCACGGAATTAATCGACATCTCCTCTCTATAATTTCAATCTCTAACCGTACTATGACACGTATCAACTCTTGTGTAGTCCACTTAATTCTCAACCGTGCGTCAGAAAATAAGTGTTGTCGATCCCATTCAAGATAATAGATCCATATCTTCTAGGCGACCCCTCGGTCATCGCCCAACAACATCTGGGAGTCGATCCAACTACGAGTCTCAAACAGATGAAATACAAGCACAACACCCACTATTACTACCCAGTGATATCTTGTTGTCTAACTTTTACACTCAAAATTTCATCATCTATACCAGGTGAGTATGTACAAGAGTCTACTGAACTCTGTCACAGTATAACACAATTGTTCCTACTCAAATCCAAAAATCATCTCATTCCAACGGTTTATTACAGAGTTATACACATTACAACATGACTGCTTCCAGCATCAACACACAGGATTCAGTCACGATTCTCTTATGATTTTAGGTACCTAACAATCTCAGTTCATGAAATTTCTACAGTAGGTTACCTATATGTATACAAACATCATACTAAAATTTCAGCTCAATCCAACGGTTTATTACATAGTTATACATATTACAACATGACTGCTTCCAGCATCAACACACAGGATTCAGTCACGATTCTCTTATGATTTGAGGTACCTAACATGCTCATATCTTCATGAAATTTCTAAAATAGGTTACCTATATGTATTAAAACATCATACTAAAATTTCAGCTCAATCTAACGGTTTATTACAGAGTTATACACATCAAAACATGACTGCTTCCAGCATCAATACACAGGATTCAGTCACGATTCTCTTATGATTTGAGGTACCTAACATGCTCATATCTTCATGAAATTTCTACAGTAGGTTACCTATATGTATAAAAACATTATACTAAAATTTCATCTCAATCCAACGGTTTATTACAGAGTTATACACATTACAATATGACTGCTTCCAACATCAATACTCAGGATTCAGTCACGATTCTCTTATGATTTGAGGTACCTAAAATACTCAGATCTTCATGAAATTTCTACAATAGATTACCTACATATATAAAAACATCATACTAAAATTTCAGCTCAATCCGATATACGGATATTGAGAAATCATATAAACAGTTGAGTGTCCAGAGTCTAAATTCAGCATATTGCAATCTCAGTTTATTCAATCTTTGCAGTAGTAAATTGAACCTGATCCTCATGAAATTCTTACGGTAGCTTTACAACTCAGATTAACACAATATATTCAAATTTTATAACAATCTAACGGTTTAATAAAGAGATGCACACATTACAGGATGACTGTTTAGATTTGTTAAGTCAATTTGCAATGAGTATAAGAGATAGAAAACCTACCTGGTATGTGAAGCAAGGAAACAAAACCAACCCCTTTTCTTCTCTAATGGCTGAAACTCTTTTCTTATCTCTTTTGTGTGCGTTTTTTCTATTTTATGTTCTTCCAAAAATAAAACACCAACAAAAACCCTAACTATATGTATATACCCTAACTAGTCTTCCTAAAACTACTCAAACTTTTCTCCCCCACGTAGTGTTAAACTATCTCACAAATAACTAACCTAAGCCTAATACTAGAGAGCATGCAGTTCTAAGATAAGGGATTTTACAGGGTACCTACAAGGAACTATTTGCATATGACTAATCTTATTCAGAATCAAAATTTCTATGACAGGTTAAGATAAGACTACAAACCTTTGGGACGAGTTTGGAAGATCAGGATGGCACACTTGAAGTTATGTTTGATTTATTTTGTTTTAAGCACTTTTAAAGTTAATTTCAAGTAATTTATTTTTTTAAGTGTTTAATTTATGTACTAATTTCAAGTTATTCATTACAAATTTTTATTTTCTATAATATTTATTTGAATTGGAAACATACAATATGGGTGATGAGGAGTGCAACGACTATTTTTCTAACCGTTGGAAGTAAATACTAGAACAAGCGACAAAGACTTAGCCGCCAACGGTTCTCAATTCATCCATATATATACTTTCACTTTAATATCACTCTAATGTCCTGAAATATGGCTCAACCCAAGTTTACTCAGAAACAAGATTCCTCTCTTTTCAGAAACTACGTAGTGTGTTATCCACCAGGGGTGCAAAACGAGGACAAAATGGTTTTGTGAGTCTGAGTTATTGTACGAGCTTTCATGAAAAGTTTTACGCTGACACCGGTAACCCTTATAACCGTAATATAGTAATATAGTTTATACTATTTAAAAAAAAAAGAAACAAATAGCATAATTTATAGCTTTACTTTGAAATGTCAATCGAAGTCGATTAAGGGGTAAAACCGGTAATGAGATTAGAGTGAGATCTTTTAGGAAATGGTTGATGGAGGAAGATTTATGGAAAATAAATCTATTATTTTTTTTATTATTTATATTTTATTAATGTTATTTTTAATAGAAAAATAATTAATTTTTGGATTTATTATTTAGGGTAAATTTAGAAGAGTCTAGAAGTTTATTTTAAGAGTTTTAATAAGTTAGGAAAGTTGCCTAAAGATAGTAGATACCTTAGGAAACAAGTTTATAGTTTTTGATAAGTTTAGGGTTTGTTTAGTAGGAGTTATCTATATAAGGATCTCAAAAAACGAAAATTAAGGGAGTTTTTTATTAATTAAAATTATTTTATTTTCATTAAACTTGTTGAGTTTATTGATTTTTTGATTTTTATTCATAGTTGGGTTTACCCCGAAGTCTGAATACTAATCATATCTATAGTCGTTATTTGTAGTGAATTAACGAAGTCTAGATAACCCCGTAGATTTTAGGATATCTCTTGAAGATCAACTAATTTTTATCGATTTCTACCCATCTACCGGTTAGTTTTCAGTAATTCTATTCCGCTGCGATTATTATCACCTTTACACGCTTCCGATCTGCATCAGTTGGTATTAGAGAAAAGTTTAATTCTAGGGTTAATAAGATGTTACTAAGACGAGTATTCAGGGTTAATAAATTGTCACCAAGACGAGATCCGAGAAGATGTGAATATCTGATCAAATCAAAGAAGGAGATTCTGGAAGTGATAGAATGTCTCGATCTAAACAATGCTCGCTTATAGAAGAAAATAATAGTGCATATAACGACGTGAAGACTTGGTTTTCCGTCATGACAATGATGCACAAAATCAAGTTATTGTTGAAAGATATACAACTTCGGTCTTTGATAAATATCCCGATGATGAGGAGGATATGAAATTTTCTTCTCAAAAAGGCGAAAAACATCATGTTTTTGACAAATAAAAACAGTTCCAAGAAGTTTCACATGATTTAATGAAGTTTCATGGTGAGTCATCTAATCCTGATAAACTTATTGATTTAGAAATTCCTAATATTGATGAGTTGTCTTTGCCCGAGAGTAAGATAGTTGTTGATTATTGTGATACACAAATGGTCTCTCATATCTACCATAACAAGAGAGAATTTGTTGAATCAACTTATGAAGATCCGTTTTGGGCTTCCATCATACGTCATGCTTCTATATGGTGCATAAAAATTTTTATAACAACAATTCATGTGTATGAAGATTGTCATCAACGAGTTACACATGCAGAACATGGTACCGACAAGACTCGAGGACGAATCTTCTCCAAAACCGGTAGAATGATGGAGAGAGATTTTTGAAAAATAAATCTATTATTTTATTATTATTATTTATATTTTATTAATGTTATTTTTAATAGAAAAATAATTAATTTTTCGGATTTATTATTTAGGTAAATTTAGAAGAGTCTATGAGTTTATTTTAAGAGTTTTAATAAGTTAGGAAAGTTACCTAAAGGTAGTAGATACCATAGGAAATAAGTTTATAGGTTTTTGGTAAGCTTAGGGTTTGTTTAGTAGGAGTTATCTATATAAGGAGCTCCAAAAACGAAAATTAAGAGAGTTTTTTACTAATTAAAATTATTTTATTTTCATTAAACTTGTTGAGTTTATTGATTTTGATTTTTATTCATAGTTGGGTTTACCCCGAAGTATGAATACTAATCTCATATTTATAGTCGTTATTCATAGTGAATTAAGGAAGTCTAGATAACCCCGTAGATTTTAGGATATCTCTTTGAAGATCAACTAATTTCTATCGATTTCTACTCATTCTACCGATTAGTTTTCAATAATTCTATTCCGCTACGATTATTATCATCTTTACACGCTTCCGATCTGCATCAATGGCGAAGATGGAAAGAAAAAAAATTCAAATACGAAGCCTGTTTCCACATCCTTAAGAAGTTCCTCATAACTCGTTTGAATTGTTAATTTATTTGCACTGTTAATTTGTTTCCACTTTCTTTATGTAATGTGTATTTCAAGTAATGATAAAACTATAACTTCACTGAAACCATACAATTATATTTAAACTAACTAACTGTTACATCTTAATTATTAAACTATCAAACTAACTAACTATTACATTAACCAAGAAATTGAACATCATCACCATCTTCTTCATATGAAACATCATCTTCATCAATTGGGTTTTTAGGTTACAATTGTTGTTCTTCCACCTGCCTTCTTAACTTGTACATTCCATTTGCCATATAAATTTTTGATCGGTATTCATTGTTGTGGTGTTCGCATAAAGAATCTTAAGCTTGTCATAATAGTTAACAAATTTCTCTTGAGAAAGACAACTTTTATTCAACTCCTTATTTATGAACTTCCAGTTAACTGATTTCTGTTTCTCGGCTGTCCGTTGGTGATCCATAAGATCGGTCATGTTAAAACCTTCATACCCTCCTTCTTCTTAAGATAATTTTATGGCTAATTTTACTGCGGTTCTTTCTATTTTTTTCATTTTTTGTTATTAGCTGCATCGAGATCAAAATTAGGATTTCCTAAGTTATCAGAAGAAGAAAATGGTGAACTGGGATTTGAATTTGGTATAGAGGTAGAAGGAGAGTATGGTGATCTTTCGAAAACTTGTTGCATACTTGCTAAAAACAATGGATTATATTTGGGCAACACTTTTAAGATATGATAACAACTTTCATATTCAAATTGTTGGCTGTGTTTATGGTGTCAGTGCGACCGACACTTTCGATCCTATAATTTACTAAAGCAAATTTGGAAAACCTGAAAACCCTCCATATCAAGACTATATATATATATATATATATATATATATATTCATTGTTTCATCTTTAAATTTATTAAATATGTTATCTCACAAGGTGTTGCCTGTTTGAGATACATCATTGATATTATCTTCTGTGAAATGAACATAATTTATGCAAATGCTTTTATCTTCGGCTACAGTAAATCTTGAACCAGGAACTATGGGTTTAAATGTGTGACAGATTAAGGTGTAGAGAAGGTGTGAGTTGAATTGAGTTTGAAATTGGATATTTATAGGGGGTTTAGTTAAGACCGTTGGATGAGATAACCGTTTGGAGATGGATTCTATGCCACGAGACTTTATATCGCCAACGATATAGTCTATATCACGCGACATAGATTTCATCGAACGACAGGGTCTTTATCGCTCGATAGAGACTCTACCGCACTGGACAAATAGACCAACATGCCGGTTTTTCTAGCCAATTTTCTTATTTTCTCAGTTTTAGTGATTCAAAATGGAAAAATTAGCTCATTTACTATGTGTGTAGGACTTGGCCTAATATGTATATACAGGTCGTGAGTATTCTACAAACAGAATACCCTTATTTGCAGGGACGGAACTACACCATAACATGACTACCCTGGCTTAAGTCAAGCCTAAGATGCAAATTTAAGTTCATATAGGCGTAGGTATATAGATAGAAGCAACTGAATGATAATACAGTGGAAGATTTGGATGACGTTATCAAGGGGCATTTCGATAATTAGTAGCTGGTTGTAGAGACAGTAAATTTATCCCATTCTAAATCCAAGTCCATGTAAGATCGTTATCAAGCCGGATAAAAAGTTAGACAAATTCTTTTGTATACAGTAATATAGTATATAATTTTTTTCTTCAAGTCCCTCCCAATTTCAAATCCCAATTCCACCACTACTAATTTATCTTATAAAATTTCCATATCGGACTAAATTTGTCTTTTCCACGTCAACAAATCTCATATGTCATTTATTTTACAATTACATCATCTATGACCAAGATATGTTTGTGACTATACAATCCATTAAACATGACTACTAGTTTTCAATTTGAAGTTATAGGTTGATTGAATATCATAGTATATTACTAGTATGGACTCGGGACGGATACACGGATAGATTCCAAAAAAATAAATTAGGATGAGGATATATTATAAAATCAATGATATTTTCTATTAAAATATACTATATGTTATATGTTATGAATGTAATTTTTCAACAACAATGATAAATTATTAATTAAATAACTAATTTGTGAATGAATAAGTATATAAACTAATAAAATAGCATATATATGAAAAATCCGGGCATTATTAATATACATGTATATTGAAATAGTGTGTGATATATATATATGATCTTATCGATGTGTCTGACACTAAAACACACGAGTCCGACACAGATGTATGATCATTTTAAAAGTGTCCGTGCTACATAACTGAGCATCCTTTTTTTAGTTGGTGTCCAGAAAATATGTTTCGGGATTAATAATATGTATTTGTACTGATCTTAAATCTAAGCTTGTGAATATGGTTGTGCAAGAGTCATAATTGTAAAGATAACAACCACAGTGTTGAACCCCCATCCCACCCCCAATGTTAGTGAACGTTCATGTTTCACATTCCAATGTGTAACTGTAACTGAAGGGACAGATTACCCACATGTTGCAGAAAACAGTGGATCTATACTTACCAAAGAAACTTTACTCGATCAATAATTACCAAAGAAACAATAAATTTGAACTATTTGGGTTGTTTACGTTCCTCGGTGCAGCTGCTGCTATGGTTAGGAGATTCACTCGATCATCAAAGAACGACGATGAGGATGACTATTAAAGTTGATCGTAAAACATTTTGTTAATCCTGTTTAGTGATATATACAGACTTTTCAAACAGTTTTATAGCCAATGTGATGTTTCACGAGAAATTGTATATTGAGAAGTTTATTTTAGATGGTATAATAGAGAAGTTCATGTGGTTATGCATGGTCACATCAATATTAAAACACACCAGTGATAACTTTAAGTCATAACTTGTAAAAAAAATAATATTCTCTCTATTCAACTTTAGATAATGGTTTAGATTTTTTTTTCCTCGTTCAAAAGTACTTGAGGATTTTTATATTTTTTCATAAAATTATCAACAACACCCTGAATCTTATATTGGAATTGTAAGTTTCTTTTTATATAATTGTTGTAACGAGAGATCGAACGAGAACAATAATAGAGATCGAGACACAGAGATTTACGTGGTTCACTAACTGTTACGTTAGCTACATCCACAACAGAGAAAACAAAGTTTTATTATAGAGCAGAATACTGAGTTACACACAACGTGTGTATATATATATAGGGCAAAGAAATAAACCCTAATTCAACTAAATAACGGAAAACAATCCCAGTGATAATACATTACGTATACCGTTTAGGCGGGGGGCGCTGCCCCCTACCCCCAATCTCCTCCTTGACTTGAATCCTCCCAGCAACAGAAGCACCATGACAGTGCCAGAACCTTTCTCTGCCTCAGATGCCCGTAGACAAGGGCTCAGACTACTGACTTGTGATATTGAGCAAGTCCAAGCAATGTTGGAACTTGCTCTCAGGAACTGGCTTAGTGAACTTGTCAGCAGGGTTATCAGCTATCCCTACCTTCTTCACTTCAATTTTCTTCTCATTTCTCAGAAAGTGATACCTGACAGCAATGTGCTTCGTCTTCTCATGATGGAATTGATCCTTGGTTAAGAATATTGCACTCAAGCTGTCACAATATACTATAACTTGATCCTGATGTAGGCCTAGATCATTAACCAACCCCCTTAACCAAATTCCCTCCTTAGCAGCTTCTGTCAAGGCCATATACTCTGCCTCTGTAGTAGACAAAGTAACTGTAGGTTGTAGATTTTCCTTCCAGCTTACAACAGAATCTCCAAGAGTGAACACATAACCAGTCATAGATCTCCTACTGTCCATATTTTCAGCATAATCAGAATCTGAGAAACCAGCCACTAAACATCGGGTATCGTTCCCATAACAGAGACCGACATCTGAAGTACCTCTAAGATACCTGAAAATCCTCTTAACAGCTTGCCAATGTTTCTTCCCATGCCGAACCATAAACCGACTGACCACACTAACATCAAATGCTAAGTCTGGTCGAGTGCAGACAATAGCATACATCAGACTTCCAACTGCGCTAGCATATGGAACTCGAGATATGTACTCTTTCTCCTCATAAGTCTGAACCGTGTACATTCCCAACTTGCTGTTAGATGCCATTGGAGTATCTATAGGCTTGGCTGAAGACATTCCAAACCTGCTCAAAATCTTCTTGATGTACCTTTCTTGTGATAGGAAGAGCTTTCTCTTTTTCCTATCCCTATAGATTTCTACTCCCAGAATTTTCCGAGCAGCACCCAGATCTTTCATCTCAAACTCCGCACTGAGAGACCCCTTCAGCTTCTGAATATCTGACTTATTCTGAACAGCAATCAGCATATCATCAACATACAAAACTAGATAAATGCGTGAACCATTCTGCAAATCATTGTAGTACACACAACAATCATACGGACTCCTGTGATAGCCAAGATGCATTATAACTATCAAATCGCTTATACCTTTGCCTGGGGGACTGTTTTAGCCCATATAAGAACTTCTTTAGCTTGCAGACGTAATTCTCTTCACCTGGAACTTGGAATCCATCTGGCTGGCTCATGTATATTTCTTCTTCCAACTCTCCATTCAGGAAAGCTGTCTTCACATCTAGTTGCTCAAGTTCCAGATCCTAATGTGCAACTATGGCTAGTAGTACTCTGATGAAGTGTGCCTGACCACTGGTGAGAAAATCTCGTTGTAGTCCACTCCCTCTCTCTGATTGAAACCTCTTGCAACCACTCGTGCTTTATACTTGACACCCTCTGCAGCTGACATTCTTTCATTCTTTCTGAAAACCCACTTGCAAGTAATTACCTTTCTATCAGCAGGCAGTTTTACAAGCTCCCAAGTCCCATTTTTGATAAGGGACTCCATTTCTTCTACCATTGCGGCAAGCTACTGTGCTGACTCGTTTCCAGATACTGCAGCCTTGTAGGTGGACGGCTCGTGATCCTCCACCTCCTTGGCCACCTGCAATGCATAACCCACCAAATCGTTAAACCTGTACCTCGCTGGAGGTTTTATTCCAACCCTTCTAGGTCGGTCTGTAGCAATTCTCCAATGTTCAACTTCCT
Source organism: Papaver californicum (assembly GCA_023531435.1). NCBI lineage: Eukaryota > Viridiplantae > Streptophyta > Magnoliopsida > Ranunculales > Papaveraceae > Papaver > Papaver californicum. The sequence continues at coordinate 982,300 of JAJJMC010004708.1, read as the reverse complement.
CTGGTGGTGCATTCTCAGACTCATCTGCATCTTGCTCTTCGGTAACTGATGGTGGTAGTTGGTCGTCAACCAACTTAGGTGCCTGATTCTCCTCTGGACTAAATTGCACCTCCACCTCCTCAACAACAACCTCATTTTCTGTGACTGTTGAACCCTGTAATACATACAAAGTTCCATGCTTGACACCTTTCAGAATCACATCAGAACCTTTGCAAACATGCAAAACTCCACATTCACCTTTGAAACTGAAACCTTTGCTGTCTAGCAGACTCAAGGATATCACATTCTTTGTCAAAAGTGGCACATGCCTGACTTCCTTCAATGTGCAGAGCCTCCCATCATGTGTCCTAAACCTGATTGAGCCAATTCGAACCACCTTGCAGACAATACCCGTTTTCCATAGAGACACTGCCCCCATCTGCACGGTTGTACGTAGTAAATAACTCTCTTTTGTGACATATATGGTAGGGCGCCCCAGAGTCAAGGAACCACTCATCAGACTGATGTGTGTAATCATCTGTTAGCAGAACAAAATCTCCCTCTGAAGTGTTTCCACATTCAGCTAATGCTGCAGATCCATAGTTATGTTCTTGTTGCTTATTCTTCTTAGGACATTCCGACTTCCAATGACCTTTCTCCTTACAGTAGGCACAGACGTCTTTTGGTAATTTATAGACGAAATTTTTCTTGTCATTCTTACCGTCCTTGCTTCCTTTTTCCATCAACCCGGAAGCCTGATTTTATGTACCTGTGCCAGCAGCCTTATGCCGCATCTCCCTAGTATGAAGATATGACCTAACCTATTCCAGCGTTACAGTCTCTTTTCCGAAAATATAAGACTCTCTAAAATTCTCATACGACGGAGGAAGAGACACCATCAACATTAAGGCAACATCCTCATTTTTCACCACTTCATCAATATTACGCAATTCAAGCAGAATATTATTAACTTGATCTAGGTGATCTCTAAGAGGCATACCTTCAGACATGCGCAGACTAAAAAGACATTGCTTCAGCATCAACTTGTTGGTCAGCGATTTCTTCATGCAGAGGCTTTCCAACTTTAACCACAAAGCGGCGGCCTTTTCCTGAACTGCGACTTCAGTGATTACGTCGTCCGCGAGACATAGCATAATCGTTGAGTGAGCCTTCTCCTCCATAGTCGCATACTCAGCGGTGGATGTATCTTCGCCCTTCTTATCCGAAGCTAACGACAACCAAAGACCTTGTTGCTTCAACAAAGCCTGCATCTTGATTTGCCACAGACTAAAATTATTTCTCCCGGTAAACCTGTCGATCTTCATCATGGATCCGGACATCGTTCTCGGCGGAAAGCGAACCTCGCTCTGATACCAATTTGTTGTAACGAGAGATCGAACGAGAACAATAATAGAGATCGAGACACAGAGATTTACGTGGTTCACTAACTGTTACGTTAGCTACATCCACAACAGAGAAAACAGAGTTTTATTATAGAGCAGAATACTGAGTTACACACAACGTGTGTGTATATATATATATATATAGGGCAAAGAAATAAACCCTAATTCGACTAAATAACGGAAAACAATCCCAGTGATAATACATTACGTATACCGTTTAGGCGGGGGCCGTTGCCCCCTTAGCCCCCCGCCGGGGGCTCTGCCCCTCGGACTCCCCCGTAAAGTTCCGGCAAACGACTGATTCAAGGCATATCAACAAATAATAACCATTAATGTTTGAAGATTTTTTTTATGGACACAGATGGAAAAATTTTAGTCTCTTTCATTTTTTTTAATTTACGTTAAAACTCAAAACCCCCGTATAAAGTGGAACAGAGAAAGTATGTAAAATATTTCAATTATTGTAGTTCCAGTTGTTGGATCTTATAGGACAATCATTATGGGAGGTTGTCGGAGTGAAATGCGGCTATCATATTCCCATGGGAAAAAAAGTGACAAATAAGTTTTTCATTTTAGGCAGGGTGATAGACGGTACTGAATCACCATGGGATTTTCTTTGTGCGGGTCGGTGACAGAAATCACCTGTTTGTTTAGAAAGTCATTTTTTTATATAATCATTAAAGCAATTTGTGTAGAAAGTTAAAGGGTGAGCTGCCAACTTGAAGTTATAGAGTCCTCCTAAATAACTAGTCAAAAAAATAACTTAAATGGTGAAAAATCAAGTTCATCAACCGTCAAATATTCTGCTACAACTTCTACGAGAAGATGTCCAATTAAAGAAGTTATGAAAATAGCTTATCAAAGAATGCAAATGTTTGGTAGAAAGCAACATAAGATAATTGCCAAGTCTATCTTAGCACAATGGAGCCACCAACAATTATCCACTTCTCGACAACATATTTAAACTTAAAAAAAAATCTTGCAATACTAACATTTATTCTTGTTGCAGAATTAAGAGTTACAAGGTAAAGACGGTACGTATACCATGACCATGGAGAAAGATGTAGCAACTAATTATGGAAAGAAGTGATGCCCAAATAGGCACTTCCAATTTGGATATTGCAATAGCAAATCCTAATATATACTGAAAGATATGAGTTTGTACGTAGTCTCAATCTACATACAACATATGAAAATCTTCCTAACATTCATGGCAATTAATTACATTCTTATCTAGGTCGTAAATCTTATTCATGTCAAAACAATTCTAAGTATACGTCGGAGTATTAAAGCAGTAAAACATATGTCGGGGGAGATTTGTTGACAAGGAACACATATTGCGGCGAAGCCCCTCGAAACCTAGTCTAGTTGAAAAAATCAATGAGATAAAATTTTTTCATACGTGTATATATTTCACACAATCTATAAAAACATAGCAACCAACAATCCATCATTTTCTTTAGAAATTTCCGTGCACATCCACTTTTATAAATTTACATGTTAGTTTATTCTTCCTTGCCCCAATAAGAATGAACTCAACTTCTCGATTTGTTGAAAAGATCGGATCCACATGCTTCTTAGTACGCTAGGGAGACTTCAACCTTGGTTCTTAATTATAGTGCACCAAGGAGATTGCGATCCCTCTTTCTTTTTGATGTATTGAGGACTTCTATGCGTCAAGGAGTCTTCCCCTCTTCCCCTCTTTGCTAGTTTTCTTCTTTCAAATAAGTTTTTTTTTCTGGATTCCTTAATAGTCTTCTTCAATCTTTTGATAGGGACTTCACCATCTTCATCACGTGACATGAATGGGGATCTCCATTACATATATTTATTTTTTTTGGTTTATACATTATGTTTCCTAATCTTTGACATAAACTTACTCAGTCTTGTATACCAACACCTCTATGGGAAGTAGGGTTTCCTCCGTCAAGATGCAAAGATCTTGTAATCGTGTTTCCTCAAATAAAAGCCATATGTTGGCTTCCAACCTAAGAATTTATTTACAGAGTGAGTCGTGGAAAATATTTGATTATCTGATTCTCATATCAAGGTTCTACCTCACACAAGGTTTATGAATCTTACATGATTTCGGCGCCCTTGGATTGGCGCAACATTGTGTAATCTATCCAAGAAAACTTTATTGATACACCTTTCAAGAAACCAACATTTCTTATTATGTACCGGTCCAACTACGATGGGCACGGGATACATATATAAGATTTTGTTAGCAAGGAAAACTGTTTGGTAGAAAAATCTCGAGACCTACTCCAGTTTTGAATACTAGCTCTTAGAATTAAGTTGTTATAAAAATTGACTACCACAACTTTTGTATAGTTGAGACCAAGTAAGCTACCCCTATTTACTCAGTTCCTTCACTATCCTTGCGCCTACAATCAATCTAGTCAATGCACGTGAATCCCAAAATAGAATACACTATCTAGAGTTGCTTCACCCGATGTAAATACTTATACACCTAACTCGTTTGGATCGTAACCTGAAATAGCAAAGGAATAAATTTGTTCCAGTAACCAACTCACTTATCTATCACCCAAATCAAACGTTTGATCAGTAATAAAGCAGAGTAAAGGATCTTCTGTTTATATCAATAAACTCCTTTGGTCAAAATATCAAACCAAGACAATGATTATCGAAATAATCAATCTTGATGAACAAGATCTATCCAAACAAATGAATGCCGCTAAAAAATTTGTTCGATCTTTTACAAGTCTTATAGCTATAGAAAAAAATAACTTGTTAATCCCAGATAATCAAGCTTGCAGAAAGTCACACAAAAATCATGACCAAAAAGAAAAATCTTCAGTTTGAATCTTCAAAAGTAACTGATGCAAACAACTTGATTCTACTATTGATGAAACACTTAAAACGGAGTATTGATCAATAATTTTATCCCACAGATCCAGAATCACTTAGATCTGTGATAGTTAAATCTTCAAACAAACTTGAGTGGCCTTATATCAGAAGAGAATGACCATGGAATATACAAGTTTGATCTATCGAAGATAACATACCATTAATTCACAACAACTGATCAACCAAAACTAAATAACAATCTATTCTTCCACCAACAGTAAAACTAAAGGCTTATTGATCCCAAAGAAGACTTTCAACGAAAGGTAATGCAAGATGTTTCACCTAATTATATCACTCATATATCTTTCAAGTAAGCTTTCCCACATGAAAAAGATGTATTCTGGGATGAGTTTGTAAGAATACAAGACTCCCGTTTTATAGTGTTATGACCAATATTGTTTAGAAACAAGATCTACCAACTTAAAAGTTCTTAAGATATGTGATAAGTGCATATTTTACATGTTTTGAGTATCAATTTCATGCTTTTATTTTCTAGATTTCTTGTGAATTATTGTATATTACGTTCGTTTTGTATTTTATGTCTTTATTAGGTGAATAATCCAAAAGGAGCTACAAAGTGTTAGATTGTACATGAAAAGAAGTGCTACAAGTGAAGAAGGGACAAAGACCAGGTAGAAGTCGTCCAAATTTATGATTTCTCATCTCCATATGGAAGAGAACGAAGAAACAAAGCCAACAGCGAAAGAATGAGATCATTCCGACTTCATACAGAGAAGTTATAAGAAAAACAAGTTCAGGATTTTCTCGATGGGTCATCCCATCGAGAAAAGAATAATTCTCAATGGGTCAAGCCATCGAGAAAAGAAGAAATCTTGATGGGTCGATCCATCGAGAAACTGATCGTGAAAAACCTATTTTTGGCATATTTTGGAGTTTTGGAAACCTATTTCAACCGGGATTCGAGTAAGGGGACTTCTAAAACTTGGAAACCTATATAAGAGACACATATATCTCTACATTCACATCTCTATACAACCATATCTCTCATATTACATCTTCCACATCAAAACATAGGTTTACCCCTTTAGGGGGAAACCACCATTCTTCTTCATCTCAATCTTCTTTGTAATATGAGTAGATAAACCTTTTGTTGATTAAGGATGAATTCAATTTTCTAAGCGTGAAGCTTTATTAGTCTTGCAAGTTTATTTGGAGTTTTAATCATTATCGTTTGTTTTCATTATATCTAAGGTTTATGATTGATTTCTAGATTGTTCAAGTGTACAATTTGATTATTCTATTGATCATTTTAATACTGGTAGAGAGTTGAACGATCCGTAATTGTCGATCATCCCCTACACAAGTAGAGAACATGAGACCTTGCAGAGGGATTTTATGGAGTAATCGTGTGTGAAGACAACACTAGTAAGCAGGACCTTGCGCTAAGAGTTCTGATGCTAGGATCAACCTAAATTCATAAATCCTAAAGCATTCGATTGGGTTACACCTTGAGTGCGCTATTACTTGGTGGCTCAGTTGGATAGAATCTGGTGTTCGAGCGCTTTATCACTCAATGATACAAAATAGCACTGGGCTAGCTACTATTCTACGGTTGGTTGATGAATGATTCTAACGAAAGATAGATAAGTATACTACTCGAGTCAACGTTTGGTAACGGCGAAGGACTCCCTAATCATTCTTTCTTATTATCTTTTTATTATATTCTTAGTAATTAAACAACTAATCCCTCTTTATCTTTATCTTTTACTTTATTTTAGTTTTGCTAATCCAAATAACAGATCAATTACACAGCTCTCCGTGGGAACAATCTTACTATCGCCATGTTACAAGTTAATTAGTGAGAAATATATTGAGTAATTTGTTGCACTTATGACACGCATCGAATTTTGGCACCACTGCCAGATATCAATGGTTAATTGATTTTTTATTTGTTTTAGTTCATTTAGTAGTTTAGATATTTTCACGTTTTTCTTTAGTGTTTTCATATTTTTAGGTTTTCGTGGTGTTAACAACTCGTTGAAGGTGTACAACTCTCGTCAAAAGCGGGAGATTAGTTCTAAAGACAGGTTGTAAGTATCACCTTTGTTTTTATTTATTTTTTAGATCTTAGTAGATTCTTCGTTTTTCTTGTGAGTCGTCATGTTTCCTTACGGAAATAACATATACGGTGCACAAGATCAATCATATGATATTGGTAATCAATACAATTTTCAATCTCAATATTATGAAAACTACCAACCATACTAGGGATATAACCAAAACCAATCTTTTGGCTATGGTCAGTATCTTACGGAACCTCACGGATATTATTATACATGTCAACAACCTTGTGACGGGTATGTAAGGGAACAATCACGAGGATAGAAGGATAGTTATACTTCTGATCAATTATTTTCTAGTAATGTGATGTCAGAGAGTTTGGAACTCAAAACTCATGATACCACATCAAGACCTACTCCTATTCATCATGCCTTTCCAAAAGAATAAATATGGTCTACAAATTCTATTGTGGGTAATGACGAAAAATGTATTAACATCATGAAACTCTTTAAACAACACGAGCAATTGGAAGAAAATGGAGCATCAGAGGAAACTCTTCAGGAAATTATTAGGATCATAGAGATGGAATTCCAACGTCGTTGGGATAATGAAGATTTAGAGGTTGACAAAAATTCTGATGACGGTTACGAAGATGAGCAACCTTTGGAAAGTTCTTGCAACAATGATGAAGTTATTCCAACTCATATTTCGAAGGTAATCAGAAGTATGTATTTCATGTTTTTGTTTTTGAATTTAGGACATAAGTTTAATATATGTTTTGTCTTCTTGGTATGTTAGGTCAGGGTTTAGTTTATTGTGTTGCTCATGATTTCCATTAAAGGCCGAGTAGAATCAATGAGGAGAGTCATGATATAGGATAACTCTCTCTTATCTGTTTGGTGTACTTATGTTGCAGGTATTGGGTTGTTCATGATTTTTTTGGCTTTGAGTGTTTGGTTCAAAGCATTTTATTTGTGTGTTCTTTGATTCATATTCTTATCATCTGTGAATCAAACTATAGAAGACACCTTTTTGCTGGTGTCATTACCTATTACTCCCCTTCCACCCTATTTCTATCACATATCTGTTTTGATCTGATGATGAAAGTTTAACATGAACTATACTTAGAAGATGCAAACGCTCTCAAGAAGCAAATATGCATGGAGGCACAACTGGATAAGAGGTATTGGAAAAAAAATACATGATAAAGTCTCAAATTTCGTCTTTTATACGAACCAATTTTGAGCTAAGTGTAATGAGTTTTGTATCGGATGGCAACCAAAGTCCATTTGTGAAGGTGAAATATAACCTCAATAATTTATCAGCGCCAACATTTCATCTGTTGCGGCGAAAAAATTATCATCACAATTCAAGTTTTATCAAAGGACACATATGCATACATATCTTTGACCCATTCAGTTGAAGAATATATTTAGTGGTGTTTAAAAAATTTATGTATCTTATTTTGAGAAATTTATGAATTTTATAAATGGATTTTAAATAGTAGATTTTTTGGGTTCATGACTCTTATGAATGTATATAACTTATTTTGGGGTTTACGAAGAGCTTACGTATGAGAATGGTTTCTTTTTCTAATTTGCAGTTTAAGGAAAACACCAATGGCGCTCAGTTCTTTATAACCGCGCAACACCATGGTTGGATAGTAAGCACATTGTGTTTGTTAGAGTTGTGAAAGGAATAAACACCATGGTTGGATAGTAAGCACATTGTATTTGGTAGATTTGCGAAGGGAATTGACATAGTACATGTATTTTTACTTTTTCCCTAGCACTCTTTTCATATGCTTGCAATTTGTTTTTTGGTTCTCTTACTGCACACACAAGGAACCATACTACTACGGTTACAAATGTAATGGGTAGTTACATTGGAGTGAATGTGTAACCTGTGTTGGCCTATAACAGAGTTATAAACTTTCGATTGTTATTCAATGTTTTGACAAAAAAGAATTTTTCCAAAAGGTAGTATTTATCATATATTGTGTTCCCACGTACGCTGGATATTCATCAAACAAGTACTATTAGGGGATTACTGTTGACTCTTCCTTAAGCTTCCATCTGCTACGACACCTAGCTTGCTAGCTCTTGGACTTTTCCATATGCAACTATTAATCATTTCCAACTATCTCTTGAACTTCATTATTTAGTGTGAATCTATTGTACGTGAAGAGGTATAAAAATAGGTATGAAGTTCCACAACTATAATTCTTGAACAACAATCCGATGAATGCATTTTAGCTTAAATTCATGCCCATGCCACCCAAACTTAAGATAATTAAGCATGGATGAATACAAGTCATCAAACACATATCCCCATGCCGTTACGACATGAGTTAAGCCCTAGTTTCTCTTCTAAATTGCTTCGTTTTAATTGTTCCAAATAGTTTAGGCTATTGATATTTAATAAGCGAAGGAAATTATAATTTTACAGAATGACATAAGTCGTAATAGGATTTTAAAACGTTAAATGTTCCAAGGCATGAGATTGGGTTCAATAAGTTCTTGAGTATTTTGAGACTAATTGTTTAAGTGGTGATTAATTAATTTTTATATCAAAAGTAGTGGAATCCGAAACCCTATATTTTTCTCATTTTTGTTAATAAACCATTTTGTTTAGTTGTCTTTCTATTTCATTCCTAAAATCCATCAACAAATTTTTTATAGCACATAATTAGGTTATTAACTAGATATATTATAATCAATCTATGTGAATAAACCCGTACTTGCTGCTTCTACTTTGTAGTTGTCGTGTGATTGCGGCTATATGTTTTACGCCTATCAATTTTTGGCGCCGCTGCCGGGGATTGAAAAATAATATTTTTAGTTAATTAGGCTAATTAGTTTAGAATTATTTTTTTTTATTTTTTTATTTCTCTTGTAGATTTTACATTTGGGTATTTTTCTTAGCTTTGATGTGCAGGTAAAATTCTTTATTTATTGTGGAAATTGCCTACCAAAAAAGGCAAGTAATATAATCAATTCTTATTTTAGATTTTTTTTATAAACAATTTAGTTTAGGAAATTTTATTTTATTTTTAGATTTTATTTATTTTGTGTTTAGTTGTTCGTTTATTTATTTTTGTATATTAGAAAAATAAATAAAAAACACGTGCACACACCAGTTGCATCGTTAGACTAACGAATTTAGGAAAACCCGTGGAAAAGTAAGTTGAACCCGTGCATTGGGACTGATAGGAGTTATCAATTGCAATTCCACAAGCCTTAGCCTCGTACCTTTGACCAGCCTTTGACTGTAGGTATATTTTTCTAAGGTAACCTGAGCTTACCTATTTTAGTCAAACCTGCATTTGCACGTGCACAAATAAAAATAAAAAATAAAAAATATCGAACTGGTATTATGAGGACCAATACAATGATTATCGACCTGAATTTCAAAATTAACATTACCCGTACTATGACCATAGTGTGGATAGTACTTGGGACCACTACCAACCTTCTGAAGGTTATGGTTCATACCATAGTGATCCCAACTTCTATTCGCACTCTCACCAGTCGTATGAACAGATAAATGAGCAATATTATACTGAAAAAAATGTTAGTTCTTCATCTATATATGATGCCCTCCAGCGTTTCATGGAAACTTTGCAAATTCCTAAATTTTCGTTTGAGTCTTTGAATAATAAACTCGATCAATTAGCTGAAACTGAACGAAAGCGTGCATTAGAAAGGACAGAAAGATTTACAGCTATAAGTACTGCTCTCAGTGAACTCCATACTCGTTTAGATAGAATTGAAGAAGAAGAACGGTCAGCTGCTAATATTGCTCAAAATGAACTTAATTGCCAAAATAATGTTTCCAATTTTACCCTTGATAATAATGATATATATTTACATATTATAGAGGATAAGAATTGAATACACTACTTGTTTAGATAAGGTTCAATCATCTTCATATTATTATGATGATGAGGATAGTGTTGACGAAGAATTTGAAATCTGTAGTCATAGTGGCGAGGAAATTTTTTACAACAACCGAGCTTTATGATAATATTGATGTTTCTAGTTCAAATCCTAATAATGTTGATAATTATTTACCTATTCAAGAGGAAGAAGATTTAACTAGAGATACCATTGTTATAGACGGTGAAATATTTTCTTGTTATTATGAAGACGATGATGGTTTAAAGAAATGAGTTTATCCCGAGACTACTGTTTTAGAGTCCAACGATTCAAAGACAATAGTCTCAAACGAAGATGATAGACTCATAGAAAATTTAATTGTGAGTAAAGGTACCCCACCTGATGATAACCTAGATAAAATAATTGACTATTTTCCTAAATATGATAATTTAGAAATTAAGGAAATTGTGACTAATTTGTCCAAGGACATTGACCACTCTAGGTTCGGGGGCGAATATTATTCTCTCCGCGATAACCCTTTGACTATTATAAAGGTCCCTCACGTGAGACTTGATGTATGTGCCTCCATCATTTTAAGAGATTATCTTCAAGAACTGTTTCCTGAACCTGATTATGTCCAGAAAGAAATTCAGTTGTTAGAAACCCATCATCCTGTTGATGTGGTTTACCCGGTCTATGATACCATAATTGATTTTGTTGTCCCACCAAAATCTTATCTACAAAATGTGGGAATGTTTCAACTTTCAATGTGTCAATTTTCAATTTTTGGAACTATACCCGAATATTTTAGAAAATTAGAATCGACACATTTTGACCATCAATTTCGTAACTTCATTGTGGTCAACTATGTGAGTCAAATACAATTGACTTTATGGATCCACAGTTATTACGATTATTGTTATATGATTCGTAAATTGTGACGAATCCTTTCTTGGTCTGGTTGAAGACTTTAAACTTAGCGTCCTATAGGAGGCACCCCATATGATTTTGGTACTTTCCTCCCATATGATTTTGGTACAAGGTGCTGGTAATATCTTTCCATATCTCTTTTACTTTGTTCATTTCTCTACTTTAATTCATCTGTCTTTAGAACATCGAGGTCTATATTCAATTTAAGTTTGGGGGTAAGGGAGGAAAATTTAAAATTTTAGTTGTACCAAAATTTTCAACTTTTAGAGTCACATAGTAGCCTTTTAGCTAAGTTTACATACTGATTCTCCCCAAAAAGATGGAAATTAGAATTGTTAGAGTGAGGCACAAAACCTTCAACTGCCCTCTTAGAGTATTTCATCTACACAAACTCCGAGTAGAATGATGAGTTGCTCAACCTCGCACCACTTTCAACACTTTTTTATCTCTGAGTGCTAATTCTTATCACCATGAGGGTAACATTAGGACTATCCTCATCTTTTAGTCTCAGTCACAAAATTTTAACTCTCTTTCAATAGAAACTCAACATCATCAACAAGCGAGGCAACATCAATTCATGAAGAAGTCGAAGACGTCCAAGTTTAACAAGCAACAAAGGGAAAGAACAATACATATTCTAAGTGACAAAGAAGAAATATGTAAATTTTTGAAGATTTGTGTATTAACAGTTGTGAAGATTTAAAAGTAAAAGTTCTTCTACATTGGAAAGTAAAGTATTTTTTTTTTTTGCTTTGTATCATTCATTTTTTTGTTTCTTAGTTTGTATCAATCTTATTTATTATTATTATTATTAAAAAAAAATCAACCAGAAAAAAATAAAAATAAATTGTGATGAAGCCATGGAGAAGAAGAAATTTAAAAGGAAGTTCAAAACAACAAGCGATCGAAGAAATAGAGGAAAGTTATACAAAGTTTCAAGGGTTTATCATCAAGGGTTGAAGCCAAAGACTGAAGACATAGTTGTTTCTATTGAACACCATTAGAGAGTTGTGAGACTAGAAGATGAGAGTATGCTCCCATCCTCATTTATGGTCGATTTCCTAAGAAGTCATCAGATTTCTTTTACGTCGAGATCATCATAAAAAGATTTTGGTTTGAGTTCGTCAGAATAAGTGTTACCATCAAAGTGTGTAAGTATTCTCTCTTCAATCCTGCTTACACATCGGTGTGACCCTTATAATCGTTTTCTGAGTGCAAATTCATAAAATCTTATAGTGAGGCAGAGTTGAGGCGAAATGCTTATTTGGTTACTCTGTTAGTCTGTTGTCCATCTGGCAAAAGACATCTTACGCACTGGTTCAACTCGTAACAATCTCTCCCTCTCTCTGATTAAGCGTATTAGCATGTATTTTATATGGCACTTCTATTTACTTGGCATTTGAAGGAGAGACTTTATGTCCTCATAGTTCTTCGAATACTTGTGATATTTGAATTTGGAATAAAAGGTTTTGTGGGTATACCTCTTGTAAACCCTCACGAGAAAAAACTCGTCCGCTAAGGCCACTTGGGGGTTTAAAGACTTGTTACACATGCTAAATGTAGTAGTGATTCCTGTGAAAGTTAGTTAGGATTTTTATTTTATTTTTAGATTAGTTTTCATGTTTAGTTTTACTCGGGGACTAGCAAAATATAAGTTTGGGGGTATTTAATAAGCGCATAATTTATTCATTTTTACCCTCTTACTTATATTTGTTGGAAATTATTTTTACATTAATTTTATTTATTTTTAGGTTGTAAGCTAAAACCCGACGCTGCGAATAAAAATATGGATAATACGGCTCAATACGGTGTCATTGGGAATGGTATTAAGGCAAGAAGGAGGCCAAACATAAGAAGGGTGTTCGTGGAACCAAAGCTTTTGGACTTGGACCAAAAGTACATGTCCAAACAAGCGTTTGGGTTTTAAGAAGAGGGTACAAGGGCTGAAAGTGGTAGCATTCTTTTACTTGGGATCAATCAGAAAACAAGGGAGAGAGGTGGACGTGAGAAAAATCTAAGAAAGTAAAGGGCACAACAAAGTGAGAGAAAAACACGTAGGAATAAATAGGGCTGCACAGGAACCGACCCGAAAAACCGCACCCGCCCGAACCCGACAAAACCGCAGGTTTTATAACCGAACCGACCGGCTACGGGTTGGTATACGGTTTTGAAAATTTAAAACCCGGTCACCACGGGTCGGTTTACGGGTTTAGTGTAGCACCCGCCCAAACCCGCCCGTTTAACCCGTTTATTCTGAACCTGTGTTGCTATACTGTTTTGTCAAGATGTTTTCACACTGACCTGTACTTCAATACCCTTCCCCATTATTTTTATGTAAAAGAGGACTCTCTCAGATTTCAAACAAGACCAAAATTTCTGAATTCCATTGAGAAATGATTTTTGTACGAATTTTTGATTTCAAACTGCCGAAACTGCATTTTCTGAATACGGGATTCATGTTCTGTTTTTGATGAGTCTTTTTAACATAGATATAAACCTTACTGTATTTTCTTACAATTTTATTGTGTTAGCTTATTCTTTCTAGTTTCAAATGAGCCAAAAATCACTCATTTTCATTGTGTAACGAAGCCTATACAAATTTCCAAAGACAGACTATTCCAAACTAAATTTTTCAGAAATTATTTAAAAATCTTACCATTTCAAGTTCTATAATTGCCACATGAACTTCTAAGATAACGATATAGATTCAACTCCATACAAATGATAAGAAAGCAAAGAAAATAAATTAATCCTTGTTTTTGTGGCTAGTGTATATCCCTTGTATAATTGTATTTGTTATTATATTTTGACGATATTTGGTGTTTTTGCTGTTTCTTAGGAGGCTTAATGGGTGATTCATCAACTCAATCTCTATCTGGCTTTTCTTTCCTGTTTTTTTTTTTTTTTTTTTTCCTGTTTTTAGTGTCTGTTTTTAGTGTTTTTTGCTGTCAGTTTTTTTCTATCTGCCACGGGTTAACCCGCGAAATAAACCGAACCCCCCGACCCGCCTCGGGTTGAAACCGACCCGACCCGCCTGTGGACGGGTTGGTATACGGTTTTGAATATCAAAACCCGCCTCTAGACGGGTTGGTAGTTGGTTTTCCCCCAAAACCGACCCGCCCGCCCGTTGTGCAGCCCTAGGAATAAATGACTGGGATGTGCTAGGCTTGTGTCTGAAGTGTGTAGATGTGGTAAAGAGGTTGGTGATTGTACAAATGGAGACGTGAAAGAAAGGAGGGCGTACTTTCTCTGGTGGAGTCGGTGCTAATACAGGAGAAAAGATATGAGAATATCTTCACATCGTTTTCTTCACGAAAGGATTTTCTTTCTCTTTTGAAATCTTGCCATATTCAGGGATGTTGTGATCGACTAATTAAGCAACAGTAAGAAGAAGGAAATAAAATCAGTGAGAGTTTGTTTAAACAAAGAAGAAAATAATAATCTTGATCCTCCGAGATTAAAATCAATGAATACAAGATATTTTTGAGATTTGGAACCTTGGATGTTGGTGTAGTATAAATACTAGTCGATAAGAAGAGTTGAGGAAGAAGAGACAAAGCTATTTCGAGAAATTAGAAAGAAAAAAAAATAACCATTGTTTCTTCTGCTACTCGTGGAAGATCAACTACAGAGATAAACAGTCGCAGAACCCGTTGTGTTTTCATTCAAATTCAATAGCTTTCGCAACGGTTTCTGCTATAGTGTTAGCCAAAGTTTCTCTTCTAATTTGCTTCATCTTAATTGTTTTGAATAATTTAGGATATTGACATTTAATAAGCTAAGGAAACTATAATTTTGCAGAACGAAAAAAGTCGTAATTGGATTTTAGAACGTTAAATTTTCCAAGGCATGAGATTAAGTTCAATAAGGTCTTGAGTATTTTGAGAGTAATTGTTTAAGTAGTGATTAATTAATTTTTACAAACATCAAAAGTAGTGGAATCCGAAACCTTATATTTTTCTCATATTTGTTAATCAACCATTTTGTTTAGTTATCTTTTTATTTCATTCATAAAATCCATCAACAAAAAAGAAAAAAAAATGTTTTAGCACATAATTAGGTTATTAACTAGATATATTATAATCAATCTCCATTGACAAACCCGTACTTACCGTTTCTACTTTGTAGTTGTCTTGCGATTGCGGCTATAAATTTTATGCCTATTTCTACTCATATATGAGTATTCTTAAGATTTTGATATAGTAATCTATAAGATTAGATCATATAAGAAGTTATTTATGAAAAGTCACAAACCATAAGAAAATAAGCCACTTATGAGACTGAAACCTAGATTTGAAAAATCCAAAAGTTTATCTCATAACCGAAAGCAACACAAAGATATTTTTAACGTAACAATGGTAAATCAATAGTTCTATCCCACAGATCTATAATCAATTAGACTTGCGATAGTCAAATATTCAAAGTCTTGGCCTTGTATCAAAAGAAAATGACCATATAGTAAACAAGAATTTATCTATATATAACAATGCGAGATAATTCAATAACAAGTAATAATCAACAAAAACTAAAAAAACAATCTAGTTTCCCAAACCAACGGTACTCCTAGTGGTTCTAGATCACAAAAGAAAACTTTAACACATCAGCGCTTTCGTCCAGGGAAAAATCGAACTTGCTCGTTACTTATTGAGTTAACAACAATATCATACAAAGTTTGAGCTGGAATGAGTTTGTAAGAATACGAATTCCACTATTTATAGTGTTACGACCAAGGTTTCTTTGATTTTCTAAATTTTCAAAGATATTTTTATTAAAACCAATTAAAAAAAATATATTCTTTATATTCTTCTAAAATTATTAATAGGCGGTATTGTCATAAAATCTTAGAATATAGTTCCAACTGATATATGATAAATTCTACTAGTATGACAACTGATACTAGCTAGTGGAATCCATGTACTTTGATAAATGATAACCAGTTAACTTATATATTTTGCCCACTATGTTTATATTTGTTAGTGCTTAAGTTGATACTAAGCTTATTATCTTTATGCTTTTTAGGTAATGAACATAAACCCTAAATTTATGTAAAAAATAAGTTAAATGGGATATATTTGATATGCCATATTGCTCTTAGACCTTCCAAAGACGTAAACAAAATCGGATTGATGTTATTTGACTTGAAATACACTATCAAGGAATACCACCAGCAAAGATGAAATACACTAAAGTGAAGGTATACATTAGAAAATGATTATAGACAACTGGTAAGAAGATATCGTTCACTCGGACTTGTGAAGACTAAATAAAAGATGATGAAAAAATTAGACTAGAAAATAAATAAAAGACTAGAAAATTAGACTAGAAAATAAATAAAAGATGATGAAAAAATTACAAGGGACTAGGACTCAGGATTCCACCAATTTTCATATTCATGTGGTTCAAATATTAATTCTAGACAATTCTTGCTCATATAACAAAAGATATTGATTTTAATTCTTTGCCAAAGTAGATTTTTAAAACATTAGATGTAAATTATAAGCATGGCGCATCAAAAGTACTTACAACTAAGCGTACACCATCAAACAAGATCACAACTAATTAAGAAAAATCATAAATCAAATTAATGCAAAAGTCATAAAAGAATTAAATATATTTACCATACAATTGTGAAATGGCTTCCTCCATTGTCCTAGTGTATACATGACTCAAAAAGTGCTTGAGAAGAAGAAAAGAATAAAAAATAATTGATACAGTGAATTTGAGACGTTTATAAATGTTACAAAGAAGAATGAAACAACAACTTATATAAGTGTTTCTGTTTCTTTCTTTCGCTGAAAGGAACATAACTTTTTTTTTTATGACGTTGTTCTTTGTTTTGCGACGAAGTTCTTTGTTTTTACGACGAAGTTCTTCTTTAAACCTTTGGTAACTGTTTCTTCATCTTCTTCTCCTTTTTTTTCTTTCACGAGCAGAACTCTTTTTTTTTCTGGATTTTTTTCTAACTTCTCTGGCAGAGCCAACCCCCCTCACTCTTCTCAGACTCTTCTATTTATACTATCACGATCAAACAACTCCAAATCTTCACAAAATCTTCTCAATCAATAAGAAAAAATATTCTCAGTATTTTCTTTCTCCCGAACTTTCGATGCTGATTTTTTTCTTCTTTTAAACAGATCATGATTCTGTTGTTACCCTTTTTATCTCGATCAATTTTGCATAAAGTAAAAATAAAAATCAAATAAAACATAAAGAACTAGTTTTCACGTGAGAGTTTTTTTTTTCTTTCTCTTTTCAAACACCGCCACCAATACAGCTCATACTCGATTTTTTTTCGAGAGTTTTAGATGTATACAAACTCTTATAAAAGGCAAGATAATTATCTTGTCTTAAAACCATAAGAATCTCAAAGTTATCGAGTACAGAAAATTCACATATTTGGAAGAATAATTTCCTGCCATTTTCTTGTTTTCAAGTTCAAAGAAGGTGAGTGCCTTTATCATCTCTTGGGGTGCCCTTATCCAACTGGGGTTACCTTCAGTAATTTTATGGGTGCCTTTATCATTTTTCGAGCCAATTTTTTTAAAAGTATTTATTTCCTAATAATACCTACAAACACATAGAATAACACAATTAGTACGACATCAAGCACTATCAATATAAAAAATTAAGAAAAATCAGATACAAAAATGTGTGTATCATTTTGAACATTCTCATGGAGATACTAAAGTATGACACATCTAGGAGAATTGGATTAATTCAAGCAAGTACTGAGTGGAGTCCGTGAAAGTCCATTAGCAATTTTGCTAGCTTTATCATAATTACTAGGAGCTGGACTTACTAGGTAAATTTGGAGTTAGTACACAGGGTGTTGTTGTTGTTGTGTATGTTTTAGTGGACTTGGACACATGAAACAAGGAAAAGGCTAGGATACCAAGAGTCACTCGGGGGAAAGAGGTTGTTTACTTAGACGCAAGGGGATTCTATTTTTCATCTCGGTTTTTGTGATATGGAGAGCGGGAGAAGAGCGGTGTATCGCCGTGAAGGTGTGTTGGGAATCAAACAAAAGAAAGAAGAAGACAAGAATCGATTGCGGTGATACGAGTCGATATTTGGTTTATTTTTATTTTTTCTTTAGTAATTCTTTTTATGGGTTTTAAGAAATCCTATTTCTATGTTTTGCTAACTTCATAGCTAGGGTTTCAGGTGGAAGCCAATTTCAGGTGGAAGCCTATTTCATTTGTGTAATCATGTGATCTGCGTAATGATTCAATGTATAATACTGGTAATTTCACTTAATAAATGTATAATATTTAATTGATTTACATAATTTTATTGACTACTTATGTCTTATAATTGATATATCGTGCTAGGTTAAGTTCTTTGACGTTATATGCTTCTGGATTGATAAGTAGTACTTTAGGATTATTATATTTGAAGCTAAGGGAATTACATCAGTGAAAATAAACATTTATGATTTTTTGAAATATTTTTTGAAATATGAGGTTAATTTCAATATTTGTCCCGATTAACTTAGAAAATGAGTTTGGAGATTATATGAATTGTGCATGATTAAATTTGGTGGAAACCGAATTCCTTAGTTATCGACTTCGTCACTGTATAATTTTAGTTTAGTTAATTTTATTATGCTATTCTCAATTCTGAAAAATTCAAAATCGTCTTTGGTTAGTTAATTAAAAATATTAGTCATCGGCATTTCCACCGTTCTCAATGGGTTCGACCTGTACTTGTCGTTGTTTACTAGTTAGAATTTGTGCACTTGTAGTATATTTATTGTAGGTTTCCGATCCTACCACTAAATTAGAAAACTAGTTATGTACAAACTTCTGGGAAAGGAAAGAACATAAATATCGTTTCCAAACTTGGATTCGAAATGTTTCTCACAATATTAATTAGGATCTTAGCCTTGAGTATCAAAGGAATAAACATGAACAATAATATATTGGATTTAAGACATGCGCGCAAAATTTCCTGACATACAACTTTCCATTCATACTTGCGCAACTTTCGAAATCTTAAAGATATGAATTTAAGATACAGATTTTGAAAATACAAGTCTAGTATTGGTTTTGGGATCAGTCCTGGAATGGGATCGGTCATGAATCCTATTTGACATAAAATATGAATTCTAGTCAAAACAAACTTAAACTATATATGCCAAAGAAAAAAGTTTCTCTAACACGATTCAAATTCCGGATTTATCGATAAAGGCATGTAAAGAGTCATTTTAGTTATATATATATATAGTTTCTCGAAATTTCAACACTAATCCATGACAAGAGTCATTTTAGTGTTATGTCGAAACAACAAAAGTATAATAATTTATACTACATAACTCAATACAATAAGTTCTAGAAACAACTAACGTATATCCTTCATTTGACAATTATATCATAAAAATGATCAAGTCATATTATAAACTAAATCCATGTAAACAAACTTTGCATGTTATGTTTTTGGTGAATACAACTGTAAGAACTTGATAGATATGGAACAAGTCAAAGTCAATAGCTACTAACCTCAATCGGAAAGATGATGTCTTCGTTTGTCTTCAATACGTCTTCATCTATTCAATGAATAACTAGAGATTTCCTCAACATTTTTATGTCCTAAGTCTAACTTAACGAAGTTGACTTTGGTAACCAATTTAAGCGGTCGAGTTTTGGAACTAAACTTGACAATAAAACTTGACATACCAACGCTTGGTTGGTTCAACCCAGTTGTGCTCTAACAATTACATTACCGCTAGAATTTATGGAACTTGTTAATCACATAAACTTTCAAGATGAAGTATAAAATAAAATGCTAGTGATCTATAAATTCCTAGATATACATGCATTTGTTTATTGGAAATAAAAATATGTATGATCGTCACTAAATACAGTGTAGATATACTGGCCTTGTGAAATTGTATTATCTCTTTAGTCAAATCTCCCTTTAGGAATCCTGGCTAGTTTGAAGCCTACTCAAATTATTTGTGCCCACCTGGATGAGGGGGATAAGGGGTGTATAAAAAGGGTGTAGCTACTAATTATCACCATTATTAAAACTTAAAAACCTAATCCAAATTTATTTTCGATTCTACTCTCTAATGTACTTTTCTATCAACCCATTCCCCTTAATTAGGCTTTTGGTTGATTTGTACGTTCAAAATTGAAATATTTCAGAAATTTTGTTTTTCTGGATTTAACCAGAATTGACCGATATCGATGTTCACAGTAGCCGATTATGAACCATCGTTGATATGCAATAAAAACCCTAAAATCAAAAAAATTGTGAAAATATAATTTTCATAACTGCGATTATAACTGCAAACCTTAAAATCAAAAATCAAATAATATATATAAACAAAGGTTCCACCTATTTGCCACCCACACTTTTCATATTTGCCATCCTCTTCAAAATTTCTAAGTAATTATACTTTTCAAATTCTAGTTTTTCCTATTTACCAACAAAAGTCAAATTAAATATGACTTTAAATATCACTACTCTTATGTGTATTCTTCTTCATTAATCTTTGTTTTCGTTAAAAACGTATTAACCCTAGATTAGAATTCTGTTTAATTATAGTGCACCATTCTATTTAAACTTATTATTCTTTATATTTTATCATGTAATATGTCAAGAAATAAACGAATTAATCAGCAAATAATATGTAAGCCGTTATTATAGAAGATTCTATCACTGATAATCTAGGAAAAATATTCAAACCTTAGATGAATCGAACATCCAAAAAGATTATGTTAGTTTTACTGAAAGCACATTTAGTGAACAAGGTTTGGAGGTAAGTAAGTGATCAACGGTGGTTGTTTAATTAGATTTTCCACTATTTTTTTTTTGAATTTCGTTGAACTGACAGTGGAAACTGGACGACCGGAACGTATTGTTTTAGGGTAAAAACAAATATACTGTAAAATAGTACTTTCAAGTAGATTTTAGAGATCAAGCTCGAACAGGACGAGCCTAAACCAAGAAATGGTTGTTCACGTCCTGCTTCGATCACAAAGGTGGAGAAGATTGGGTAGGTCTTAGGGGAGGGAAACGAAGGTTGAGAAAATTCTCAGTGTGATGAGTAATTGTAGTGTGTAAAAAAGAAATGGATTATCTCTGGGATGAATCACTAATTCTTTATATCTTAGTCTTACTAGTTGTTGTTTCGAATAAATGAAGCGATCTATTTATATTTTTGAGTAGACCCACTGATTTCTCGTAAGTAGTGGAAGTTAGGGAGAGATGGAGAAGTGAAAATTGTGGATATTGTAGTGGAGTCATGTCCGAAAAGTTGGTAAGACTTGTATGACCACTACTTCTCTTCTTCTCAACTGTATTGTAACCGTCCCACTACTTGTTACCTTCTTGTTCGTGGATGTGTTGCCACAACGCACAATTTCCGTAAGCCGCCATACCAATACCCTAATGAGAATTCCCCCATGTGTTGTATTTGATATCTCGAAGAATGATAGTGGAATCATGAATCACTACTGTTTTAATTAAGTCAGGTCAAGTCAAATGACTTGCTAAGTCAGTGAGGAGAGTTGCGCAACTCACTGAATTGATATTCAGACTGATCAGTGTCGAGTATGATAAGTTTATTACTCATATACTAACTTTGAAATAGCATGGCATAATTTTAATAGCCAAATGTTAGCTTAGAAGTGACTTGGCATAAGTCTGAAAGACGTTTGAGACCAAAATTGTAAAGAACTTCTTAACCAAAAAGGCTTATCATATGAGATTAGTGTTGGCATTAGGTTAGTACTGAAAACAATGGTGTATTTATAAAGGAAGCAGCTAGCAAAGTCAGCACTAACTTCTTAGTGCAAATGGTAATGTGTTATCTTTTTAGGCACAAAATCTAATGTGCTAACGTTTTAGAGCAAGGATAATGTGCCAGCTTCTAGCAAGCGCCAATTATGCTAGGGTTAGAAAGCTAGTTCCAAGGACGTTTGAAGTTAGCACTTCTAAAGGAATCTAGATAGGTCAAGGAAGCTAGCTAAGTTAATGATGGCTAACACCAATAGACTAGCGTCAATTGGCTTGTGTCCAAGGAAGCTTGCGCTAAGACGCTTAGGTCATGGACACCCTATGTTTGTGCTCGAGGACCCTGTGGCTGGAACGTTTGCTCGAGGTCACTCCATGCTAGGATTCGCTTCGCCAAGGAAGCTTCTAGATGGGGCGCTAACACAATGGACGCTCCACACCAAGAACACTTGTTCTCGGGGATGCGCTAGGATGAGACGCGCTAGATGGGCTGGGACGCTCCTCCAAGGACGCTTCCTAACTGGAATACGCTGTGCCAAGGGCGCTAAACTGCTATTCCAAGAACGATGTGTTAGCGCTGGGATGTTAGCGCTTTTAGCGCTAGGTTTTAGGGTTAGGGCCAATGTGAGGCTAAACCAAAATGGCTAGTGCTAACCTGGCGCTAATCGAAGAAAAGGATAGGGTCAGACTAGATTAGAGATACAATGCGTCTTTGAAAGCATTGCTCTTTGTTTGTGGCGCGTCCAAGAGGAGTGGCGCATAATTTGTTGTTTATCTTTGAGCAAAACGCTAAAATAGCATATTTAATCAAGAGAGCAATTTGAGATGTGTTTGTTGCGAACAAGGTGTTAAGCTAGTGTGTTTTGGGGATTAAGCATTAGTTATTCCCGAATTTGATAGATATTACTGAAACATCGACGCACACTCGAGGCAAGTTCAAGGAATTCAGTAGTGGAATTTATGCGACTTGAGACTAGTGCGATATGGAATAAATATTATGAATATTGAGGAGGATGCAAGGCCAGTTTAGAATGTTTGTAGTTATTCGTAGAGAATCTGTATTCTTAATTTGCTTGCGGAATATATAAGTAGAGATGCAATATTCCGTATTTTGTTATAGATCTAGGCATATGCATATAAATATTCACATATCCTTTTATATTTCTGCTGCTAGGCAGAGAGAAATTTAACAATTCTAGCCCTTGTCAAAATTTCACCATCTACAATTATATTTGTCCAGACCCGGAGGACCGAAAGGTTTCTAGTCGCCTAAACCCCGAACAACTACATAAAGCAATTGTCAGTTGTTTCGGAAAGATTATGTGCTTGCACAGATGGTCATTTCGACTGTAGTACTTTGTAGTCCCTATGGAGTAAGCAAATTGAACTGTATGAGTTTTTTCTTTTCTTTTTTTACCTATATGCTTGCATAAATGGTCGTTTGGACTGTAGTACTTTGTAGTCCCTATGGACTGAGCAACTTGAACCGTCTGACTTTTTTTTTTCTTTTTGTTACAATTACTTCACACCCAATTGATTGATCGTTCCCAACTTGCATCAATTGAAGAAATCATTTGTGATGAAGAAAAATTAGATGAGGTCGTATTAGATGAAGGGTGGTGTTTATTGTGTTTACTCGGCAAGGTTGTGACAACTATTATAGCTAAACTCTGAAAAACTAGTTGCTTCACTGAGTATTTGAAACTTAGTATTTATAAAACCAGAAAAAATAAGTTAAAGTGAACCACATATGTGTTAATTGAATCCATCTATAAAATTGAATTCTTAAACAATAACCTAACTTGATAACGATTAGTCATATATAACATCTGACCCTTAACAAATTTACAAAACCCTTGCCTACTAACTGTTAAAATCTCTAAAATAAAATAAAAAATATAGTTGGTATTCATTTTTCTCTTATAAACTCGTGCTGCATCTCTTTCAACTAATTTTGGTGGTCTAGTGGATCTTCGAACTCTTCCATGTCCGATATCTTCATTTTCACCATCTTGTTGGTTACTCTCGCCTTGATTTGCTACTACTTGGGATGGACCTTCAATAATATCTGCAAATTAGGCCAATGGATCGTCTCTACGGTAATTTTGAAGCTTCCATACCATATTTTCTAATGTTGTGGAAATTTGTTGGGCTGCATCAATGTCCCGACATAGTACAATATCAATGATATGTTTAATGCATTGTGCCTAATAATAATAGAATATTTTATTATACAAATATATGAAAGTAAACTTAACAAAAAAATTAGATAATTGTCCTTAAAAATTTACCAATAACGGGTTGAGATGAATTAAGTCGTTGACTAATGCGTTAATAAAGTCTTCTAGAGGGGTTTTGCAATATGATGGGAAACAATGTTAAACCACTCCATATAACCATCATCAAAAGCCCAAGGAATATCATGATCAACAAGAAATGCTTTGAATCTTTAACTTAGTAATGCATTTCTTCATTGTTTCCAATGGAAATTTGATTTCATATACCGAGCTCCATATGTTGAAGCTTTATCATCCATACGATCATTTTTTGTTTGCTTGGACGTTCGTGTTTGCTTTGAACCCTATTAAATTGGAGAAGAACCCTCGTCGGGAATATTAGCTCAACTAAATCAAAAAATAAAAAAAAAATTATAGTTCTTGTATACCATATGATATCCTTCAATGGGGCACACATTCTTATTTTCGTACGGAGTCCAAAGAATAAAACATTATTAATATACGATGACCAACCAAATATACAATATTATATAGTATAATATAAAATAAAACATTATAATTGGTTGAACATACAGCCTAAGGGGTAATATCATCAAGTAGCTCCCTAATAATAACAACAGATAACAGTTGTGGAACTTGGGGTTTCCCTTTATAAACTCGAGGAAATGACTCTTCATAATTTTCATTTGCAATTTTGCTACCGAGGGATGGAAAATGTTTTATTGTTTTGTTTAATCCTGCAATTAAAAGAAATAAGAATGGATAACACAACCCAAAACTTATGACAAAATAAATATAGAAAAAAATATATATCTGAAAGTGTTCTGGTGGTCCTGTCAAAAACGACTACAACCAGCACTAGTCGTCCAATTTTGGATGGCTACAACCACCACCAGTCGATCGAAACTGGACAACTAAAATTCATATTTTTTTTTGAAATCGTTCATAGATGAACGACTACATGGTGTCGTCCAATGACCAATTCGAATGAAACACCCACAAGTCCTTCATTCATAGCCGACTAGTTCATCTGATTTTTTTCTAAAACATTTGGTAGTCGTTCTAAATCGAGTCAATCAATCTAAAACAAGTCGACCCAAAGTGAACGACTAGTTCTTCATCACAATTGTACAATCAAAATCGAATTTAAACATGAATTCCTGCATACAATCACACATTAAAAAATTTATAATTAGGATTAGTTTTACCTCTGTTGGGGTTTTGATTTTTCTTGAACGTTCCTTATTGTTTTAGGAATTTTTTTGATACAAAATCAAAAATAAAACAAAATAAGAGTAAAGGTGGTGATTAGTGTGTGGAGAAGGAGTAGAAGAAGGTGTCCATTGGGAGAGATGGAGTAGAAGAAGGTGGCCTGTGGGAGAATTGGTTTGTAATTTGGAGATTTTTTTTGGTTTAGTTGTTGGGGTGATTTTATTATTGGGTGTAAACAAAAAGTCAATAGGTAGTATCGAAGATATATGAAAAAATATATGGATGGTAAATAGAATAAGTGAGGATGACAATTAAGGTGGGTGACAAATAGGAAAAGTGTGGATGACAAATAGATGGAACCTAAACAAAAATCATATGAAAAAACTATTTAACAATAAGAAAACATTATTTCTCCAACTAGGAAACTAAAATCCGATATTACAACTCAAACTATTAGAAAAAAAATAGAAAAAAAAACTTAGAATTTATGGATTTTCAATATTTTGATTTGAAATAAAAAAGAGATAATGTTTATGTGGATTGACAATTGGGGGATACTTATTATAACTTTTGATGACGAGCATCATAATACTATCAATACTTTGTGAAGTGTTTACGATTTCGGAACAATGGTGACTTTAGTGTTTTAAGAGGAGAGAAAAGGGAGAAAACAACTGTATCAACGGAGAAAATTAATTTTTTGATTAGCAGATAAGGTAATAAAGGGTATTTTTACTATCTCAAAAATATTAAAATAGAAAGTCTAATACAAAATCTAACACAATATTCATCCCATCAAATTGGAATGCACCTTCAAAATTAACTTGATAACAAAAGATTGGTGGTCCGAAATTATTGTAAACAAACGTCCATTTGAGTAAAACAACCCAAATTTGTCTTGAATGGATTCAGATTAAAATTAAAAGAAAAAACACTGTGATGTAAAACAATTTAAAAACTGCGTTGGAAAAAAAATTATATAGCAATTGACCATCATTTTTTAAAATTAATTTCAAAATTAAAAAAAGGAAGTCTTTTAATCCTTTTAATTGTTGTTAAACAACATCAACTCGACCAAAACCGACCAATTTGTCTTCAATGTCTCAAATTAAAAAAACAAATTAGAACAACTGTACCGAAATGGTTAGGAACTGTTATGTCTGTTCCGGAATAAAAATTGTGAAAAAAACGAAAAAAATTACTTAAAGGAGTCTGGATTGAGTTGGTTCGAATTCTCGGTCTGCCCCCACTACGTCAGAAGCCATATAGTATTATGACTTTTATATATAAATCCTCATAATGATGGGTTTTTAGAAGAGAAAGAGAGTTTATTCTTGGGTTTTCTATAAATTTTCACTTTCCCAAACTATTCATACAAAGAGTTTTTATTGTATAGGGTTTTGTTCAAATTAGTTACTGCATCCTGTATCTTTCTTTCATTTATTAGTATCACTTTCTTTACATAGTTTTCCCCCTTAATTATTTGACGTAGATGTGTAAGTTGGATCGTGCAAGGAAATTTATGGTTCAGCATAACACGTTAAAATTTGAGCACAACACGTCACAATATGGTAGCTTCATGTGTTGGGTTGTGTCTGGATATTCGATACACTAGCACGATATATCACAAGGTATAAATAAGCACGAAGCACAACACACTAAGAAAGCACATCATGACATGCATAAAACACTACATAACATGGTATAATGCATCACATTTCATGTATAATTCACAAAAGAGTCTTTATTCTAACAAATTTTTGACATTTTATTTTTATTACATTGACTTATTCTATACCATTACATATAATATCTAAATATCTCATAAAATAAGTGTGTCGGCATAGTACATCACTAGGGTTGTACATGACCGGTTTCGGTTCGGTTTCTGGCCAAACCAAAACCGAAACCGGTAAAGACGGTTTATCAAAATACTTATCAAAACCGAACCAGTAACCATCGGTTCGGATTTTAATCGGTTCTATCCGGTTTCGGTTTTTTCATCCGGTTTTGGTTAACCGACTATTTATGTCAGTTTCCTGAAACTGACAATACAAATCTAAAAAATAACAAAAAAATAACTATTCTCATATTTATACTTCATAAAATTCCTGCAGACATTCACATTCTCACATTCATACTTCATAAACATTCAAAAAAAAACTAGATGTAGATTTTAATGAGATACGATTCCCTTAGTTGCTAACCAATAATCTAACTCAAGTATGTCCTATTGTCCTGTCATTAGACTCATTACAGACTCATTACAGAGTTGAAACAGAGTTGAAGTCCTGTCATTAACTCATTACAGACTCAAGTATGTCCTATTGTCCTGTCAATAATCTAACTCAAGTATGACATATTCCCTTAGCACCTTAGATGATCATATCCTACACAAACTAAGACAATCCAATCTCATTGAAGTGGCATACTCCTCAAATGCATTCTGAGGCCTGTTATGTAGCATCAAGATACATGACCTACACTACCTACATGACAAACAATGGTCTAAATGGCAAATAAGGGCTTTTTGAGGCAGAAAGTAAAACAAATTGACAAGGCAGAAAGATATCCATCAAATGCCAAGGCATAATATTCAATAAGGATTGTGTGTGATAGATAAGCATGATAACATTGCAGTTAAGTGAAATATTTATTAGTGTTGAATTGACTGTCTATTACATGCATAACATGATAAATGTTGAGTCATACATCAAATGCTAAAACCAGTATTCATACTAGTTCATTACTTTAGTAGGAACCATGCAAATAATAATCAAAAAGGGTTACATACATCTTTGTCCAACTTGTGCAGATGGTTCAGCTGCAGATGGTACTTGTCCAACTGAACTAACTTATTGACTTGCAGTAGAAGGTCTTTGAGGACAATGTTGCGGTGGCAACATGGGAGTGGAATTAACAGAAGCCTGCATTTATACAAAATAGAACAAAACATAATTAGACATATGTTTATACATAAATAAAAAATGAAACAATATTCAATCATAAATAAACTAGTTTGAACCATTTCATAAGTAAACAATCAGATCATCTTGGCAATCTAGTAACAGGTTCTCTATACTCCTGGACACAGATGCATACATGGATAGACAGCTAGTAACATAGAGATTAGCTACAACAAAAAGAATAGTTTAGCTACATTTTAGTCAAAACCCAATAAGTCATACCATATATATACAAACATTTTCAGAACTTAGTATCAAAACAAGTTGCACATCAGCACTAAGTTCACATAACAAGTAAGAGTTACACATGTAATTAAAGCTTCACATAAGCACTAAGTACCCAAGAAAAGCAAGAACTATACCATGAGAAAATTGCTTCACAAATACAGGTACACATGCAACTTAAATCAAACATTATGGTATTTATTTTGATTCACGAGCACAACACTCACAACAAAATCAAACACAACAACAAGTGTAGCAAAAAGGGCATCAACAAAAGATAGACATACAAAAGTTGAAGGAAGATGAAGAAGAATAAGGATGCCAGCAACATGTGCAGCAAGGAGATGCTCAACATGTGCAACAAGGATGCCAACAACATATGTAGCAAGGAGATGCTGAACCATCCATCACTCGTGAACTTGGTCATAAATCAGATGGTGAAACAATAAGATGGTTATTAGAACATGCTGAACCATCTATAATACAAGCTACAGGTATTGATACTATACCTGATATTGCTATATCTATTGGGGGTACACTCAAAATACCAACAACTTCACCTGCAGCACCAGATGGTGGTGATATTACAAAAAAAAAAAGGAAAAGGCCTACTACTTCTGATTTATTTGAACCCATTTATTCAAATGGTGGGAATGTTTCAATTTCATCTGGGTTAGCTCCAATTGGTGGTGTTGGGAATTCAATATGTGCAACAAGGAGCTCCTCAGTTATGGGCATTTCCTGCTCCTGCTGCTACCACTCCTCTGGTTAATATTTCTGCTAGACCTATATATTCTTGTGCTACTTCTATGCAACCAAATACTGGGTTTACTTTTATTGATGGGACTCAAATTCCTTATACTTCTTCACCTTGTATGATGACTACTACTACTGCTTCTTGTACCACAACTATAGCTCCTAGTTCAGCTTCAACCACAACAACTACTAGTGCTACTAATACTACTAGTGCTACTAATACTACTAGTGCTACTACTACTACTACTACTACTACTGCTACTACTACTGTTACTGCTACTGCTGCTGCTACTACTGCTACTGCTACTGCTGTTGCTACTCCTGCTACTCCTGCTACTACTACTACTATTACTCCTCCTCCTCCTACTACTACTGCTACTACTACTACTACTACTACTACTACTACTACTACTACTACTACTACTGCTGCTACTGCTACTGCTACTCCTATTGCTACTCCTCCT